>OX596281.1:14054505-14562005 GCA_951394225.1 Harpalus rufipes | reverse complement strand
ACATGGTAGGCTTAAAAGTTATTTATTTAGGTTTAAAATAAGTGAAACTCCTCATAAACTATAATACTTAATATCTGTTTAACTACATATTTCTCAATCGGACATTAATGGGAAGAGCTGAAAAGGTTTTGGTAATAATTGGACTACCGGAAGAAGCAGAATCTTAAATATAATAAATATCATGAAAAATTAAATGTTTGTAACTGCCAGTGTCAAAAATCCAGAGATATTACTGATGATTTTTTCTGGGAAGTACATACATTATATTATTTCTTATTGTATTAATAGTTAATTTTTTAAAATTATAGATATATTACATATACCCTTCAAAAATACTGTCAATCCCGACTATGAATTTGAAACATTTCGAAAAATTAGAAGAGGACAAAATTTCTTCATAGAATGAATTTAAAATTAAAAAATCTAAATACAAAGAAATGTAAGTAGAATTTTTGGTGTAGTGTATAGTTATACAAGAAATATTAAATACAATAGGGCGTGAGCAGTCATATCACTTTGTTGGCCTTGACAAGTAAATATGGGGGCCCATGTTAGAATGATAGTAATTATGTACATAGATGTCAAATATATTTTTTTATTCTAAATTGAGTGATTATCCAATTCCATGTGATTTATATTCCTCAACAAGTAAATTCCACACTCCTGGTGATAAATTAACTACGTGAGTTTAAAAAACCTTGAAATTTTTAATGAAAACTTCTGACACTTGATATCTATGTACATAATTACTAATTTTAATCCTAATACGGGCCCCATATTTGCTTGTCAAAGCAAACAATGTCACATGACTGCTCGCGCCCTATTATTATGTAACCAAAAACGGAACTAGCGAGAGGTATTGTGCTGGCCACAACAGATTTTTTATATATATAAATACATACCTATTTATTAATGCTAGAATCTATGTATATTAAGTTCCTTCCATATAACTATTGTTCTATTTTAAAACGTTACTATTATTAATTTGAAATGATCTTTTTTTTGATAGTTACATACATTTGAAATATGAACTGTGTAACTAAGAAATTGTGTTTACCTTTAAAACATAGATTCCGGGATTTATAAAATTGATTATTTTATTAATTTATCTATAAAATATATATAAATATTATTAATGCATGCCTGTAGAAAATTCAGTATTTTTTATAATAGAGAGGTATTGTGCTGGCTACAACAGATATAGACATTAATTTCCGAGATGTGTAAATGCAGATGAAGTTTTATATTCTTTGTAAGCTCTTTATAAGAAGTCAAGTAAAATAAGAAATACAGGTATTATTAGTATCCTTATAATTGTAAATGCAACATATGCCAAATAGAGTTGAGTATCCTCAAAATGATTTAATTATATGTAATTGAGAACCGTTAAAATGTATAGGAAAGTCGTAGAATGAGTTAAAAGTTATGATTAACTCCCAACTGCAAACTTGCTTCTCAGAACTCTGCTTTGAAGGTGAAGGTGCGTCAGTGTAAATGGAGTACTCCACAAATCCCTAAGCAGTTTAAGATTCTACCTCGTCTTATTTCAGCCACTCCCAAAGCGAGGCTTTTTCCTCTTGGTTTCCATTAGATTTGTATTCATTGGATTTTTCAAAAACAACATGACAGATTTTACTTTAGATAAGGTAGTGCAATTGGCTGTGTTGCTACTTCTTACACACACACACACACACACACACACACACACACACACACACACACACACACACACACACACACACACACACACACACAGAGAGACATCATCGTAAAAATGTTAAAATCGGATTGTAGGGACCTTAAAACGTGCTTATTCAATAAAATCTGGATATGCGATTTTTAGCATGAATCCAATACCTCTCTTAGCGAGAGGTAAAAAGCATTTCCTCAAAATGCAAATCTGCATTGAAACATTAACTATGCAATTTGGCTATGCAATTTAGGTCGCTGCCGCATCCGACCGATCAAATTACTATGGACAAATATCCGTCAATAACTTAATTAATTAACTCTGGACTCCAAAATGCATTGTGAAATTTGATTTCATCGATAACAGAATTGATTATACCTGTTTCAATTCATGTTTATGGCATCCATATCAATATAATTTATGCAGAGATTAAATTGTTTAACAAAAAACAAATATTATGCACTGTGCTGAAGATAAATAATAATAATAATAATAATAAAATTATCATTCAGATTAAATACATAGTTAATATAATAAATAAGAAAAACAGTATAATATGTCATTGACACAAAGAATTATACCTATACCATAAAATATTTTCTCCCGTAACAAAAAATCTTTAAATTACGTAATTACATAACTTAAACTTTATTCAATAATATATGTGTGAAAACTGGCAATGCTCAAAAGGTGCCGCCAGCTCTGTAATACAAAAATACTATCTACAGTGTTGGACATAAATAGAGTGACTGTAGGAACCAATAAAAAATACTCCCCCATATTTTAAATATTGTGTGCATGGGATTAAAGTACGGAATATTAAAAAAAGCGAAGTCAACCGGTTTTTTAAAAACGCTGAAACACGTCGGTTTCAGTTTTTAAAAATACACATTAATATGTGGGATTCACCTTCCGACATTCATTTGTTTTTTAGTTATAACATCATCAAAAAATAATTTAATGACAATATAGATTTTACCTCACGCTAAGAGAGGCATTGGATTCATGTTAAAAATTGCATATCCAGATTTTAGTGAGTAAGCACGATTTAAGGTCCCTACAATGCGATTTTAACATTTTTACGATGATATTGTGTGTGTGTGTGTGTATGTGTAGATGTTGGAAGGACGATTTCTCAAAAACTATAAGACTTAATATCTATTTAGCTATGTATTTCTCAATCGGACATTAATGGGAAGAATTGAAAATGTTTTTGTAGCAATTGAACAACCGAAAGTAGCAAATATTTTTTGAAAATTTTGTTCTTGCCAATATTAAGGAAGATTAAATTCTCTATCTGATACATTTAAATATTTTATTATATCTTTTATTGATAGACCTAAAAGAATATAATATATAAAATAATCTGCTGTTGATAGACCTAAAAAAATATAATATATAAAATAATAATAGTAATAAATCTCAGCCCAAATAATGCCATGGAAACCAATTGAAATATTAAAACGTTTGTAACTGACAGATAAATATCAATGTCAGAAATCCGGAGACATTACTGAAGACTTTCTCGGGAAGTACATATATTATATTATTTCTTATTGTATTAATAGTTAAATATTTAAAATTATAGATATATTACATATAGGTACCCTTCATAAATACTGCCATTCCCGACAATGAATTGGAAACATCTCGAAAAATTAGATGAGTAGGATAAAATGTCTTCATAGATTGAATTTAAAATTTAAAAATGTAAATATAAAGAATAGTCATAAGTAGAATTTTTGGTATAGAGTGTAGGTATACAAGAAATGTTAAATACAATACTTATGTAACCGAAAACGGAAGTGGCGAGAGGTATTGTGCTGCCCACAACAAAGTTTTTTTAGTAGTGGAATCCGGTGACAATAAAACAAATAAAATTAACAGTATTCAATTTTTATTAAGGTATCTTCTGAACTCATTTTCAATGACATACGCATGCACTGTAAGCATTAAATTCATTTATTTTGACGGCAAAGCTTTGGTAAATTGATTTTGAAATATGTATATTGAGCTGTCATAGAAAAACCTAAAATTTTGTGTATTTTTAAATTATTTTAGAGGAATTAGGTAAAATTTTGTACATAATACGTTATGAAAACGCGATATTGTTTGACTCACATAATTTGCAAAACTCGCTTCGCTCGTTTTGACAAACAATATCACTCTTTTCATAACTGATTATGTAAATAAGAAATATTATATATTTTTTAATTTTCATCTTTCCAGTTCTGTCATTGGCTAATATTTCTTGGACGTCACAAGCAGTGTAATTTGGCGCCAATTTAAACAGTACCTATACTTTTAAATTGCTACTGTGTTTAATATATACACAAATTAAAAAAAAAATCATATTTATTAATACTATAGAAGGTACTTATTCGAATTTCAAAATAAAAAAAATGTTATTTTTTTTGCAACATCTCATTGCATAATTTAAAATGCATAGGTATCTCACCTACGCACGTCTTTTTGACATCAAGCGAATAAAAATCCCCCTTTGGTTGTTTATTCTATAAATACCACATTATTTTTCCTCTTCTTAATATCTACAAAATCAGAAATCCATTTCAGAATTTGAAATTGGATTATTTCGTCTAAAAATAGTTACTTTTACATCGAATCGGATTCAATACGTGACGATGTTTGCAGCCGTGGGCTTAAATAACAGATCAGACTGATGTGAAAGCAACTGATCGCCGGTAAAATTATTCATGAAAGGAATAAAATCAACGGATTACTGACTTCTGTTACTCGCCAATTTCGATTTGAGTTTCGAGCGCTCCCTCAAATGGAAATATGCGCGATAATGCGATAGAATTCGCGTCATATCAGAGATTCAAATCACTCACAGCGGTATGTTCACGCAATCTGGCAGATTTTATTTTCAAACAGAATAATATTTAATAATTGACTATTAAATTAGGCAATAATTTATTTGTTCAGTATTTTATTTAAATGAACAATATTTATGCTCAGTATTTTTCATAAATATTCCGTATTAATATTAAATGTTCAGTGGGAGTCACCGCAGAAGCGTCCACGTCACGACCTCTGGTCAATGATATACTTCGAATCAGCTAATTCTGCTACAATTGATCCATACTAATCTCTGAAGGTATTGTGGGTTAAATCTCAAGATTAACACCACCAACAATCAGTATTTTTTGACTACAGCCAACCAAGATTATTAAGATTGACGCTATATAATTTGAACTATGTATAAATAAATAAATAAATGTTCAGTAAAATAATAATTTTTATGAGTTTAAAAAATACATGTTCAGTTAAATAATACTTGTTCAGTATAAATATTATAACGTTTATTTATATGGGTGAAGTGTAAAAATCAGAGAAATATTATTAATTAAAGAGTATATTAAACGATAAATAATTAGGATAAATATTAAAAAGATAATTAAAATAACTAACACTATGATTAAACAATTATAAACACTAATTTAAGACTAAGAATATTATTAAATACTTAAACACAATGGCTGGTACCACAAGCCTTGTTTTAACTAAAACGATGTTTTAAGAAATGTCATATTTCATTATTTAATATTAATAATAAATAATATTAAATTCATCGCAATATGATTTTAAAGCAGAACATAGTTTATATTCAAACAAATATTTTTTAAAAAATCGCTCTTTAAACGTAAGGGTGAAATTAAATATTGAAATTTGAATTTGACATTTCTTAAAACAGCGTTTTAGTTAAAACCAAGCTTGTGGTACCAGCCTATAAGATTATTTATTTAAAGAATATTCATATCACTACATTTACTTACATAACTACATTTATTTATGTTCACAACACGCAGACTGTTTATATATATCACCAACTGTTCATTCACGATGCGTGTCTTATATCAGAATGTGTTCGCTGGCTTTGGTGACGGGTTTATATAGCGCGATGTCCTTCTCGAACTTCCCGACGCCACAATGACATTGAATACAAAGGATCAGTCCACCGGATGTAATTAAACCAGTCTAGACGCGTAAGGGTTTTCCCCGCTGGGAATTACGACATCGCTCGGGAATGTTCTACCAGTGGCGGCGCTCGCATACTCTTAAGTCAGGGATGTACGTTACAATATTGAATGTTTAGTAAATTAATAACATCATGACGTCATATTTGAGTTTTCATCAAAAGAGCGCGAGCAGTCATGAGACTTTGTTGGCATTGGCAAGCAGATATCGGGGCCCATATCAGAATATATATATATATATATATATATATATATATATATATATATATATATATATATATAGATGTCAAGTGTCATAATTTTTCATTCAAAACATCATGATTTTCAAAATCCATGTGGGTTATTTGATTATTTTCCTCGACAGGTATATAACATACTACTGATATGACAATTGTGACACCTATGTAAATAACTATTAGCTATTATTCTGGCACGGGCCCCCATATCTGCTTGCCAAGGCCAACAAAGTCACATGACTGCTCGCGCCCTATTCTCAAAAACACTCACCGGGAAACAACTTCGACGGGTGTCGAATATTTATTAGGGTTACAGAGTCGAATAGAACTAATTTTAGTCCAACATTAAATTCTACCCTCCTTCATTCCAGTTAAAACCCGCCTTTGGCTTATAGTCAATAAAGATTATTTTTATTATTAATGTAGTTCTTTCTGTCCCTGAAAAGTTAGGGATGTTATATTATACATGGTGTAACAGAAATAAGTACATTAAATTTAACAAGTGATAGAACTCATCGAGTGCAACAATATTTCTTAATAACTTTTTCTTATAAACCTTCTTCTTGAGTTAAAATTCTTCAAAGTTTAGTCACAAATTTCATTACTCGCCTATGGTTCAATAAAATAAACAAATGCATTTCGCAAAAGTAGAGCGTGTTGCATACCAAAATTCAAAATGGCACTAATCTGTGCGTGCGACTACAAACAGCTGTATAAATAAATTGACAGATACACTAGAAGATGAAACTATATTTTTAGGATGAAGTCGACCAAGAACAATTCTACAATTGACGGAACAAGAAAACACATAAGATGATTAAAAGTGATGCAGGCATAGATGAAATCACAATAAATGTTCAACATGGCCACTGTCATTGTCAATGAAGGCGACGACGAAATGAATCCTCTACTCTTTCCAGCATCTGCCTGTTGTTGAGTATGCTTGTAGCTGCAGTTTCAAGGATGTAACCATTGATTAAATAATACCTACTGGAAGATTGGCAACCATACGTTATTATGTGTAACGCGATTTTTTCTTCGAAAAGATCAGCGCCATCTGAACTTCGTTATTATAAATATTTTACTTAATAACTTACTTACATGCCAGTAGATGGAACAGTTAATTGCGGCAATTTCAAATATTTGAATGTATATTTATATTACGCTTGCAATCACAATCAAATAATGGACCATATTCAAACAATTCATTATGAACTTTGTACATATATAGTTATTTAAGTATTAAGGTCAGTAAGTTCTTCCTACCAGTTGAGGATGATACATAAAATTTTAAAAAATAAGATTTGAAAATTATTTCGACATTAAAAAAATTTAGTTGTCATTTTTAAAGTAAGTTTTGCTCGTTTTTTTTTTTAAATTACTACCTCCGCCTCCTAATTTGTAAATAAAACCTACTGCCTTGAAAACCCTATCGGTGAACATTAAAAAAACCGATCGTGCAAAAAAAATATTTTTGGGCAGCTATTACAAAAATAGTTGCTTCAGTAACGTATTCTTTGGCAACCGTAAAGTATCATTTTTATTTTGACATCTGTCAAAGATACTTTACGGCCGATTTTACTTTACGGCCGCATTTACTTTACGAACTGAATTGTCAAACGTTTGTTTAAATAGCAAATAAATTTAGTTTTGTATTACATGCAGCTCCATAACTTTTAAGCGGAAGTAATGCTAAAATCGGTAGTTCTATGAATTGTCAAGATGACAGCATGACACTCTTCAAAGGATATGAATTAATCAGATGTGAAATATATGTTCGCCTAAAAAATGTTGTGTGCACCTCGACTCAAAAGTTGTATTTTTTTTTAGTCTCATCTAATATGCTGGCTACGGTTACAAACTTGAGATTCGGCTAAAAAAGATCACTTTTACAACCTTAATACACAAATAATTATTTTTGTAATACGTATAATAATTTTACCTCTATTCAATATATATATATATATATATATATATATATATATATTAAATTGATAATAGAAAAAAATACGTTATTATTTGAATACTATGATCCGGATTTAAATGTTTATAATTAGGGGAAATATTGAACGCAAATTTCGGGTACGGACCATGGCATTACACGACAGAAGAAAGTACCTAGCGTTTTAAGTAGTCAAAACTTTATAACGGGTAATCAGCTTATTCTATGAGTTCAGAATTTTAAAATTAATTATCTTCTATGATTAATAATGTAGTAAACTTTAGTTTAACAATTTTTTAAAATGTTTATTTTTCTTTTATTTTTTGTATTGTCTCTATTCTGTCGTATCACTGACGATTTCCAAATTAAACATTTAAACAGTTTTATTTTTATAAATGATTTTATGATGAATAATTTGTGATTGTAACAGTCATCATTTTTATTCAGCCAATTACAATAATGTAGCGATATATGATTTAAACATTTTTTAAGTAGCGTTTCGTTAATATGATTGTTATGCAAATTATTGTTTATAAAATTTTGAAATATGTCTATTAAGTCCGTTATTATTTTAATGAAAATGTCATTTGGTCTAAACAGATACTCAATTTCATTTGGCTGGCCGTAATCTTTTAATAATAAATATATTTCATTTTTGTCAGAAAGTTTATCATTTTTTCGTAATTCTTCATCACACTCTTTGCACTTAAATTTTTTAATACACCGGTATGCCAAATATCCGACAAAGTATACTATTGCACATTGTTCATATTCTGTTCTATTTAGGTTTGAAAAATTTAGAGCGTTATTTCCATTATCACTGTCACTGTCACTATGAATACTGTCAATGTCTATGTCTAAATCTGTGGTATTTGTCACAGTATTTGTTAAAACGTCACAGCCTGTTTCTGTAAGTTGCGAAGATTCAGTGCGAGATGTAGTATTGATATGAATGATTTCATCATCATCAATTTCGCAGTTGCCTGTTCCTACCGGTTTTAAAATTCTTATATGCATACTTTGTTGTAAAGCCTGTCGGAATTGTTTTGATGTGGGGTTTGCATTATATCCACCTCTATTTCTAATGACTGAAAATAAATTTTCGAGACAGTCTTGTTGCAATCTATTTGTCAAAAGGAAAATGTAATTATCTTCTTTCACATCGGTAAATAAACTTAAAATTCCATTAATTGTTTGTTTCAACCCATTTAGACAATAAATATTTCGTCTTTCTTGTCCATCTTTGGTGTATGCTTTACAATTTTCAAAAAATTGTTTACCTTCCTCAAGTGTTGTTTTAACTAATTTATTTCTCTCTGATAATGCAGAACGAAATGGGTTCGAATCATTTAAAATGCGGCTATTTAAACAATCTAATATGTTATTAATTTTTGTAATAAAAGTAGCAGTGTTAATTGCTGAATTAGATTTAAGACTTCCGGTTTGTATTCCTGTTTGTAATGCAGCTGCCATTGTTTTACTAAAAATTTGTACTGCTAATTTAACAGACATGCGATCAAATGTATTTGGAAATATATGTCGGTTAGTTATTTTACTCAATATTCTTGCACCCTCACATTGTGTATCAATATTATAAATATCGCGAATATCATTCCATGACACCCTTTGCCCATTCATGAATATATCTGTGGATAATAATATATTTCTAATTGATTTTATTAGGTGAGGTGTATCATATATGGCATAATTTTTTTTATCATTTTGTACGAAATATGGCTGTTCTGTGGAAACTCCCAATTTTGAATAACATGATCGGTTATTTGCACCTTGATCGCAAACAATAATTCTAATATTGAGTCCAATATCCTGGCATTTTCTTATATTTTGTTGTAGTAATTCGACCAAATGATTCGCTTTTATTGGACCAGATGTGAAATAATAGGAAATCGGCATTTTCCAATTTCGAAATAGGCCGCGTACCATGAAAACTACGGCATGACTAGAAATTTTGTCCGTTCGTCCTAAGTGACCCATATCTTCATATCCTTCAACTAAATCTTGTTTCTGATCCAACTCCAGAGATTTTTTTATGCTCATTTCATCGAACATCAAAACACATTCGCGTTCGGCATTATCCATAACAGAAATTCTCTGCTCTAACATTTTAAATAAAGTTGTGTCCACACCGGTATTTAAATGAAAAAACATTAACCATTGTCGAATAGTTCTTGGTGCAGGCAAAGTAAGTTTTGATTTCTCACGCATAAATTTATATAATGAGGGTGATTTGAAAAAATATGATAGAGCTAACTGTTGTTCTTTCTCCGTCCATTTTGTGCGATTTTTGTGTCCTACTTGCATATTAATAAATGTTTGCACGTCTGCGGATTTATTTTTTAAATTACAATGTATTTTACATACTCCCTTGGTATGTTTTTTACGCAATCTTAAATTTTGCACTCGTTTTGCAGCTAGTATACGGGACTGTTTTTTCAATTTTTGTTTGAGATTTTTTTTTTGGGGGGTGTCCTCTAATTTTGTTGGAGTGGAAAGTAAGTTTTCGACATTAGGTAAAGGTGGTGAAAAATTAAGTTGGCGTCTTGTTCTTTTTGTGGGTGTAATATAATGCACTGCATTTATTTTTTCATTACCAGAACACTCATCTTCTTCCGACAATATTTTGGTTTTATTGGCATACACATTCCGAACAGGTAACACATGTAATTCTGGCGAAGGATTTTCTTGAATAAATTTCTCCGGTACTGAGTGTTTTACGAGTCTTTTTCTTAACTGACTTGAGCCCGAAAGAATTAACTCAGGTTTGAAATGAATTTCACAAATTAATTTAGTTGCTAATACTTTATCAGTTAAATTAATTAAGTCCAAATTACCACTGTTTTCAATCCACATGTTAAGACGTTTTCCATCTGATACTGGAAACTTAAAAAAAGTTATATTTTTTGCTTCCTTTTTATGGTTACAACAATTTTTGTATACACAAGCCATTTTCCCTAATAACTATCAAAATTCACGTACAGTACGATGTTTATAAATACACGTGTGTCTCCTACGGAGGGAGTGTTTACCTACTACAAGGCTCGGCTCCTAACGAGTCGATACGAATACATCCGGATCGCCCGCCACAGCCGCCCAGACCGTCGCTTCTTAGTACGCTAAAAGTAATGAAATATACTGAGATGGCAGCACAACACGTAGCAGTGCACCCGTTACGCTAATGCTCATAAGGTTGCCAATCTTCCTAGTATTCTTTAATCAATGATGTAACTGTTGTTCTTTCAATATCCTCCAAATTGTCATATGTGACACTTTGTGGTGTAGTGCTATTCTTCATATACTAGACCTTGGGACCGAAGCGATTAGTAGTTAGTATATGAAATTATTTCTTTGTCAAGTAAGGGTAAGTTTGAGTACCAATACTGTACAAATATGAAAAAATAGTGAACAAAATTATATTTTTTACTGAACGAATATAAAAAAAATACTCAACAAAAACTAATTTTTAATGAACAATTATTATGTACACTGAATATAAAAATTGAACAAAACATCTATATACATTATTATTTTCTGACACGGGCCTCCATTATCTGCTTACCAAGAAAGTTACATGACTGCTCGCTCCCTATCTCTCCACGTCAGCAATAAGTGCCCGTAAGATGACGGTACGAATATGTAATCATCATTACTGATATATACGTATATAGCAGATTGGTACACCAAGAAGTGGGTAATATGCTGTGATGACATATTAATTTTTTTAAATTTATGTGTGTATTGTCTGTTTCGACTGTTGCAAAATATCGATGGCAATTTCCTTGGAATGTTTTTGACAATTTCGCAATTTTAACTACAGAACTTACGGCTCTATTTATTTATGCGTAGAGTACCTAGTCATTCATTACGTCTTCCGCGATTAGAAGTTAGAAGCGCATTATGCAAAACTACAGAAGGATGTAAACCTACTATTACCTACGTAAGCCTTCACTGCTTCCAGCAAGCCAGTTGCGTCAACATCCATTATAGATTATTTCCAAATAATGGATTCAAGACACTCTACAGATATCAATCAACGTAAAATAGGCAAAAACAGTAATATGTTTTAAAAAATAATTATGTACATACTATCTTGGCCATAAATAATACTGTTAGCAATGTAATAATATTTATCTACTAGCAATAAACTCACAACTTATCAATAAGTTGTTATTACATACATAACCTAACATAAACAAACACAATTATACGCACCTATACAATTATTCGCTTCATTTCACCTTTTATTCAATTCTTCTACACAACCACTCCTCACTTTAATCAACATTTTCATTGAAACACAATAACTAGGTACGCGTCTAATCTCAATGCCAAATGTATCAAGAAACAGACTACTTACTACTTCGCACCAAACATCTTACGCACCAGTACAAACGTAAACATGGAGTAAACGTATAGTTGAACTCGCCTAAGATCGTTTTTATTTAATTGGTTGATTAACTACACTCATCTCATACTGAATTATTTTAATTATTATTAGTATGGAAACTTTTAAATATTTCATTTTTTTAAATATATTTATAGTTCTCGCAAATTTGAATCTTATATTGAAGAATAAATTCAAAATCTTTTGATATTAGCTATAATACGATTTAATTAAAAAAGAACATAAGTACTTGTTTTTAGTGGACAAAAGTATGGAAACATATTAATAATAATAATAATAATAATAATAATAATAATAATGTTTATTTCTTAACAGGCGAACCCAAAACAAGAAAATGTACAAAAAATATTACAAAAATTATAAACGATATAGTATACATAATTAATTATATTCATTGTATGCGCTGCACATAACAAAAATAGGAGATTTCAGCAAAGTACGAGTATTCGTCTTGCAGGATGGTAGATAAAATAAACGATAATTTCGTGATGATGCTGATGGCACATGAAATGGCAATTTATATAACAAACTTGGAGCGTCAATATTATTATTTAAAATGTTATGAAGGATATTAAGTGCTATGAGCTTATGACGATCTTCGACAGATTCAAAATTAAATTCTTGTAATAGAATATTGTGCTCTATTCCTTGAGGAGGGTACACGTAAAATTTTTTAAACCACATGAACTTAAGAAATTTACGTTGAAAACTTTCAAGTAAGTTTTTATACGTGATTTGAATAGGGTACCAGATTAAACAACCATACTCAAGTTTGGAGCGTATAAAAGTGAAATATAATATTTTAAATGTGTTTTCATTATAAAATTGTCTGCTATTTCTGACAATGAAACCAAGTAATCTGTTAAGGGAACAAACTAATTCAGAGATATGTTTAAGAAATTTTAATTCGGGATCGAATACGATGCCTAAATCTCTCATGGAAAAAGTACGTGATAAGGGTAAATCTTCAATACAATATGAAAAATGCAATGGATTCCTTCTACGTGTGTAAGACATAATTTTGCATTTATCAATATTTAAGGGTAAATTGTTAATTTTACACCACTCGTGAAAAGTATTAATATTATTTTGTAAGTCAATGCAGTCTTGTAAGGAATTAATTTCTCGAAATATTTTAATATCATCCGCGTACAAAAGAATGTCACAGTTTATAGAGGAGCATACATCATTAACAAAAAGTATGAAAAGAAGCGGACCGAGATTTGACCCTTGAGGTATCCCGGAAGTAGCAGAAAAATGATGTGATTTTATTCGTCTTACTTTCAGTTCAATTTTTTCATTTATTTAGTGAATTGATATTAAGATTTAAGATGGGTATAAATATTTTTCAGGCGACTTACGAGAAAAAGTAATAGTACAGCTCCATAAAGGTGATGTAAAGCAGCGCAATACTTGAAAAACTCTAAAAATCAATAAAAGTGACGTAAGATTTTGAAAAAAATATTCTCAACATGGGAGTTTAAAAAGTAAACTGATATAAAAGTCGGTCGTCTATGAAAAACCAATGCTAGTATTACAAAACCATTCAGCGATTGTCAGTAAATGGGTAGAGTAGCAGTGAAGAAACCTCTACTATCAAAGAAAAACAAGAGAGCCCGAATTGCATTTGCTAAGGAACACTCACCGTGGACGAATGAAAAATGGAATACTGTCCTTTGGAGCGATGAAAGCAAGTTTAAAATATTTGATTCCGATGGGAGACAATATATTACACGTCCAGTGGGTAAGAGATATGATTATAAATTCCAAAAACTGACTGTTAAACATGTCATGGTGTGAGGATGTTTTTCTCAAGGGTTTTTTCTTTAAATACGGGTAGTTATTAAATATGTATTAAATGTTAAATATAATTTAATAAATCTGTACTATACTAGTTTATGGTATATTATTTATGTTAGTACTTTATCCACAAAAAAAATACCTAAAAATTTATCGAGAAAATAGAAAAAAAAGTTTCCATCATTTTTTTCCGCCACTGTATACATTATATTTCCTCGTCTAAGTGGCAACACCGGCTATCTTCATTCTTTGGACAAAACGAATTGTCAACCATTTCTTATTCATAATTTCGCGGGAAATCGATTTTAGGTAGCCACTGTTGTATAATTTGGGTATGGCCATGACATGGCTCGCGTTTCGTCCGCCATTTGCGGGCCACTGTCATATTCGTTGTTATTGCGCAAATTATTATGTATTTTCATGGCTGTTTTATTTTAATGTAAAACACATTTAAATATACTTCTAATATTTATTTAAAATGTAAATAATACTTTTATATATTTGTGTATTTTCTTGAGATACTGACTACGATAACTGGCAATATTGAAAACACATAAAAATACCAATATGAAGCACAAACATTTAAATTTTTAAAAAGTAAGTTTAGAATATATACTTATTATGTAAATAATAACTACAGTTATTAAATTAGACGTGATAATAGCAACCCATATCATATACTCTACATAACCTCTAAATCTATGTCATAATAATAATTGTGTATCTCTTAAATAAATTAATTTTTATTGCCCTTATGGATTCATAGTGTGATTATTTAATATTCCTTTTTAATATAATATCACATTTCTTACAAATAAATAGGGAAATGAATACTCAGTATGTTTCACATTGGCCCGCTAATGGCGGCGATCTCGGCCCATGGCCATATCCTGTATATGGATGTACCCTATAAATTTTGCGCTTCAAGCTCTCCCTGGTGTTCGGACCAGAAAACTGAGCGAGTTAATTGATTTCCCGCGAAATTGTGAATACGAAATGGTTGACAATTCATTTTGTCGAAAGGAAGTAGCCGATGTTGCTCCTTAGGCCTAGCAGCACACGATATTCTTCTCTACAATAGTCGTAAGGTGTCGTAGCGAACTGTTACTTTTAAGTGAGGTTATGAATATTATATCTCTTCCATTTTATTTTAACTTAATTACAATATGGTTTCAAATAATAAAACTACGGCAGCTGATACAATAGACAAAAAAATACAAAACGATGATGAGTAAAAACCTCATATTATGAATGATGTTAAGTACACAGAAAATTATTTTCATATTTCAAGTTAAGTGATCATGAAGAACTATTTATATTTACGAGAATGTCTGTACAATAATATGATCACTTGCATGATAATCCGAAACCACGAGTTTTTTATTTTTATATCTGTATATTTTATTTCTTTTATCATATAAACTAGGATTGTGTTGTACATAATACGAGTATATAATTATTTCGTCTAATATCATTTTGTCCATTTTTACGTTACTGTCGCCGTGTCGTTCAGTGTCGTTGTCGTAGAAAGTTGGGAATTGACCATCTTCCGTTCCGACAGCGATATCCGACTAACGACAGCTCCCTCTACTGGTCTCACATGTAACACGCATGCGTTAGACAACCGACACCGACTTGCTACTTACTACGAAGTCGCCAGGCGGGTATATCCACCCATTTTTTGGTCAAATATCTCGAGAACGAAATGATATATCGAACTGCAGATTCAAAATCTAAAACTGGCTAACAAGAGTTAGTATGGCTTAATGTTATTGATGCATTTTTAACATGTTTCTTATTTCCGTGGATACAGAGGAGTATTTTAAGGCTTTTATTGGCTTGAAAGGTGTTTCTGAAGGTGATTGAACGATTTATAATCAGATAGGAAATTGTATATCAGCGAACATCCATTATATTGTTAAATATAGTTACGGTACGGTATCTGACATATGACAGAGATATTTTAATTTTATGTTATTAGATTAATGGTTCACACAAGTATACAGGATGATTCAAGAAAGTGATTAGTTCGATTATTTTCTTTATTATTGGGAATAGAAGGAAATCATGCAAATAAAAGTTGTAGTAAATCGAAGGGGACATTCATATATCGGTTTTTTTTTTTTTTAATGAGATGGTAGGTATATATTTTCTAGACTCATTCGATAGAGTAATTTTTTCTTTATATCCTTACATAACGAAAATATTGAGAAAAATTTAACTGAAATTTAAATAAATTTGCTTTTATAGTTATTTTTTAGTAGGCTATAGGTATGAAAAACAATTGAGCTTAAATTAAAACGAAACATAAATATTTGTTAATAACTTTATAAGTAGTTAATTATGCACTAAATAATTCAAATTGACTGATAGCAGTTTTTTATTTTCATACATAGCCTACTAAAAATTAACTAAAAATAAAATTTATTAATTGTTCCGAAATATATTTGTTTTTTAATAGTAAATTGTTATTTTATAGTCAACGTTTCAAATGTTTTATCATTATGGCGTCTTCGTTTGTTTATAAATGCAGAGGTATTAGATATTAGAACGTAAACAAATTTCTAACCTCCGAAAGTAATTATGAGCCGGCACTTGTCGCTCAGGATACAACTCACTGTTACATGTTTACAGCTGCATTCGAATTTTTTCTACATAAATGTATATTTCATACATGTCTATCTTATCAATATGAGAAAATTTATTCATTTTGTTGTTGTAATACAGAAGTACACTTCAAAGTGTGACAAAAATAATATTAACAATAATTGTTTTATTGATTTGTTTTCTTCCTTAGTACTCTTTGTATAAGCATATTTAAATAAAAATGATACATTTTTAATTTTGCATTTTTCTCAAATATTTTGACGTCATTTCTGATATATAATTTTCTGTGTGTGTGTGTGTGTATGTGTGGATCCTCTATGCTCTCAAATATTATCGTTCAGAAAATTTTGAAAACTTGTATTTCTACCTTACTCTTATTGGAAAGATGCCATTAGATTTTTGTGTAAATCAGATAACCGGAAATGGCACTTTACTGGAAGCTCAAAATAGTTTTTCTTCGAAAAATACTTTTAAATGTTATTTTTTCGAGATTTGTTATTATAAAAATAAAAGTTTTTTAAATTTTCTACAGGTTTGCGTTAATACTTTTTGTATATACTTTATGGATAAATTTATAAAATTAATTATAATTTTAATCCCGGAGCCTACGCTTTAACACAACTCCATGGTTACACAGTTCAGATCTCAAATGTATGTAACTGACAAATATATATCACTGTCAACAAACTAATTATTTCAAATAATAATAGTAACGTTTTAAAAAGAAAATAGTAAATGGAACAATAATTATATGGAAAGGAACTTAATAAAATTTCCAGCATAAGTACATATATGTAGGAATATAGGTAAGATAATAAAAATATAGAATATATCATCACGGCATATTACCCATTGCTGAGTGAACCAATCTGTTTTGTATACAGATGTCGGTAATAATGATGACATATTTGTACCGTGCGGGCGTTTGCCAGGCGTCATATCACGCGAATCTGGGGAACCGGGTTCGATCCCGACCGACGCCAAATATTTTAGAATTTGAAATGGCACAAAAATGACCCCTGTGGTGCACTGTCGACGCCAGCAATTAATATAGGTAAGTATATAAATAAATAAAATAAATATATCATCACGGCATATTACCCATTGCTGATCGCCAATCTGCTTTGTAAGATTTCGGTAACGATGATGACATATTTGTACCGTGAGGGTGTTTACCACATCATTTTGTGCCATTTAAAATTCGAAATATTTGGCATCTGTCGGGATTGAACCCGGTATTTAAATTTAATTTTAAGGATTTATGTGAATAAAAATTAAATTAAACGAGAGGTATTGTGTTGGTCACATCAGATTTTTTTATTAAGTTAAACTTTAACACTATGTATGAGTTTGACACAGTATCACTTTAAATATAGTGAAAACTTTTGTGGTTAATTTTTTTGTTGGTGTTTTGTGGTTAAAACAATCCAACAATTACTATAAATACATAATTTTGAAGTAATGAATATTATATTTATTTTCACGACAAGAAAAGTTCATTAAATAAAAAACTAATATTTATGTGTAAATAAGGCTTAACACTAGCCAATCAAAAGCATAATAGTTAATAGTAATTTCAAATTTACGTCTCTAATGGTTAATTTTACAATTTCCGGTTAAAATTTTAACTACCAATTACATAAGCAAAACTGAAACGAAATGCACTGTGAAAGAACAAATTTATCATTGCTATCAATAATCTGATTAAGGTCCGGTATTTTCATCATTTTCTGGGGACTGTAAGATAGTCTTTTTCGTATTAAAAAAAAAAATTGTCTGGAAAATATCTATTTGCCAGTCGGATGCACAAGAAAATAACCTAAAATCGATTGGTGTATTCAACAAAAGAGCTTTATATATTCAACAAAAGAGCTTTCTATAAAAAAAAATGTTGAAGGTTAATTTGGTTAGGTACCTACACTGGTTTGCAAAAAAATCGCGTACACCTTAAAAATCAAGTAACCGAGTTTCTACTTTTTTTATCTATGTAAATACGATTTTTTTAAAATAGGTTAATATCAACTGTCAATGAAGTTGTCACCGTTGTCACTGTCATGTCATTATTTTAGGTATCGTGGAGCAAGTTCTTCATTGTGCTAAGTTACTACTAAATTACAAATATATTCTAGAAAAATTAAAGAACTACCAAGTATTTATTTTAAATGGATTATAAATAAGTACAAATTATAACTGAAACAAATTATGGATGAAGTAACATTAGTAATTTATCATCGCTCCATCAGCGTCCAGTACTTTATTGAATCTTAATGATCTGCTATTGATCTGATTGACCACCCCTCTTCTAACTTAGAAAGTATTACAACTTTCTCGTTTTCTGATTTTAGCATCTTAATTGATACTAATGACACTGACAAGTTAACAATCGAGACCGACTCAATACAGCAAAAAACAGGTGTACGCGATTTTTTTGCAAGCCAGTGTAAATGTTTTCTAAATAATAATAAAAATCTACTGTTTCTAAATCTGCTCAATATCCAATAGTAATAAGAAGAAAATTATATCTTGAAGTACATTACGAACTATTTGAGGGCCATTAATGATAGCACGCACTTTAAGGTAGATTTCTATCGATTCTATCACAGAAAACAGGCGATTGCGATTTTACTTTTACGAATCTTGGTAGCATACTCTGTAGAATTCTATATGAGCTTTTTGTTTCGGGAATTTTCGGGTTTTATACTATTAAAATAGAAAATATGACAGTTGTATATAATATATATATATATATATATATATATATATATATATATATATATATATATATATATATATATATATATATATATATATATATATACATTGGCTTTGAATTGAATTGTGACAAAAGAATAACGATAGTTTAAAATTTTCGCCTCAAGTCGTACGTTTGCAGGCGAATATTTTGAGACACGCATGCTACCAAATTTTCGCTTCATGGCGAAAACCGAAAACAAATGCCTCATTTGATAGAATTTTAAAGTGCGTGCTGTCACGACTGGTCCTTGAAAATTATTGCATACTTTATATTCGGTAAATAAAATTTCCTGCATGAAAAATGTAGTTCACTTATGTTGTTATTCAGTTCATAAATATGTAATTCACGTGCTTGTCATTTTTATTTACAAATTCATTTTCCTAGCCAGAAAGCGGAAAGATACAACCACAAGATATGTTTTACAGTAATTTTATTTCATTAAAATTATATGATTATCATTAAATAATATCTCAGATGGCAGTGACAATGATATTGTTAAATACAATAAATTAACAACACGTGAAAGTAAAAAATAGTGTATTATATAACACAGGATAGAAATGCATGATTTTTTCAGAGGTGTATTAGTACCAGTCACGGAAAAAATTAAAATAAATAGGTACACTATCGAAAAAAAACTAATATGTTTTACTCGTGAACCACACATTCGCTTAAATCGTATAATACATAATACGAAAGAGAATTTCATGCTAAATTCATATTTGGAAACCGCGTTGTCCTATTAATAATTTACGCAATTATTTAAAATTATAATGGATGCATGGAAATCTATAAACCACAAAATCATCGATAATTTACTTAATTCGATTCCACAACAAATGCAATATACAGTTTGTTCAATAAAAACCTTAACTCGGTGTAGGCTATGAACAGAGAAACGTATGTCTGATCATTATTCAATTTAAAAATCAAGTTGTCAAAATTGACCTTAAAATGTAATTTTAAAGAGAAAAAATAAAAAAGAAGAATACAGTATATTCCCAATCGTCGTTTTCAAATTTGTTTCCATTTCTGAAATAAGATTCAAGACTTTAGATAACATTTTTCACAATATCTTGTTTCAAATTGACAATTAATTAAATATTTTTTTCGTCGACCGTTTATTAATAGGCTATCTTAATGTATAGAAAATCATCCATTAATGACCCCTATTAATGCATGATTTTTTTATTAATAAACGATTTATTTTTTGTGTAATTTAAGTTTCTTTCATAATTTTTTATTCTGGTTAATATTTAGCTTTCGTCACCTATATGTACGGAAGGTATTGTCTGGTCAAAAAAATTCGATGGTGAGTTTTTAATAAGCCCGTTTTGGAGTCTCTAGAATACAAATTTACTATTTTTTGACGTTTGTATGTGTGTACGTGTGACAATCGTTTCGGCCGCGATAACTCCAATACTACAATTCGAAAAATTATAATTTTTTCGTATTCCTCATTCTTATATCTAAAGCCTGTTTTACATTATCATAAATTTACATGCATTTTTACAACTTCGTATTTGATCACAATATTTCAATGATTACACGGTAATAAATTTACAACTTCTTATGGTACCATACGATGTTGTAAAAAATTCTCAAATAGGGCATGTTCTAATTATGAAGGTCATTTGCTTCACATTTTGGTGATATTTAGGGTTTTCATTAAACAAAAGTTTACATTTCATGTGTAGTTGCAGGTAATTGGCTACTCTGTTCTATGAAACTTTTCACAAAACCAAACGTCAAGTTCAAATGAAGAACAATAAATAGAAAAATAAAAAAAATATTTGTAATTGTCGCAGTTGTTAATGCACGAAATAAGATTTTGAAGCGTAAACGAATTTGGGTCAAGCCGTGGATTCAAAGGCTACAAAATAGAAGTATACTAAATTTAGTGAAAAATGAATTGCTGCACGAAGACACTGAGAAATATAAAAATTATAGTTTTGCACAACACTTCCTCCAAAACTTAGTTTACAAAAACGAGCGCGACACAGATGAAAACATCAGCTGTAAACATTTGAGAAGTTAGTAAACCGTAGTAGTAAACTGTTACCGTAGTAGTAAACTGAAACTGTTACCAACATGATCAAAAATTATTATGTAAAAATGAAAATATTTTGCATGTAAATTTAATTGTAAATATATGATTGTCTAAAACAGGCTTAAAGGAAGATGTAATGAGATTTTGGTTACAAATGCAAAATCGGAAGTACCTTAATTTGAAGCATTTAACTATTTTTAGCAGTTAAATGTCATTTTTTGATATTTAATATTATAAATATTAAATAATATTTTATTCTCTATTCGACTTGACTGCATTACTTTCTTATTATTCAATGTATGTAGAGATAAAAATGTATAAAGAAATTAATTAAAATACAGGGTGTAACAGAAATAAGTATATTAAATTTAACCAGTGATAAAACTCGTGGAGAGCAACAGTATTTCATAATAACTTTTTTTCGAAATCTCAATTTTTCTTAGCATTTTAAAGTTACCTCATCTCAGACAAATAATATTTGTTAAATTTCAGTCTCATTTAACACCAATATGTAGTAAATAGAATGCTGGTAAGTTTCTATTTATATGTTTAAAGAAACAAAATTTATTTTTAACAATAACTTATATATCGGAGTGTATTTCTCACGCGTACTATCTATCTCTTTCCCCCACGAATGCTTTCTCTCTCTGTGCACATCAGCGGAGACTATCACATAAGAATAGACAGACTGTATATTCATTGGGTGCTATTCATACCTCTATACTAAGCGTTACTAAGGAAACTGTATTAGGAATTACTAAAAAATCTATTCACAGCTCTATACTAAGCAATACTAAGCGTTGTTAAGTTTTGTGTTTGGTACACAAATCTAAAACAAGGTAGTACCGTGTTTAACATGGATGAGCTTACTTTATTATTACAATTCACATTTCATACTTATTTAATAATGTACTACTAGGTAAACCCTAATAAAACTATTTTTATTGTAGTAAATTATGAATAAAGATATTTTCATATTTTACTATGTTAAAGTGCCTAACTTTTTTCTTAATAATTGTATATAAAATTTCTCGTTCTTTTCTTTAATTAAATATTTCTTCTTCTATTCCATTTTTCTCTTCATATTTTATACATTTCATTAAAATAAAGTAGGTTTCTCTTACTTGAGTTTTCTTGTAAGATTCTTGTTCTAAATTTATTAGTTCCTTTTCATATTCCGTCATTTGAATATCTTTCTTGTGAACTTGGATTTCCTGTAGGAGTACCGCAACTAGTAGTGTATTAATTTTTGTTTTAGTAGCGCTAATACATGTTTTAATTAAAAACAGCTTAGTATACAATTTTAGTATTGAGCTGTGAATAGCATCCTTACGATTAATTTAAATCTCGTTACATTATTAGAATTTCTAAATTAAATATTAATATAAAATCTATCCTGTCCGTACCCATATCCAGCATGTAATTAAAATTTCCATGTACGAGTAAATAAATATCAACATATTTACATTTACAAAAAAAAAAATCAGTGTTAAAATAATCATTCAACCTTGTCAAAAATGAAATCCCTTAGGGCGATCAGAATAATAAACCTACGCAAAATACACAGTACAGTACAGTGTAGTGTAATCAATTGAAACAATCTGTTTGTACATATATACAGCAATCCTACTCATTAAATATTTCGGGAACTTAAATTAAAAATCGATATTGTCGGAGACGCAGACAAGTAAATTAAAGTAATGGAGCATTAAACAATAAGTTACAGGATGGTTTTCGAATATCACCAATAAATTTTGTCTATAAAATGGGATAAAGAATGCTAAATTCTTCTAATAAATACGTTAACTTTGTTCATAAAGTCAGGACTGAATTCACTTCTTTCACTAAAAACTTACCTCTAGGCTTAGGGTGCAGGCTCGGAGGGGGGCTTAGATCGAGTAGTTAGGATAGGAATAGTAAACGGAGAGAAAAGTGCTTGAAGTTATTGGTTGTTTTCAGATATATGCACGACATTACCTGTGAAGTAGTGGCTAGATATTTTGCCGGCGATTTGACAAGGTTGAGATTAGGAAAATTTTAAAAGGATGATTATTTTCAAAGAAATATATTTTCTAAATATAATTATAATTTACTGCTGATTAATATTTACTGTTTAACGTTATTTTCAAAGAAAACGTACATTTGACTAATGATGTATTTAGTACAGAGGGCTACCCATATTTGTATAAATAGCGTAAACAAATATTTTGTATTATTACTTCTTCAACTATTTAGTAGTAAGTACAGCACAACATTAGTGATAAAATGTGTGAGAAAGAAGAATCCCAGACTTCAAGACAGCGAATTCATTAGTCAGAAGACTCAAAGCAAATTATTTTAAATGTTTTTAATACATTGAAAAGCGGACTAAACAATAAAAATATCGCAAAATTGACTTCATGAAAATTAATATTTGATTACTTCAAAAAAAAAAAAAAAAATACATCCCAGTACTCTTTGTCTCTCTAATGTATGTGTTTAAACTATCTCCCGCTGGGAAAGGTCGAGGTAGCCATGTGCATATATCTTGACACAACCTATACCACACGACGTGAACAGTAACATTTGCTTTAATTATACAAAATAATAAAGTGATTGGTAAAACCTGCTAGTTGAGCTATCACAGTTGTCGATGATATTAAATAATAATATTATTTACCAGGTGCCTACTTCTTTTTATTAACCACATAAAATACATTTTTTATTAGATTATGGTGTTCTGGTACCTAGTGAAGGATATTGTTTGTATAAGCTTATTTCCGCCATCTGGAAGTAAGGTAAATGGGAAATGATAAATTCCCATCTTCAGCATACATAGGTTTAAAAAATCGATACAAGACATAAAATTTATTTTAATTCTAGGCCGCCTAGACGGCACTATGTAACCATGTTTTTCAAATTTTAAATTTAATACTTTTTCCGAATCATCCAAATTAATAAACTTAAATGTGTGTTTAACTCAAGGAATTGTCACATTTACCTTACCTTAGCTCCACAAGGCGGAAATAAGCTTACTAACACATAAAATACAATGTTAAATTTTCCTATGGCTGTAATTTCTGCCCTATTAATTTTAGAACAAAAGTATAAATACCCGTTTCGTTCGCGAGAGGCAAAGTAAAAACAGTTGTACAAAATTCACTTTGTGAATGCGAAATAGAAAAAATAAATTGTATAATTATTAGTAAAACAATGAGAAATCCGTGGACGAAACAAGGAACAGAAGATTTTTTTTAAATTAGTCCTGGAGAGAAAAATTATTAATTTAGATGAAAATACTAAAAGAGGGTAGGTAGCCATTTCATAGAAATAAGAGCTTGCGGCTGTGTTGTAGAAACTGTGAACTGCGACAAAACTATCAAAATGTCCCAACAAAATGGTCAAAACTAATACTGGTTAACAATGTTCTACAAATTTTATGGTGCCATGCGAACAGTGTCAGTAAATAAATCCAGTTACATCTACATTAAATTCGAACGTACTTGATCGCTTTAAAATATACAATGCATTTAAACTACAGCATAAAATTAAAACAAAAGACAAATATTTTTATAACCAAATTTGCAACATGTAAAAATTAATTTAACTAATTTAGAAAATTATAACCACTAAAATCTAAAACTGGCTTAAAAAATAAATATGTAGAGATGAATATTAACTACATAAAATTTTAATATTTCCATAAATCATAAGAGTAACTTCATAAATAACATAATTCTTCATTAATTTTAAACATCTTGCAACAGCTGTTTCCAAATTATGAAAAATGAAACTATAAAACCCGAAGTATTTTTGGATTAACATTGAATTACCGATCTGTAAAATGTGGGTGCGGATATAGATGTAAACCATTCGTGATTCCTTAGCCAAACATTGAACAATCTAAATTATCTTTCACCTTATTTGCATTTACAGTGGGAGGCTAAGGTTTCAATCGTTTCAACAATCGCTATTTCAATATACTAATTGTGCAACAGACAGCGTCTATAAATAGAATGAGAGATTTATTTACTTCACTCTCCTATGCTACTAGAATTTACAATAGGTTTACACAAAGCACTCGCTACAAACCGCAAATATTAATTAATTATTTATTAACAATTACTGGTAATTAATATTAAAGCAAAATAGAATATAAAGGAATAATAACATTTCTGAAAACATTATTCATAGTGTGATTTTAATATTTTGACAAGTAATGAATGATTGTTGATGTATTTTAAAAAAATATTGTTCTTTAAATAGCCTCAAATTTGAAAATATCACAAAATATCTATTAGATATTTTGAAAAAGTCATATGTTCTGAAATAAAATGTGACGTTAATATTCATACAGCTTTACATGTCACAAACTATCACCTACTTTTATTTGTATAAACAACGTATGTGATGGACATACTGTTTTCCTATAGCAACGGTTCTCAAAGTGTGTTCAGGGCACAGTTTAAGGAAAATATATAGTAGAAATTTGGGTATCGCCCTTATAAACCAAGATAATAGGGTACCTTTATATGCAGGATATGGCCATGGGGCAAGATCGCCGCCATTAGCGGGCCAATGTCAAACATACTGATAATTCATTTCCCTATTTATTTATAAGAAATGTGATATTATATTATACAGGAATATTAAATAATCATATTATGAATCTATAAATGTAATAAAAATTAATTTAAGACATACACAATTATTATTGACATAAATTTAGAGGTTATGTAGAGCATAGGATATAGGTTGTTATTATCACATCTAATTTAATAACTGTAGTTATTATTTACATAATAAGTATATATTCTAAACTTACCTTTTAAAAATTTAAATGTTTGTGCTTAATATTGTTAATTTTTATGTGTTTTCAATATTGCCAGTCATCGTAGTCAGTATCTCAAAAAAATACACAATTAAATAAAATAAAAGTATTACTTACACTTTAAATAAATATTAGAAGTATATTTAAATGTGTTTTGCACTAAAATAAAACAAATAGCCACGAAAATACATAATAATTTGCACAACAACGAATATGACAGTGGTCCGCAAACGGCGGACAAAACGCGAGCCATATCATGATAACAAGTTTAATGCCGTCTATGAAAAGGTCAGAAAACTAAATTTGACAGCCGAGAAGATGGCGGGAAATAAGAATTCATTTTAAATTATCTGAAAATTAAATTCCATTTCTTGATAATAAAATTAATAAAAAATATCTTTCAAAAACAGATTATTTATTAAAGACATTATCAAGAAATGAGAAATATATGTTGCCCAGTACAAAAATAATAAAAGTATTAAATATATTAATGTTTATATTTAATCTTGTATACATTACATTACAGAATGAAAAAACTACAAATCTCAAACTACACGGCGACAACTAATAAAATTTAAGCATATAATACTAAGAAAAAGAAAGGGATGTTACTTTAAATGTTAGCCAGAAATGCCCAGCTTCTTTGACTTCGTCATCGATGTTCGTCCATATTTTAACAAATCTACTTTCTTCATGTGTTTTCGTCAAAGAATGTGATATCTTGCTGGTCTCCTACAGTGTAAACATGTAAGAGCACCGCCATAATGTACATTCTCCTGATCCAGTTACACACACCATTTATTCTATTGAGCTCTGTCAACTTCTGCAAGAATGTTTCTTCACTACACAGAAGTTATAAATAATTTCTGAAATATATTGAATGATAAAGGACTATATTGCAATAAAGACACAAATTCACAAATAACAGTTTTAAATGTCAAAGAATTTTGAACGATGCAATAGACAATTGTAGGAAATTTAGCGCAGTTTTCAAACATATATTATCATTTTACAGTATTTTGACATTGAAGTTCGAGAATTACTGTAAAATCTGTACCACTAACGACATCTATGAAAATGTCAAGAAGTATTTCCAAACGCTACTAGATTGAAAACTTGTTATCACGTTTCTGAATGCAGATTCACCCCTCTGGTTCAGGATTCCGTGGATGTTCCACCTCAAAATGATATGTCGGAATGTTTCGATTATTGTAATAGTGTGTTCAAAAAAAATCTAACTCGGAGCAGGCTATGAACAAAGAAATGTATGTTAAATTAAAAATATTTAATTAAATGTCAATTTGACACGATATTGTCAAAAATGTTTTGTAAAAAATCGAAGCTTTTCTTCTTGAATCTTATTTTAGAAATGGAAACAAATTCGAAAACGGCGAATGGCAATAAACTGTATCCTTCTTTATTACTTTTTCTCCTTAAAATTACATTTAAAGTTCAGTTATGACAACTTGACTTTTGAATTGAATAATGATCAGACATACGTTTCTCTGTTCATAGTATACTCCGAGGTAGGTTTTTTATTGAACACACTGTATTATAATTTTATCGAAATAAAACTTATATAGTTTAGTTCACTAAAAATGACTATTCAAGTTCATTTAAAGCCGTCTGATGTAATATTACTTGCAGATAACTCACTAAATTTCGTACATATAGTAGTGGTGGGATCCGGATAGTTTTGGTTTTGGATCCAAAAATATCCGGATATCCGGATAATTAAATGTTAAAGTATCCGGATCTCGAATCCAAATCTCAGTATCGGATTTTGGGATCCGGATCTGAGTATCGGATTTTGGATCAGAATTTGAGTATTGGATTTTGGATCCGAATCTGAAGATCGCATCTTGAATCCGGATTCAAATATCGAATCTTGGAAACGGATTTTAGTATCGGACCTTAGATTCGATTATGAGTATGTCATATTAATATGTTACTTTAAATGTGTAATAATACATTTTTTGTTTTATTCACTATTTACTAAATAAGACTCTGTAAAAATATAAATTCTTTTATTTACATTTGCACAAACTACCTGGCTATTTTAGAGGGGTTTGCCTTCACATTCAAAATGAAGAATCAGATCCAGAATTCAGATTTGGATCCAGATCCATAAACAAAACATCGAATCCAGATCCAAATCCGAATTTACGAATAACCGCTTCAATATCCGAACATCGGATATCCGAGGAACCGGATATTTGGAAATCCGGGTACTCGGATCCAAGTTTTGTCGAATGCTCATAGCACTAATAGATAGGCGTGCAACATAAAATATTTATGGATACATTTTAACTGAAAAAAATAAGAGTAATTTATTTGAAAATTGTATTTTTTTAATGACTTTTTCAAAGATTTATCTTCCTCACCCATGTTTTTTCAAAACACAAAAACATAGACTTGACATAAACCATGGATAAATAATTTGATTTAAATGTCAACGTCACTGGGTAAACATTAACCAGAGGGCAGTGTACTAGATAATTAGATATCTATAACTCTACGACATACGTCATTATTATTTGTAGTGTTTTAGAAAATAATGTCACCATTTACGTATATCTGTCACACAACATAAATTACATAGACATACGTTAATCTTTCTCTTTTTAACATGAAATGTTGCTAAGCTACTTCTGTATAAAGTGCTGTGTATTCTTTCTTCGAATAGTCATCTTTCGTGAACCGCAAAGTACATCTGTATTTAACACCACTGCGATCTTAAACCAGATGCAGTATATAGTAAAATAATCTTCACAGAATGAAACTTTGATGTTAAAAATGGTTTTATATTTACTTTACTTGTTATAGCCATTTCATTCTTTCTTCATTTTGAGGCACTACTAAAATTATTTTTTTTACTATTATTACTTCTATTTGGACACACTAGCACAAAACTCTTTTCTGCAACCATGTTTGAGTCTTTACAAAATATAAAAATCAATAATATGGATATTCTAGCTAGTATATAATTGACAGGTGTCACTCGTTTAAATTCTGCTGGCGGCAAATGTAAGCCATTCCCTCATTGGTTAGTATCTTTCTGATATTTTTACCTCCCGCTACCCTTGGTAAGGGAGGTATTGGGATCGTGCTAAAAATCGCATATCGAGATTTTGGTAAATGACAACGTTTTAAGGTCCCTAGAATCCATTTTTAACATTTTTACGATGATGTCTGTGTGTATGTATATGTATGTGTGGATCCTGTATAGTGTATACGGTCTAACTCAAATACTATCATTCAGAAAGTTTTGAAACCATGTATTTCTACCTTATTCTAATATGGAAATATCTGATTAGATTTTGGTGGCAATCGGATAACCGGAAATGGCAGTTTACTTGAAGCTCAAGATAGTTTTTCTTCAAAAAATACCTTTAAATGTAATTTTTTCTCAATTTGTTACTATAAAAATTAAAGATCATTTCATTTTCTACAAGCTTGCTTTAACCTTTTCTATATATTGTATGGATAAATTTATAAAGTAATATAAAAATTATATACATAGGTAAATGGCGGGAGGTACTGTGTTGGTCACATCAGATTTTTACCTTCCGTCACTTTTAGATAAGGAAGGTATTGTCTTTGGTCAAAAAATTCGGTGGTGAGTTTTCATTGAATAAGCACGTTTTAGGGTCTTTACAATACGATTTTACTATTTTTACCATGATGTCTGTATGTGTGTGTGTTCGTGTGTGCGTGTGTGTGTGTGTATGTGTGTGTGTGTGTGGACCGCCGTTTCGTGTACAAAATCTCCAATACTAGAATTCCAAAAATTACAATTCTTGCGTATTCCTCTTCCTTACAACCATATGCAGACTTGATTAGATTTTGGTTATAATTGGTCAACCGGAAGTACCCTCATTTGAAGATTTTAACAGTTTTTCTTGAAAAACTCAGTTAAATGTTATTATAACTTAAAGAATATATTATTCTTTATACGATTTGATTGCATTTTATATTTCATATTCAACAGATATAGAGTTAAAGAATTATAAAGATAATAAATTTTATAATTCAGCCAGCTATGCTAACTTAACCATGGAAACTGCTAATATATTCAGGTAATTCAAATTGACAGATGTCAGTATCAATAAATAGTAAATGTATGAAAGAGTAAGGGAAATAACTGTAGTGTTGAACGTTTCTAGAAAGATATAAGAGAGAAGATTACATTGGTTTGAACATGTCGTGAGGAGAGATGAGTACGACACGCAAAACAAAAATTAGTAGAAAAAGAAAATAAAAAATAGCGATCCCCTAACAAATGGGAAAAACTAAAGAAGAAGAAGATGTTAGTGTCAAGTGCAATTCGCATAGTTTTATTAAATAATTTAACTGGAAATATAGGATCTTTTATGTGTAGGGCGCGTGCAGTGACGTGACTTTACTGACTTTGGCAAGCAGATACGAATGTGGACTCGTGTCAAAATGACAGCTAATAATTACGTCCATAACTAACAAATGTCATAATTTTTCATTCAAAATTTCATGATTTTCTTATTTCATGTGGTTTATTTATTATCAGGGGTGTGGAATTCAGTTGCCGAGAAAAGGAATCATAAAATACCAAAAAATGAAATTTTGAATGAAAAATTTTGACGTGAGGATGACCCGCAAAACAGAAATGAATGGAAGAAGAAAATAAAAAATAGCGACCCCTAACGAATGGGAAAAGCTAAAGAAGAAGATGTCAGTGTCAAGTGCCATTTGCATGAAATAATATTACTGGAAATTTATAATCTTTTGCAAGAAAATTTATGTATGGAATTTGTACATAATACACAGGATTGACGGAAGGTATTGTGCTGGCCACATCAGATTTTTTTCTTATTCTTTCAATTAAAACAAAGAAAAAAAATCATGCAACATGCAACACCTCATCCAACAAAATTCTCAAAAGCAGTATAACGAATTTTGCAAGGTTTTCCTTTACACGTATGTCATTATTTATTTACATTGTCATAATTATTTAATAGCGATGATTAACATTTCTATTTACTATTTGAAAATATGTATAATGTACCTTGTATCTCTACAATTATATGTCAATGTCATATTTTTTATTTTTGTGATATTTACGTTCTTGTTTTTTACACATTTTAAATTAAATGTAAAGTCCAAATACTCATGCTTTTATCGCTTTTAAATTGAATACTGGATTTACCAGTCCAATAAAAATCACCAAGTTTTAGTAAAGTACATATAACATTAATCGTTCTTTCTGTTTAAAAATTTAGAGATCAATTTTGAATTCTGTTCATGTGTAGAAATAGGACAAAATACCTCGACGAAAAACTACAGTAATAGGTTAATAAATTAATGTTTTGAGGTTAGTTATTATCTGTCACGCAGTTCTCATTCGGAAATGAGAAAGATTTCGGAGATTCGGAAACGGTAGTTGTTAGTATAATATCGCCTGTATTTCATATGAAAATAACTATCTGGTTCATGCGGAAACAGCTTGTTTTTGGTAAAAACAGTAAATTAATTTTATTATAAATACGAAGATCGTTCAAATTTAAGTCCGATGTAGACAGTCATAAATTTATTATTTGTTTGGGACCTTTAAAGGTCATGTAAAATTAATCCTCGAGCATAGCTCTAGAAAATTACCAATTTTCTTTACTTATTAAACAATTTTCTGTTTCCCTTGATAAAAAGATATTTTAAAAATATAAAAAATAGTACAATATTGCTCCATTATGTATTATTATTTTACTCAGAGATTCTTAACTACTTCAACTTTAGGAAAAAATAATGTCAAATGGCATAATTTAAATTAAAAAGTTTTATACAATTATGATATTTCTTTTAAATTGTTTTAATTACGGACGTAGAATAAATATTGCATGCAACTCAATTAAAAATATATTGTACATATACATATCGGGTGATGACGGTCAGGTGCGAACATATGGATGTAACATGTGATTTTAGTTTTATGCGATTTCCTGCTCTCCTATTCATTTTAACAACAAAAACTGTAGAGCGCAAAATTGTAAAGAAAGTTTCATATAAAATTATTTTTACATTTTTTATTGTTTTTAGTTTCGTCACAATTTTTCAAATTTCAAAATTTCTGTTATTTCGTAATGCAATAGCATGACATTTGTTCTTTTTTTCTGGTTTTCTGAAATTATTAATAAACGTTAAACGTCCATCTGACTTATGGAAAATAAATCCCGTGTCTTTCAATAACTATTTGCACCATTATAATTCTTTATAAATAATGACATGGTGCATATTCAATTTACTTTTTACAAAAAATATTTTTGATAGAATATGAATAATATTGTTTTCTACAATGCTATAAATCATGGCTATTGCTACTAATTAACGGAACTTTTGAAATTTCTTTTTACCTCCCGCTACCCTTGGTAAGAAAGGGTTAGGGATCATGCTAAAAATCGCATATCGAGATTTTGGTAAGTGAGCACGTTTTAAAGTTCCCATATTCTGAATTTAACATTTTCACGATGATGTCTGTGGGTTATGTGTGTGACTGTGTGTAATAATAATAATAATATTTTTTATTTCAAAGACATGTTACACATGTATAGAAATCGTCAGTATAAAAAAAAAAAATAGATCACGACGGAGACAGGTATGAGAAAAATCAAAAAAAATTTAAACATTTTAATTTAAAAACTCGGACACCGTGTAAAAGCATTTATTTATTAGAAAATCGGATAATTTGCTAAGAAACATTTTTCTATTTATGCAAAATTTAATTTCCTCTGGAAGATTATGGAAAAAATAAAGACCCTGAATGTGAGGTGCACTTTTTACTTTATCGTATTTGGTGTTGGGAATGTAAAAGTTATCTTTTGATCGAGTATTATGATTATGCATGTCGGAATGTGTTTGGAAAGTAGATTTATTTAAAAAAACAAATTTACAGACTTCATAAATATAAAGACATGCAAGTGTGAAAATTTTGAATTTCTGAAAAAGCGGTTTACAAGAAGAATTACGTGGTGCATGAGCCATGGTTCGTAGAATGCGTTTTTGACAAATAAATACACCAGTAGCAGCCGGCGCATTACCCCAGTAGCAGATACCATACCGAAGAATAGATTCTACTTTTGCAAAGTAAAAAGTTCTTAGTTGATTCTCTGTAAGTATATGACATAAATGTCTAAACTGATAGCCTATCGAACTAAGTTTTGCAGCTACAGATTCCGCATGATATTTCCATGTAAGATCTTCCTCCATAGAAAGTCCTAAAAATTTATTTTTATAAATTCTAGATATTATATTATTGTCAATAACTAGTTCAATATCCAGATTTTTGGAATATTGACGGTTATGAAAGCGCATGTATTGTGTTTTCGATTTATTAAAGAATAAATTATTCCTGGAAAACCAGTCTGACACGCGATTTAGGCAGTTTTGGCATTTAATTTTAAGATTTTCTGTACTGGAATCTGTAATTATAATAGAGGTATCGTCGGCATACATGGTGACAATACATTCTTTGTCAAAAATTAAATTTAAATCATTTAGATCCTCTTTACCCTCTAACTTAAATATTATCTTTCATAAAAAATTTAAACCTTGTATTTATAACTTATTCTAATACGGAAAGAAGCCATTAGATTTTGGTGTAAATCAGATGACTGGAAATGACACTTTCTTTGAAGTTCAAAACAGTTTTTCTTCGAAAAATACATTTAAATTACATTTTTTCGCGATTTATGTTATTATAGAAAATAAAGATTATTAAATTTTCTACAGATATGTATGTATTACTACTTTTTCTATTTATTTTACGAATAAATTTATAAAATAATTTATTTTAATAATCCCGGAGTCTATGCTATAAAGATAAATGCATCTCCTCTGTTACACAGTTCAGATCTCAAATTTATGTAACTAACAGATAAATGTCACTGTCTATAAATTAATAATTAAAATATGAATTTATAAAATGTCTAATGAATAAATTAATTTTCATATGTTTGTAATTGAAAAGAAATTAACGTCACATCACAAAATAAAATTATGATAAGATTCTGGAGAAGAAAATACGGATAATACATATAATAAATTGGACCGTTATATTATGCAAAGGAATTTACAAGCCTATTCTGTAAAATCGAGTCGTTACTATAACGAAATCGTTATTATGAAAATCGTTATTTCTACTTAACGATAATCGTTATCTTCGTATCCGTATTATGTAACACATTTTGAAAAATAATAACCTTGGGATCAAGTTAAGAACTTTATTTCCTAAAATCAAATTATAATTTTAAATGAAATATCTAAAATAATTCAATATAACTCACAAAAATTCTAGGTTAGATTAGTTCTGCTGTCAACCTGTCAACTGTCGGACCAGTTTTTTCTTTTTGTAGGTTATGCTAGAGCAACTACTGCCATCTATAGACAAATTGGGAAGCTTGCGCTAGGCGCTACGAATAAAAACTTATTAAATTATTTTAATATTAACTTGCAGAAAACTGTAATATGACTGGTTTTTGAGATCACTATTCAACATACTAGCAATTTTATTTTGACATGAATAAAAATACTGAATTATTGACAAAACGTTTAGATAACGAATGATTTTTCCAATCGTTAAGAAATAACGATATCGGTATCTTTTTTTCGTTATGTAGAATTAAATTATTGTTTACAGAATACCACTTTAACGATTATCGTTATGATAACGATTTAACAATGAAAAATGTCATAACGATCGTTTACAGAATAAGTCTATTAAACGATTTTCGTTATTACCATGACGATATAACGTTTTACCGATTCGTTATGTCATAACGATCTTACAAATTAGCCCTATTAATGTATTTGCCAACATTATGTATTCAAGTTACAAAAATTAAATGGAGGTAGGTGTTGTGCTGGCCACATCAGATTTTTAAAATTGTAACGAAACTGGAAACATAATGAAACATGTAAAAACAGTTTTGTATGAAACTTTTAATTCTCTACAACTTTGCACTCTACAGTTTTTTGTCGTAAAATTAATAGGAGCAGAAAATCCCATAAAACTAAAATCCAATGTTAAATCCTTATGTTTGCACCTGTCAACAACCTATATATTTTCTTACTGATATTTTCATCTTTGGTTAATCTGTGTCAACTGTCAGTTAAACGAAAAATGTTGCATCAAAAAAATGATACGAGTAAATTTCGCTTGGCTATTTATATTATAATATCATTGTTATATTTTTCGTTTTAACTGACAGTTAAATCAGAGATTAAATTTTGCAATGTAAATATCTTTAATGTAAAGTAGTATTTATATTTTAAAGGAAATGAAAAATAAAACAAAAAAGTGCATAAAACGAATCGGCAATTACGTATCCGTTTGAACTCATCTTGTTTAAATAAATAAATCATTTATTTAAAATAAAAGCAAACTGCAAAACTTCCCTACCCCTTCGCTAACCTATATTTAGATTTGTTTTTTGTTTTATTTACTCCAAACAACTGCAATGAGAATATGAATGCGGTATAATTACTGAAATCTACAATTAAATTGTTTTAATTTTATTATAATTTGCACTAAACTTTATTTGGATGCAAATGAACTGTTTTTAAAAATCAATTAAATTTATTTATCTATTATTTAATTGTATTTGTACATAGAAATAAATAAATATATCATCACGAATTATTACCCATTGCTGGGTGTGCCAATCTGCTTTGTACAAAGATTTCGAAAATTGATGTAGGTCTTTATGGACCAACTTTTTGAGACAATTTTAATAGGCACCACCAATTTTCGATTGTCTTGATAAATTAATAATTCATCTTTTATTCATGTTTAAAACAAAAGAACGTAGACTTCTGTACATCGTTGAAAAGCTTATAAAATATGGAAAACGGTGAGATTATTTTCAGCATATATTCTCATTTAAAAATATTGTTTGTGTTATATGTATATCCAGAATTATTAAGTTTTGAAAAAATCTAATTACACCCATTTTTACCATCGTCACCTACATATAGGTCAGGAAGGTATTGTTTTCGGTCAAAAAATTCGATAGTGAGTTATTATAGTCTTTAGAATACGAATTTACTATTTTTACGATAATGTCTGTATGTATATATGTGTGTGTATGCGTGTGTGTGTGTGTGTGCATGCGTGTGTATGTGTGCGTGTGTGTATGTATGTGACAATCGTTACGTATCGCATAACTCCAATACTACAATTTCAAAAATTATAATTCTTTCATATTCCTCTTTGGTACGTCCATATGAAGAGTTAATTAGATTTTGGTTACGATTAGTTAACCGGAAGTACTCTAATTTGAAGATTTTAACAGTGTTTCTTGAAAAAATAAGTTAAGTATCATTTATTGACATTTAATTTTATTATATTATAAAGAATATGTTATGCTCTCTACGATGTGATTGCATTTTATTTTATACTTCATATTCAATAGATGTAGAGTTAAAGAATTATAAAGATATCAAATTTCATAAATCAGCCAGCTATGCTAAGCATGAAAACTGCTAATATATTCAAATAATTCAAACTGGCAGATGTTGAGATAGATATTGGGAAGACACGGAAAGTTAGGTAGGGAATGAAAGGATAAGGGGAAATGGTTCCAGTGATAGATGTTTCTAGATAGATACAAGAGAGACAATTGCATTAGTATGAGGACAGACGAAAAATATATTTGAAGAAGAATAAATAGCTTAGTAGTAGCAGGTAGAAGAAACAGAGGAAGACCAAAGATAAGATGGAAGGACTGTATTCCGGAAGACTTGAGAGAAAAGGAACTGAATGAGGCCGCAAAACAGAAATGAGTGGAAAAAGAAAATAAAAAATAGCGACCCCTAACGAATGGGAAAAGCTAAAGAAGAAAATGTCAGTGTCAAGTGCAATTTGTATAGTTTGTATAGTAATTTTACTCGAAATATAGGATCTTTTGCAAGAAAATTTATGTATGGAATTTGTACATAATAAACAGGATTGACGGAAGGTAATGTGCTGGCCACATCATTTTTTTTTCTTTATTTCTCATAATAAGCGAGATACGAAGTATTTTCAGAATAAGAGGTCGAAATTCCTGTGGTGCCTATTAAAATTATTTCAAAAAGTTGGCCCATAAAAACCTACATCAATTTTCTTTAATGTGCATAATAAGAAAGATTTTCAGATATAAGGAACTCGAATTTATGGTTTGTACATCATTAAAAATAAATTTATTTTCGTTGAATTTACAGTACAAGAAATAGACCAATTAAATTCTAAAAAAAATTCTTTCAAATAATTTCCATATTCATATTGTCAATATCAGTATACCTAATTTTAATTTGTATAATTTTGAAAATAAATATTATTTTATCATTTGCAGATAAATGTAGATCTGCATATTTAGTATATATTTTAAAGTTAATTATTTCAGTAATGAAAACATTTGTAGTTAATAATTATGTTTCACATAGTTGAGAGAATAAAATTTGTAGGTCGACCACAATACAAAAAACATAAGCGAAAGTTTTGCTTTCAATTATTAAAGACCTCAGACATATGCAATGCCGGCAACAATCACCAAGAAAACAATCATTTCTCACCTGGTTACTCTGAGCAATCTCCAGAGATGAGCTTCCATTCGCTCTTGTCACCATTGTTGTAATTTCATTCAAGTTATCACGCGCCAATTTCAACACAACACTAAATTGTTCATAACTTATGTTTGTTATTCGTTCCACTGTAACAATGCTCCCTATTATGATTTCAATTGCAATTTTGCAAGGCCTAACAAATCAAATTATTGCCCGACCTCGTAGATTTAAGATTTGTCTCATATGGGTTAGCGAACAAATCACTAAACTGACATTATTACTGGACTTGGAGATAAAAGTGAGGTTGTTTTAAGTGAAATGATTTGAAACTAGTTTGAGTTAATTATTAACTATGACATAATAAATGAAAATAAGTTGTGGATATGAGTTTACGTATTCAAATTATTAATTTGGATACATGCCACCTTAGTGGTGTTCGGAGCAACACTGCAGACCGCGCACATTTTCTATTAAATACAACCGGCGTTCGTCAACGTCATTGGCGGAAAATTTCAGGAGGGGAGGCCTGCATTTTACCTTCAAAATCGCAATTTCTTTTCATCATACTTTTTATTCATAAATGTCAATGTACAAATAAAATTGAATTAATTTTTACTAATTTTCTAATTGTTTAAAAACAAATGTACATAACAACAAAACAAGTTATTTTTGTTTATAATTCGTTGTAAAGACGGGGAATTTTTGTAAATCCCACGTGTTTTTCACATGAAATATTTGTTTTGATACATCAAACTTTCTACGCGATAACAAAGTGATTTTGCGGAGGCAATACACAAAACTTCTTCATGCATTGAATATTAATTATTATTCAGCAACTTACCTGTAGTTCAAAGCGCATGTTTTCACTGTCGTCGTCCCAGAACGGTGAAATATCTGTTTCTCGGGTGGTTAATGGTGAATACTTGTAACCAACTTCGCGTATTGCTGAAAACATACTGTACGAATATCTGCATCTTCGTTCATCCACGTTGCTGGGCCACTTTCACTCTGCCTTCTCTTCTGCCTTCTGCCATACCTGCCACAACGAGCAAGCGGGAACAGTTGTTTGCGCGTGACACTCATTCGTACTACAAGACCATGTGCAATGCAATGTTGCCATGGTTAACGCTTATGAAAAACAAATTAACTGACTATTAACAAATGATAACATTATTTACTACCGCGGTACATAAAAAACTTTAGCGACAACAGTAGACGTAAATAGAATAAATATTTATGGGTATAATTTTTGACTGTAGTGTAGATTAGTTTTTAACAATTACTCGAAATCTGTCATACAGCATTTATTTTTTACAAAACTACCTTAGTCTTACTTTTATAGATTTCTATTTCCGTAAGTTAGTTTACGTCAGAATCGTGTTTAAATAATAGAAAATGATTTGCTGAATTTTAAAAAATAGAAAAATAAACATTTATGAACAATTACATAATAATTAGACATTTTTATAGGGCGTTTTTTGTGAATTTTAAAATGTAACAACTTGTGACTAAGATACTTTTTTGCGTAAAACAGTTTTACCAAACTTTTTGGCATCCAGTCGCTGTATGTAACTTATATTTACAATTTTGGAATACAAGTAAGATTCTTAAACATAAATTCATGTACACATAAATATATTTGTTTATATATTCAGTTATACAAAAATCGCAAAATACACACTCTCTCAAAATGTATTTATGTGTACATGAATTATTTATGTTAAATCTTCTACTGGTGATGTGAAAATTTAGTTACATAATTGATGACGTGGTGCCATTTTGACCCCAATAATTCATCTAATTATTGCACATCCCTTACTAACAAATTATTATTTATTTTAAATATGCTTTTATACAGTGAATTTAAATAGGGAAATTAAAATAACTAATTTATATACTAGCTAGCAAAAAAAGATTATGGTTAAGATTAAATGAAAGATGCACAAATGTAGCGTTTTACTTTACTTGAGAGCTAGAATCTATATTTTTTGTAGCTATTTATAAAAATTGAATATTTTTTTAAAAGAATAAATAAAATATGGGTTAATTATAAAAAAAAAATAGAAACGCTGTATTAAATTACCCAAATTGGAAAACTGCAAGGGCTAAAATATGTAAAAGTAACAAATATTTTGTCAATAATTGTCACAAATCGGGAATTTATACGAGTTACATGTGTTTTAATTATCGTGTTATACTTTCGAGGACAAAGTCCTCATCTTTTCCTTTTGTTACCTGGATTTGCGGGATAATTTTGTTAATCTTGGAAATTTTTGGTTTACTGGGTGTTGACGAGTCAAGTGCGAACCTGACTATCAATATCCTATAAATTCTATTCATATAGTCCTCTACAAGTTGTTTTGAAAGAAATTTTATGAAATCAGCCCGTTTCATATAATTTTATATAAGTATTTATACCAGCCATGTCTCGTGGTTGCGTGCCTAAGTGTCTGGTCGCGAATCTAGGGAACCGGGTTCAATTCCGACCGACGACAAATATTTCGAGTTTTAAATGGCACAAAATTAACCCCTGTAGTGCACTCTCCACGCCAGCAATGAGGGCCCGTGAGGTGACGCCTGGTAAACGCCCGCACGGTACAAATATGTCATCATCGTTAGCGACATCTGTGTACAAAGCAGATTGGCACACCCAGCAATGGGTAATATGCCGTTATGATATATTTATTTTTATTTGTACTAGCCATAATTGAAATAATAACGTAAATGGTGACGTGATGCCTTTTTTGACCCCAATAAAATTTCGAATTAAAATAGAACTTATAAAAACCAATTGGATTCATTTATATTCATAAACAAATGAAACGAGTGAACAACACCTAACTTAAGGGTAGATATTTATAGCGCCACGGTACCATAGCTGATTCACATCACTTACCGAACAGTAATTTGTAAATCAAGCCTACTACTGCCTTGGAAATCCAATCGGTAAACATTTAAAAAAACCCGATCCTACAAAAAAGTTTCTACATTTACCGACAATGTGCACATTATCCCATTATGTATTTTAATTTAACATATACAGGTGATTCATCGGTTTGTTCTTTTTTAATAACTCGATTATTTTAAATATTATGGAAAAAAATCAAATGAAGTTTATTATATATTAAAATGTCTATATATCTGCAGTATAGGTTTTTCTACAGTGTATTCCATTTTTATACAATCGTATAACTTTATATTTTCAAATGGAACACCCTATATATTTATACAAATTTGTAAAGTATATGAACTTTACTATCCAATAGTTTAAAAACAATCATATGTTATGTTATTAAAAAATACAATGGCGAATGATTTAAATATTACATTTTTTTATTTTTTTTAAATATAGAAGGCTTTGCAATACATTATTTTAACATTATACCTTCCAAATTTAAAGAATAGTAATTAATTATTTCATCTATTTCAATCCGATAATTTTCATTATTACAACTATAATTTAATATTATAAGATATCTAATTCAAAAAACCTGATGTGGCTGGCCAACACAATATCTCCCGTTTAATTTAATTTTTATTTATGTAAATACTTAAAATTAAATTAAATATAAATACCGGGTTCGATCCTGACTGATGCCAAATATTTAAAATTTTAAATGGCACAAAAATGACCCCTGTGGTGCACTCTCCACGCCAGCAATAAGTGCTCGTGAGGCGACACCTGGTAAAAGCCGGCACGGTACAAATATGTCATCATCGTTACCGAAATCTGTTCCCGGTTTCCTATATGCGCGTGAAGTGATGCCAGGTAAACGCCTGCACGGAACAAATATGTCATCATTATTACCGACATCTGCGTACAAAGCAGATTGACTCACCCATCAATGGATTGAGTTGTGTTTAAAACGTAGGCTCCGGGATTAAAATTATAGTTTTTTTTAATTTATCCATAAAATATACAGAAAGAAGTATTAATGCAAACCTGTAGAAAAATTAATAATCTTTAATTTTTATATAACTTAAATCTCGAAAAAATAACATTTAAAGGTAATTTTCGAAGAAAAACTGTTTTGAGCTTCAAGTAATGTGCTATTTCCGGTTATCCGATGGCATCTTTCCATATAAGAGTAAGGTAGACATACAAGGTTTCAAAATTTTCTGAACGATAGTATTTAAGTTAAGAGGATCCACACACACATACATCATGGTGAAAATGTAGGGACCCTACAATCCAATTTTAACATTTTCATTTACCAAAATCTCGATATGCGATTTTTAGCATGATCCCTATACCTCCCTTACCAAGGGTAGCGGGAGGTAAAAATAGTATTACAAAGCCTTCTATATTTCATAAAAATGTAACATTTAAATAATTCGCCCTTGCATTTTTTAATCATATAACATGATTGTTTTTATACTATAGAATAGTAAATTTCATGTACTCTTCATATATGAATACCATTGCGTAAAAATGGAATAGAAAAACCTATGCAGCAGATTTATAGACATTTTAATAAAAAATAAACTTCGTTTGAAAACCCTGTACCAGGGCATCGAACCCGCCAAAAACTGGGTTCGATTGTTTAATTAGCTTTTTGAGAGATGGGTTCGAGTACGGTTTTGGTTCAAACATTAATAACATTTAATAAATATTTTTGGATAACAATCTTTATATAGAAATAATTTAATATGCGAGCCGGAGTTTACGCAAGACAAGAAACGAACACAATTTTTACGAAAAGTCAATACTTTAATACCCGGTTCGGCTCCGACTCAGGTTCATTTGAAAAATTTATCTGAGGTTCGGTTCGGTTTAAGAATCCGTAAGATTTTACTTGTAAGTGTAACAATGCTTATATTAATGTTATATGTATTAATTTATTTTTGAAAATGGTGTAAGTGTGTACCGAAACGTCAGTTTTGTAAGACTAAATGCTGTATTTGTTAACATCTATTATTTTATTTTTGTTTATTGTGCAAAACATACTTCTCTTTTTCTCCGATCAGTGACATAATTATAATTGCAAATATCTGATAGCAAAAACAGACTCATAATTTTCTTAACACATAATTACGAAAGCACTGGAAAGTAGATTAATTAAAATCAACTAAAAATAAAGAGCAAAGATCCCAGTGAAAATATATATTAGATAATGATTTACATTGTATTTAAATCAACGTATATTATTTTTAAGATATTTCCAATAACAGTAAAAAAATAAGTAGTATGAAACAGTAATTTTAACATATATACATATGCTATCGAAAAATTAAAAGCATGGAACAGTAATGATTTTATATTTTATGTTATATACAATCATAAAATAGTGAAATAATAAAAAACAAATTACTTTCTCGAATGTTTGGATCTGGGACCGCCATCGCCGCCTCCTTTACGTTTCCTGTTTTTATTTTTACCAGAATTCCTGTTGTGGTTTCTCATTCTGCTAATAGTTTGAGACAAATCAGTCAAGAATCGTTCTTCTTCTTCCCCTTCCAAAACCCGGGCAGTAATTTCAGCGTCATCTACTGTAAATTTAGCGTCAGTAAGTTTTTCAAAGAATTTTACGGCTTCGTTTTCCTCTGAAAATCTGAGATATCCTTCTGTGTCTCCTTTGTCAAATGTGACATAAGCGGGTTCTTTATCAAAAATGGCTACGATTTCTTTTTTGATTGATTCTCTCACGGTTGTGTCTTTGAATCCAGTCATATGAAGAATAACTCCCTTAGGGAAAGTATGTTTTTTAGGTTCTTTTCCTTCTTCTGTTGTTTTTTCTGCCCGGACTTTTTGGCGGCTTGCTTGTCGTTCTTCTCGTTCTTTTTTCTTTTCTTCTAAGTAATCTTTTTGCCATTTGCATTCTAAAACTTTATCTTCGTATTTTATTTCGTCATTATCTAAGAAGGCTTTGCAGGCTTCAACATTTTTAAAAATAATGAATACAGATCCTTTAAAACATATTTTTTTCAATATTTTGTCTTTATAAGTTCTCATGTGAACAGATTCGTATGGGCCATACGGTTCGAAGAATTTCATTAATTCTTCGAGGGTTATATCTTGGTTGAAACCTTTAGCATATGCTGTTCGCGCCATAAGTTCTTTCTTTCTGTCGTCATTATATTCGGGAATTGGTATTTCGGGGTTTCGACGGATTTTTTGTCGGTCATCGCTAACAATAATAAAATCATTATCCGCGTTTATCATTGCTTCAGCGATTGCGTTAGCATCGTGACAAATGGTCACCAAACGATTGAAAGTTAATAAAACGGAAATAGGTACCCAACCGTCGTCAATAGCAATCTGTTCTTGTAGGAATTTGTCACGTGGGAGATTAATATCACCGAAATAATATTCGATTTGGCGAACAATTTTAGCTTCGAGATCTTTTGTTAAAACTATAGGTTCTTTTTTCTCTTCTTTTCCGGCATCCTTTATTTCTTCTTTAACGGATTCTTTTTGTTCTTCCTTATTAGATTCTTCCTTGGTATCTTCAATTGTTTCTTCTTTAACGGTTTTAGTTGTTTCCTTAACGCATTCTTTTGTTTCTTCTGCTGTTGCATCGCCGTTGGCATTTGTTTTAACCTCGTCGGCGTTTGCCATATTTGTGATTTAATTCTGTAAAACAAAATGTTTGTTATAAAATATATTCTAGAATATACATATACACAATATATAATAAGTGTTATACTAAAATGTATGAAACTTACTATTTAATTACACAATATTGCTTTATAAAGAGCACGTGTCAGCGTTTTCGATTAGTGACCGATTTAAGGTTAGCTGAGAATGAAGAAATTGTTTGATGTGAATATGGTTTCTAAAATCTCTCCCGCTAACAAAAAAAGGATAGATGCAATCAGTGTTGCCAACTTCTTGAAATTTACCGTAGTTGCACAAAAATTTTTTTTTTTTTTTTTAGTTAATATAATATACCTATTAAACTATATACCGCTAAAAGGCATACAGGAAGTGTTCGGAACATTATATATTTGCACTCTTCAAGCGTGGACACGGCCGCTTGTGCGCATGCGCCAACTGCATTTGTTATTCGCCTACCACATTTCTACCCTTTGTGCGTCGTCTAGTATAATAGGTATATTGTTAATTAATAATACAAAAAATATGTATTCTTTGATAATTTTGACAAAAATGAATTTGTCATCATAAATCACTAGTTAATAAACGATTATAAGCTATAATTCAATCACTATCTCGCAAGTCATTCTATTGGTTCGACTCGAAAATTATACAAATCTGACCTTTTCAAATAAAAAAAAAACAGAAAAGATGCCCAATCGCAATGGAATCTACATCGTCTCATCTCAATCCCCAAAATCATCTTAAACCGGCAGGAAACACTTACTGACCTTAATACTTATACAACTATATCACCTCGATCGGTAACCTGTAAGTGATTCACATCACTTACCGATCAATAATTTGTTAATAAAACCTACTGCCTTGGAAACCCTATTGTTTAAATTTAGCTTATCTAAAAATAGCAAAATAAAGAGATATATATATATATATATATAGTAAAAATATATAGGCAGAAGAACGCACGTTATCAACCTGAAAAACCTTATAAAACGAAATATAATTTGCACAAATTACTGAGTGTTTTCTTAAAAAAAAGTATATCTGATGTGACCAGCACATTACCTTCCATCAATGGGCACAGCCTACTATGGAAACTGGTGCGAGAAAGATAACAGGTTTCGTTAAAAATCGAATGTAGTTAAACTAAAAACAATTATGATTTTTTAATATTACGAATTGCATCAAAATTAAACGAACTTTCATTTAAATAATAAAAAAATTAGACTGGAGGCCCCATTGTACGTATTTAATGCAAATTCCCATATAGTTTGGTTCACGAATGATGACTATTCAAGGTCACTTGTTCGAAGAAAGAATACACAGTACTTTAAACAGCAGTAGTTTAGCAACATTTCATCTTAGAAAGATTATTTGACGTATGTTTACGTAATGTTGTGTGACAGATATACGTAAATGGTGACACACTACAATAATACTACACTGCCCTCTGAGCTAATTTTTACCCAGTGGTGTTGACATTTAAATCAAATTATTATTCCGTGGTTTATGTCAAGTCAACATAGGTAAAGAACATAAGACATTATTAAAAAAGAAATCACCTTTAATAGACAACTATATACTTTGGTACTCGAAACATGACTATTCAAGGTACCTTATAAAGCCGTCTGATATAATATTACTTGCAAATAACTTCACTGCATTTCGTATGCATATATGTACAACATAAAATATTTATGGATACATTTTAACTGAAAAAAATAAGTGCAAATTATTTGGAAATTATATTTCTTGTTAAATAATGCCTGTCTCAAATATTTATATTCTTCACCTATGTTTTTGCAAAACACAAAAACATAGACTTGATATAAACCATAGAATTTGATTTAAACGTCAACGTCACTGGGCACAGAGGTCTGTGTAGTAGATATTTAGATACCTACGATATACGTCATTATTATTTGTAGTTGTAATGTTACCAATTTACGCATATCTGTCACACAACATAAATTACAAAGACGTACGTCAAATAATCTTCCTCTTTCTAACATGAAATATTGCTAAACTACTACTGTATAAAGAACTGTGAATTCTTTCTTCGAACAAGTGACCTTGAATAGTCATCTTCGTGAACCAAACTATACTATGTTTCCCACAGAGTGAAATTTCCCGCAAACAGGGAAATTTCCTTCCAGTTGTCAACACTGGATGCCTTAAAATATTAAAATTCTGCGAAATGACAAGGATCGGTATATATTAGAACGTGAAAATAGGTGCAAAAGTTAAAAGTGAAATATATTTTGTATTCAAATCTTAAAATAAATATAATTCACTATTAATAATGACATTAATATAAGTAAATTTATATTATTAATAAAGTATATCTCAAAATCGATTGCAAAATAATAAAAACAAAAGAAATCTACAAACGGCGCGCCATTGCGCATGCGCTATGACACGTCGCTCTACCAGTTACTACACGAACTAGAATTTCTCTCCCTTTCCGGTATCCTCCTTGAAGAGGTCGGTGTGTTTTAAGTGGTAGTGAATAAAATTTCTACATTCATCTTCCAAAATGAGAATCTACAAGGATATTTTCACTGGTAAATATGAATCTACAAACATATTTTTATAAATTTGTAGTGATATTTTTGGGATTTGTCTTAAAATTATGTCAAAAATGTAGTTTGAAAATTTTGTTGACCAATCTGGAATGACAGTTCAACAATATGCCGTTGACAGCAAAAAACTGACATTTATTCAATTATATATTAAAATTAACTATTAGAAATATGAAATGTTTCAATTTATATATAATTAATGTTTCATTTGAAAGATTTTTGTAATTTTTTCTAACATAACCTGTATTTATTTCCAGGCGATGAGATGTTCTCTGACACATACAAAATGAAGTTAATCGACGAAGTTTTGTATGAAGTCACTGGCAGACTAGTCCAGCGCAAACAAGGAGATATCGAGATTGCCGGATTCAACCCTTCAACTGAAGAATGTGATGAAGGTACTGACGAGGCGGTCGAAAGCGGTGTGGATGTGGTTTTGAACCACAGGCTATGCGAAACCTATGCTTTTGGCGACAAGAAGTCCTACACCGCTTACCTTAAGGATTACATGAAAAAGTTAGTATCGTTTTTTGTGTTCACTTGCATGTCTTATACTGGATTAACTTTATGTTTAATACAGAGCATGCATGCATAAAGTAAGTGATTCATCGTCTTTTTGCTTATTTTTATTGGCTAATACTAATATTTTGATAATGAGTCAGACATATTGAAATTAAATATAAACATATTGCATATCTGAACAGCATCAACTTTTAAGTAACAGTGGTAACGCGTTTTTTTTTCTTAAGAAAATTATCTTATTGATAACATATTTAAAATTGTATTATTAAATATTAAGTTAATTTTTTGTGTCTCAATTTGAGCCTGAGCACTAGGTATTATGCAGCCATTGATTTGTTTTTAAGAATTAACTGTACGAAGATTTATATTAAATCGTTTAAGAACTGAATTTTTATCTGAAATATTAAAGGCTCATTTGTCAAAATAAGATCGCCGCCATTAGCGGGCCAATGTCATATATCGTCACCCTAATTAGAAAACCTCGTAACTCCAAATTTGTAAATATCACAAGAGACAAAAAACTATTTTTAAAGAGAATGAGAACTCATATCAAGTGATAAAAACTTCGGTATATTTAAATAATATGTAGGATTATAATTATTCGGTGAAAATTCGAATTTGCTTTTTATTATTTTAGTGGAGTTACAAGATTTTCATTATATTTCAACAAAATTGAAGTTACGAGATTTTCTAATTAGGGTGACGATATACTGAGTATTCATTTCCCTATTTATTTGTAAGAAATTTGATAATATATTATAAAGGAATATTAAATAGTCACACTATGAATTTATGAAGGTAATAAAAATTAATTTATTTAAGAGATACAATTATTATGACATACATTTAGAGGTTATATAGAGCATAGAGCGCGTGTATGTGACGTCATGAGTAATTAAAAATAGCCTGGTGGACCAACAAACCAGACTGACAGCAGAGCTGGGCGTACTCGAGTACATTTACTCGAAAGTACTGTTTAAAGTCCAAGTTTTGTATTCTGTACTCGTACTCGAGTACATTTTAAAATCTGTTACTTTTACTTGTATTTGCAGTGTTTCATCTAAATACTCGTACTCAATACTCTAAAAAGTACTCAGAGTAAACGATATGTACTCCGAGTACACATAAATGCTCGTAAGTATATCCGAATACTTAGAGTACTTTTCCCAAAAAAATGATCAAAGTACTAGTACTTTACTTTAAAAGTACATTTGAGCATTGAATACTTTTACTCGTTACTCGAGTATTTTTATTTGGTACTTTGCCCAGCTCTGACTGACAGGAATATGTTTAAAATGCTTTGATTAGAAATTTCAAAAGAGTGACAGTAGTGATAGATTATCAATTTATGCTTTGAATGAGAAAAAGATTTTGGAGAAAGAATTATAGCTTTAGGAGTAGAAAAAGGCTAAAATGGCTAGGTTAGGTACGGTGAAGAGTAGTGATCTTACGAAAGTAAAATAAGGTGATTATAATATTGTAGGTACTTTATTATAGCTTTTTGTTAAGTACAACGATGCATATTACATACAAATAATATTAAACTTAAATACATGTCTTAATGGAAATAAACGTAGCGATTATGTTTTAATTTTAGTTGCGTATGTTAGAAAATAGGAATAGTACAATTTTATACAGATATTATAAATTAAATAAATTTGTATTAAGAGTTTTCATATTGTCAGCTAGCTAGCTATATAATCACAGTGAGCACACACAATCTCACCACTTTGCAAATCATCGAAGATGTTTGCTGGTAAACTTTTAGAAATGTAATACCTGTAATCAGCCAGAAATTTTGCTAGTTATAATTTTTTAATCCACTTAAATCATATTACTCTACACCTTGCCTTCACGCCGATGTAGTCTTTCATTTTCTATGTTGGACAGATTTGGCTCATCCACAATGAAACTCATACAATACGCCTCTAAATTTTTATAGGCATGTAATGTATATAGTGAAAATGATTGACCCACGTCATCAACCTGAAAAAAACCTTATAAAATGATATATAACTTGTAGATTTTTTTGTGTATTATTTATTTTTAAAAGAAGAAAAAAAGTAGTAGTATTAAGTAATGTATATATTAATGATATATACAATTATTTCTAAGTCAATTGTTATTTCTTTTACAGAATATCAAATTATTTGAAATAATTGTAGTTTATTTTCGTACCATACCTTGGCACTACTGAGAATGACTATGTTATATTCCGTAAAAGGAATAAGGATTGACTTAGAAATAATTGTAAATTCATTAATATATACGTTTATATATACTAGTATATATTTTTCTTTTTTTAAAAATAAATAACAACTAATAATTTCTACAAGTTATTTTTCTTTTTATAAGGTTTTTTTCAGGTTGATGACGTGAGTCTTCTGCCTAATCATTTTCACCATATGAACGTCTGCTATGCACACAGCATACTACAGTATCTGAACGTTTTGAGATTGTCAATACGGCATGGATTGTAGGTTATGATTATCAATAAAATATACGTATTTTTAACATTTTCCGGGAGAGAATAATAATGTTCAATCAGTTGAGCCATAGTAATACACCAACCTCACAAATGTTATGGACAATAACTGAAAAACGCATAGAAAAGCTAAGCATCCACAAAACTCAATGTAAACAAAAGCACTTTGTTTGTTGGTCCACCAGGATAAAGGTTGTTATTATCACATCTAATTTACTATCTGTAGTTACTATTTACATAATAAGTATATTCAAGTAAAACAAATAGCTACGAAAATACATAATAATTTGCGCAACAACAACACATACGACAGGGGCCCGCTAATGGCGGACAAAACGCGAGGCACGTCATGGTCGTACCCTGTGTATATGTATAGGTACCATAGCCGAGCTTAACGAATGTATGATTTTTTTATCTGTCAAAAGTTAATTTACTTTTTATTTTTTCATAAAATTATCATAACATCAAATTCTTAAGCAGAAAAACAATTTAGTTTTATGCATTTCAAATACTCCTTTTTCATGATGTTACAATATTTGACACACATTTGTTTGTCTTTTTGTTTTAATTCCATGGCAGCACTATTAAATTGAAATTTTCATATTTAATTTCTAGAGTTACTAAACATAAGAAATGAAATTCGTATACTGATTTAAATGGAGAATTTTATGTTCTACAATTTATATGGAAAACGAGTTATGCTGTCAGTGAAACGCTATTCGATTCTAATACAAAATGGCCTCTCTCGGAAACAGTTGAAGATTATTAATACCACTATGAGAGTGCCAAGAATATAATAACATCTCTTTTTTCCCAAAAACTGAAATATTTATGTTAATTAAATTGAATTAAAGCAAGCAACCAAGCTTAATAAAATGCTTAATGATTAACTAAATATGCAACACTGAATTTTGTTACTTTATAAATAATTCACGTTCTTTTAATTAATTATGATGAGGTCAGTGATTTCGTTCTGTATTAATGAATCATAAAATTTGAATTGATTTTTTTTTCATTGTTTAGACTCGTGGAAAAACTTCAGGAAACAGCACCCGACCAAGTAGACGTGTTCAAAACCAACATGAACAAAGTAATGAAAGATATCCTGGGTAGATTTAAAGAATTGCAGTTCTTCACCGGGGAATCCATGGACGTTGACGGCATGGTCGCCCTGATGGAATACCGTGAAATCAACGGAGAATCCATCCCGGTCCTCATGTTCTTCAAACACGGACTTGACGAAGAGAAGTTTTAGGATATTAATTGAATTTATTGTTGATCTTTATATTTACAATTTTCCATCATTTTAATTATTTTATACCATTAATGTGCGGATATTTTGTGCTGTTGTATATCTAACGTATGAACTGCTTGTGAGATCCAGGAAGATGAAAGTGTTTGAACATATTTATACTGAAAACTTTTAAATCTTACAAATAAATTTATATTTATTTTGAAGAAGGAAAAGCTCTGTGATTTATTAATCATTTACGTTTGTCGAGACTGTCAATTGTATTTAAATAATTGTAAATATACCATGGAATATTGATCTGTTCCAATTGCAGCTATTTGGTGAATAAAGCTGTTGTCTTTTTAAACTGATTTCTTTGTGTAGATCTGTAACAAAACTCACAAACATATTCTTTTTCATATTTGTAACAGTTTTATTTATAATACTTCAACATGAAATTATTTAAAATGTCTTACAATAATAACAGTTAAAATAGTTTACTCTGCCTAAGTAAAGTACCAATTTATCTATTTTATATTGCACTCCTATTACCACTATTATTACTATATATTTGATCTATACGTTATTGGAACACAAGGATTTGACTACATGTCATTTTATTTAAATTAAAATAGCTGTCAGAGTGAATATAATTTACACAAACATTTTAAAATTATAAAAAAAACGATAATTATTAATACAAATATACCACAAATGCTGACATATGATTGGGAAATTTCTGGGTTGGGTGTTCTACATTGGGCTGCCAGAGACGTCTAAAACATATTACATAAATTTTATAACATTAAAAACACCATAAACTATACTACATTCAACATTTTTAATAAAATGTTGTATTATTCCTTCAGGTAAGTAAATAGTGTTCTGTGGTCATGCACGATTTTTCATTTTTAACTTTAATCGATAGAATGGAAAAAAATGGACCCGTATTTTTTATTTGTTCTCAAATCCCTCACTCAGTGACGTCACATTTCAATATCAACGGCTATTTTAAATTTCACTGTAGGTTCTAAACGTTAAAGATAACCTGAAATTTACGAAAGTAAACATGTCGGTGTATTGTTGTTTTGTGCCATCGTGCCAAAATACTAGCGAAAATATATTATAGTCAATGCCTCGCGAGCGTTTTTATTGCTAAACAAACTTCTAGCGTTTAATCTCAAATATTTACAAAGAAGCACAGCTGATGTGACGCGTGGATAACTTCAGGCCAAATGAAAATTATATTTATAAAAATGAAAAGAATGATGTTATAATAATATAGTATATTTATATAATGTAATTTTCAATTTAGTCTATAATTTTTTAGAAATTCTGTGTTTTTATGATGTCATTATGAAATGAATCTGAACTTGCAATTCTGAAACGTGACGTCACAACATGGCTGGTTTTTGCAACTTTTAAAAATATACTTTAATAGTACATTAAGAAACAAGTTTCATAAGACATGATTTTAGCGCACGCGTCTTTGTTAGAAACGAGCGGCTTGCCGCGAGTAACAGTGATTGATATTCGTAACTATGACGTTTCAATGTTATTGTTTCAATTTAAATAATATTTACTTTCAAATGACAAATGTCTAGAAATGTAGGTACTACGTACCAACCTAACAGAAATTAGGTGAGTTCTTTTAAGAAGTACTTTATGACATCCAAATGGGTTTCATAAAGTACCAAAAGAACCAAAATAGAAAAAACAATTTTATACAACAAAAAAAATTGTAAATAAAATACAAATTAATCATACAGTACGATAAATTAGACTATGCTTGTTCGATTTAAACAAAAAATGCATTATAAAGTTTTATATTAATTTGATTAATGAAAACTAGAAAAGTTTTTTTTTACTTAAGAACAAAAATACAAAAAAAAATCATCCTCGTTTTTAAATTTATTTGAGATGGTGACATGTATTTTATTAATTAAAAGTTTCAGCTTGTAAAAATCCCAAAATTATTCTTGTACATTCAAATTATGTTCTGCTTACCCATCCGCCATTGGCAGCGATCCACTCTGCGAGTTCCTCTTCTAAAAGATCCGTAAGACCTTCTACAAGGCCGTGCAGGTACTCCGGATGTCCTTGGCACACACAATCTACAGCTAGACCCCCAGCTACGGCGAACACTGCAACGACTTTGCCCCACGTCATATCAGCCTTAATAAGTTCTCTACCTATCCCGAGAAGGAGAGAAGCTGCTGCTTTGTCCGAGACGATAACGCCGGCTGGAGTCGAACTAGCCTAGGACGAAGAAAAAATAAGAATAAAGGAGGAAAATTAAAAATTTTATTGTATGAATTAAAATAGCATAGTTAAATTTTAACTATCTTGATAAAGCGGTAATATACGTAAATTAATGAATACTAGTTAAAAAAGTTACAAGCGATAGAAGTTGATTATAGAAGACGCACGTCATCAACCTGAAAAAACCTTATAAAATGAAATATAACTTGTAGAAATTATTGGGTGTTTTATTTTCAAAATAGAAGAAAAAAATACTTGTATTAAGTAACGTGTATATATATATATATATATATATATATATATATATATATATATATATATATATATATATATATATATATATATAAAATTATTTGAAACAATTGTAGTTTGTCGGCCACTGGTGAGGACATGCTACGTCACTCGCCAAATTCTGAACTTTAAAAATTCATATACCGCTTATTACGTAAAATTTTTAAGTTGCGTTTGTACTAAAATTATTAGTTCATCTGTTCTTCCAGAAAAAAAATGGTATAAGACCTCATAATTTCTATTTTTCTGTATTATCTTACTTCATACCTGCCTCGCAACATTACAATAGACTTTGGGGAACATTCTCTCCAGCTCTTGGCCCGCTGTAACCAACGATGGGTAAACATCTGTTACAATCATTCCACTAGGTGTTCCAACTACGCTTCTTAGTCTGTACAGGCCGAGTTTCTTGTTGAAGATACCCGATCGCTTCAGTCTGTTACGGATGTAGAGGCAGCATAGGGCTTTGCCCTGTGCAACGACTTCTTGAGGAGGTACTGGAAGAGTTCGCCATCCAATGGTGTTGGACAGCTTGCGGGAAACCACGTCTCCAACATTGCTGAAGCGTCTTCTACGGAGAGAAAAAAATTGAATCTACTAAATTTTTGGTCAATGATGGCATTATATTCTGCCATTCTTATTGTAATTTCTTTTTTAATTCAAATTCTTTGGTTTTTAATGGTATATATTCTTGTTTCTTTCAAGGATTTGTTGCACTTGTTTAATCGTGTTTAAATCCAGTGATTGTGGGGGATGATCGAGCTTATTACGTTCCGTCACCTTTAAGTAAGGAGGGTATTGTCTTTGGTCAAAAAATTTTATAGTGAATTTCTAATGAACAAGTCGTTTTGGAGTCCCTAGAATACGAATTTACTCTTTCTACGATGATGTCTGTATGTATGTATGTGGGTGTGTGACTGTGTGTGCGAGTGTGTATGTGTGTGCGTCTGTGTATATGTGACGATCGTTTCGGATTGCATAACTCCAATACCACGATTCCAAAAATTATAATTTTATCGTATTTCTGCAGTTTAGATTCATATCCAGATGTGATTTGAGTTTGGTTATTATTGGTCCACCGGAAGTACCTTCCTTTGCAACTTTTAACAATTTGTCTTGAAAATTACATATCATTTATTGACATTTAATATTATTATAAATTTTAAAGAAAATATTATTCTCTATATGATTTGATTGTATTTTATATTTCATATTCAATGGATATGGAGTTAAAAAACTATAAAGAAATTACATCAAGCAGCCAGCTATGCTATAACCATGGATAGGTAATAAGAAAATTCCGATTGATAGATGACAGTGTCAATTGTAAATGATATACAAGCCCAAACTTATAATTCGTCTAGTTTACATTTTCAACAAATTATAAAATCGACACAAATATAAATTTCTACAAAATTCTTTCGGTTTCTTTAAATATAGAGTTTAAACTTGACTGGTGATAATAGTTCGACGGGCATTTTAACGGTCATCTAGTCCAGATTTAACTTGTACCGTGACATTTTAGCACAATGAAAAACAATTTCGTAAAAATCCAGTCCGTACAGTAAAACCTATCTTGCAAGATATATGGAACAATACTCACAGGAAAATGTGCAGGGCTTAGGGATACAAAGCCTAATAGAATTAAAGCTGCTATTACTAATAAAGACGATGTAACGTAATATTAAATGGCGGAATACTTGAGTAACATATATTCAGTGTTTGTAAGCTTAAAATCTATATTTTAAACTAGCCGAAATAAAATTGTAGAAATTTCTTACAATTTGCGTAGGTTTTATAATTTATTTGTTGAAAATGTTCACCCGCCGAACTTATATGAGTTTGGGCTCGTAGTATGTTTGTGTTATAATTTTACTAGAAATATACAGGATGGGGACCGGCACAGCCGAACATAGGACTTTAACATGTAAAATCAGATTTTCCTAATTTCCTGCTTCGCTAATTATTTTAGGTAAAGAAGCTTCTAATGAAAGTTGTAGAGCATAAAATTCTGCATCTGAATCAATAAGCAAAATTAAGTTTGTATGCCTTGTAACGGCAGAAATTAGGTATGAAAATCACTTCAGAAAAAACAATAGTCATGGAATTGAGACATAATAAATAACAAATGTCTAACCGTCTAACGGTTTATCTTTCATGTTAAGGTAATTTATTTTTATTAGGTAATATTTCTAATTTCTGTTCCAGTTATCAATTATCTGTTAATTTAAATTGATATTTGTTCGCTTGAACAGAAATTACAAATAATAATAAAAATAAATTAACCTAGCTTATTGACAGATAAATCGTTAACATTTGTTAATTTTTTATTTCAATTTCATGACTATACATATCTTTGAAGTGATTTTCGATATTTACATACCTAATTTATGCCGTTACAAGGCAATTTTCTTTATTATTGCGGATGCAGAATTTTATGCCCTACAACTTATATTTGAAGCTTTTTTACCTAAAATAATTAGGGAAGCAGGAAATTTGGAAAGTCTGATTTTACATATTAAAGTCCTATGTTCGGCTGTCCCGGTCACCAGCCTGTAGAATCTTTTGCAACAAACTTTCTGTATGGAATTTGTACAAAATATATAGAACTGACGGAAGGTAATGTACTGGTCACATCAGATTTTTTTTTCGTTGTTATTTTTCACTCATTTAATTTAATTTCATTTAATTTATGTATATAAATATTTGCTATATGTATTTGTTTTGACAATGCTATAGAATTATTTTTGTATGTTATTAGTGTTGCACTGTTATTGGGACATCCTGTTGTGCGACCTTTCTTCGTATAAATAAACAAATAAATAAATTATACATAGAACAGCCATTCTCTTAGACGCGAATAAATATTTGTCGAATCTTTGTCATTCATGAAATTAAAAATGCCTCTAAGCTTTATTTTTCGGCACAATATATTTTAAATTTTACCTTAACTTGAGTTTCCAGTCACGTACCATGTCATAAGTCACATAGTCACATAACACAACAGACGAATACAAGTGAAGCATATTTGACAATAATTGACGTTTTACTTTTACATAATGGTAATTTTAATACTCTATTAAATAATTGGTTCTGTTAACAGAGTTGAACATCTAACTAAATAGGCGTCCTTGATGTGTATATGCTCATGGTTTAGAAATTTTAAATATAGAAAAATTTATGTGTATTACCCAATATTGGGTATAGTAATTTCATAATACAAATGTCAGTAATTGAAAGATGCCCAGTCATATTTTACAATAAAATTTTATGTAAGCAATTTCTATGACGCCAATAATCGATTGAGAACCATTTTCAAAAAACAATATTCACTCATTTTCTCCAAAATTTTACAAATTTCAATTATTTTTATACATTTAGATAAATCACGACCTCGGGTCGATATTTCTTTTCGTTCTCGAGATATTTACATTTAAAAATACCCATTTCTGGGTTATAACCAAAAAAAAATGATGTGGCCAGCACATTACCTTCCGTCAGTTGTATGTATTTTCTACAAATTCTACACAGAAAGTTTTTTGCAAAAGATTTTATATTTTCAGTACATTACCTACTGTCAGTTCTATGTATTTTGTACAAATTCGATACAGAAAGTTTCTAGCAAAGAATTCTCCAGTAAAATTATAACACAAACATACTATATCACTTGCACTTGACACTGACATCTTTCAATTACAATTTTCTTAATATAGTAGCTCTTTTCCTTTATAATTTTTTAACTTCATATCCCTTGAATATGAAAAATAAAATGTAATGAATTCGTTTAGAGAATAAAATATATTTTAATATTTACAATAACATTAAATGTGAAAAAATGATATGTAACAGTGTGTTTTCAACAAAAACTGTTAAAACTTTAAATGAGGGTATTTCAGGTTGACCAGTTAAAACCAAAATTTAATCAAGTCTGCATATGGATGTAAGGAAAAGGAATACGTAAAAATTGTAATTATTTTGGGAATTCTAGTATTGGAGTTATTGCGGCCGAAATTAAAGTCACACACATACATACGCACACACATACAGACATCATCGTAAAAATTGTAAAATCGTATTGTAGGGTCCCTAAAACGTGCTTATTCATTGAAAACTCATCATCGATTTTTTTGACCAAAGACAATACCTTCCTTACCTAAAGGTGATGGAAGGTAAAAATTGGTGGTGATATTAAAGAAAATATTATATTAATAATAATAATAATAATACATTTGTTGTAAAACATAATTAATTTTAAAAACAAATTAATTTAAATAAATTTGTTTTAGATTATCCTTAAATTATTTTTGTTTGTATAATTATGATTTGTTTAATCAAATATTAAAATATACACATACGTATGTAATATCAAACGTATAAATACACAACATAATAACATTTTATCTTATACAAATAAAAATAGGATTATAGTCAGAAAAAAATATTGTTAAGTCCAGCAATAAAACTATAAATATCGTAATATGTTCAAACAAATTGTAAAATTATTCAAATCTTCACGATACATATAGTATTTTTTTTTAAAGATGCCCGATCAAGGTCATCTGTATCAGAAATGATAAGGATGCATATAACACGCTTGTCTTTTAAAAATTCGTATTGTTTTGATTAAGTTAGGATATTCCATTTTAAATCATTGTCGTTGTTAGCAATACTTTCGCTGCAACGTAAGTTTATTAATTCAAATACCTTGATTCATAGCCGTACGAATAACGTTATTTTCTATCAGTGTTACTTGACACTGACATTGTTTCAGTATCTTATTTTTCACATATTTGATTTTACATTTGCTAATAAACTTACCAGTTGCCTTATTTTTGAATGCTTTTGCTGTAACATGTATTTTTATAATAATAAAATAACAGTAGTATTTTATGTACCCTCATAATAACTAAGTAAACGACACTATTGAATTTGGCAGAATGGGCGGAACTAAAATCTTAATTCATACAATTCGTACATGACTTTGATCGGACATCTCTAATTATTTTTACTTATTATGTTTACTTTTAAATCATTGTTTATATAACCAAAATAAACTAATTTTATTGATATTATTAAACAAAAGATATTTAATATAAACAAATAAAACTATAATATATAACAAACAAACCAAACAAATGTAAACTATGCTGGATGATATCAAAAATAAATAAGCACGAACTATTATGCAACCTACAGTTTCTATTATGTAACGTATGTTGCTTGCACGTTTACAATCAAGAAAAAGTTTTCTTATAATTTAATATCAGCTGTTTAACAAAAAAAACATACCTAGTAGCAATTTTTTTGTTGTAAAACATAGTAATTCACTAGAAACTTCACGTTAAATATCACATGCAAAACTACTTTGGTAAAATAAACAAATGATAAGAATATCATAAACTCACTTGTCTGATAACAAATAAGTTCTACCTGCTTAAATTACTTGTATGTATAGTTGCGTCAAATTGTTGGTTAATTATAATTATTTTTTTGTGAAAAATATCTCAACAGACGTCATGAAATAAAAACCTGAATTGTTTTATTAATTTTATAAAATAAATTCTTCGGCAGGCGCCTGTCTCTCTGTTTGTTGGTGCTTATTTTGAGAACTACTTGACGGATTTTGATGCCGTTTTCAATATTTTGTAAAGCACCTTTTTATGTACTGCGTACGATATTAAATGTTTTGTTGTTAAATTGGATCAAAATATCGTGCTCCCTGTTAAGTCCTACCGCCTGGCGCTTAACCCTAAACAATCATAATTACCCTGCCATATTTCTCCACTATGCTAAGCGGTAAGCCGCTTTCAAACCACTTGCACGGGTCTACCCATCTGGGCGTTGCAACAATTTGTCAAAAGAAATTACGGATTCAATGTATACGAGCAGTGGCGGCTTGTGCCTTTTAGGAATGAGGAGGCAAATTTTCTACTCAAAATTATACATTCAAGTCAAAAAATTCATGAAAAATGCTAGACTTAAAAAAACCCGACAAATATTTGAAAATTTGAAATCCTTGTAGATTTCAGCATGACAAATAAAAATTCTGTGAAGTTTTCTGCATGTGATACATAAAATTAATTAATTTTAACTAGTGGTTAAATTTTTACCAAGCTTTATTTACAAAATGGTCAAAAAAATTCAACATTTAAAATGTCAAAATTTAAAAAAAAAATCAAGCAAACCCTACTTCAAATTGAAAGATAAACAACTTTTACTAATAATTTTTTTGTCTAAACCCTTTCAGTTTGCCAAAAATCAAGTGACCTACTTATTTTCATAACCTACCTTGCATTGTCGAAATTTTGACCAAAATCAAAGGTGCCGTTGATAATTCGTCCCTGATTTTTTCAACACACATCAAAAACACAGTCGAAATTTGTAACACTGATAATACTTTTCACTAAAAACATTTACTGTTATCGTTTGTATAAATTAAACAGTTAATATTACATTTACAAGTAAACTAAAACACTAAATACATGTTTGAGGATCTTATTTCATCATTACACTAATTATCCTTTATTAAAAATGTCCTTAAAGTCTATTTATACAACTGACATTACTTGCAAATGTTTAAACAAAACACAAATCTCAGCCATTTTGATTTAAACGTCAAAATAATAAACAAATATATTCATTTCATTTATTTGGTGATTATAAATGCTGATAATTTATATTTAGCAATAATGTTAATAAATATAAACTTTTTTGAAATTTCTTTTTGAAAATTGGGGGAAAAGTTACAAAAACTATATTTTGTATTGGTAGCGACATCTCTTGAACTTTTGGCCAAACTACGAAACAATATATGATTTTTAAAGAAATTATTAAAAATTATGCTAGAATCAAATGAATAAAAGAGTATTCCTGCCTTGGTTATTGAAAATTGTATAATTCCACCCAGTTGTGGGTAGATAAATTATTTAAGGGTTGAATATACAGCTTTAATTTTGCCAACAATGGATTCCTTGGCTCAAATTTTTCTTAAAATATTTTTACAGGTGCATTTTTAAATTAATTATTGACCTTTGCAAATACTGATAAATATTGATTTACGAATTTATTTATTTTAAAAATTGGGATATGTATATAAGAAAGTACATGGTGCTATCGACAAATTTGTACCTCCACCCATTTTTGGGTAACAAATATCCACACTTTAATTGGCGGGAGGTAAAATATTAAAAAAAAATTATAATTTATAATATATTTTAGAAAAATCTTTTTTTTATTAAGTAAAAACAAATAATTTCATTAATTTGGCATTAAATTATGTAAATCTCGATGTGTACTTGCATCTTTAGTCAACAAATGTAGTACATACGTGAATATTTTACATAACATTTATAATTATTTTTATGTATCCTGAGATATTCAAAATCATTGAATTATGATATAATTTATAATAGTTTTTAATAAAATATTTTTTCTCTGACAGTCAAAATATTTTTAGTTTAGCTAGGAAATGGATTTTCTCAAGGTTGTTAATATCAATTAATATTACTACTGTACTCTATAGTGAAAATTGTGAACTATTTTTTAGTGTTGTGTTGTAAACAACTACGTTGATGTATCGTGTAAATAGGCGAAAGTCAATAATATCGACTATTCAATTGACCAATCAGATTTCAAGAAATTATGTGATATATTTGAAAAATGTGTTACTTTTTGAATAGCTCTGTATTTCCTACAAATACATTTTTAATAAAATATTTCCTAAAATACAAGAAATCCCAATTTAATTCACTGTGCATGTTCAATTTTATTGATTTTTCGATCGTGGAACGTGAAACTCATACCATTTCATACCTGTCGAAACATTTTTTTTTGCTATGGGAATATTGTTTGTATGAGCATTTAAATGCATATTAAAATCAAACCCGTACCAGAAGGGCCTGCACTGGAAAAAATTGAACAATTGCGTGTGCTATCTGTCTTAAAAAAATTAAACTTTATATTTGTATTAAATTTCTTTTATTGTTTATTGTAAATGAACGATTTGAATTAAGCATTATTTTCGAAATTGGTTTCATAAATATTGTTTTACTAATTTATTCATATCTCCTAGACCAGTACAGTAAATATTTTGAAAATTATTTGATAATCAAAATTTAAGTTTGTTCCCGGTTCATTGAATAATATTTATTTCTCTTTTACACAACGCACATATTTATTAAACGCACACATTTTCTTTATTTCTTGAGAGGAGGCTGTGCCTCTCTTGCCTTCTCTGACGAGCCGCCACTTTATAAATAGGGCCGTCCAAAAATTTAAGATAAACAGGCTACCAAAAATCGAAAAAAGAAATTACATATTTTAAAAATTCTTACGGGAGAGGTTAGGTATGTCTTAACATAGTTTTTGTTAATTTTATTCACCATCTGTAGTCAGGGCACAAGATGTTTGATGTCTGTATCGAAAATGTTACCGCCTAGTTCTTCATTCAACGTTCCACTTCCTCTTTTACCTTATCTTCGTTTTTAAAATATTTTCCTGTCACATGCTTATTTAAATGAAGGAAGAGACGGTGTTAGATCGGGACTGTATGATGGAAAGTCCACAACAGCACATCCAAAATCATCCAGTAAAGTTTGCTGATGTGAGGCTGTGAGGGTAGACGTTATCGTGTAGCAGATGGCAGATACACGCCGAGAATCAACATTCCCTGTCCTAGGTTTGAATCACCCTTCGAAGTTTCTTTATGTTTTTACAGTAGTGATCCGTATTCACAGTAGACCTATGCAGAATGCAGAAAACGTATAACCGAGCGGATCTCGCAGCTGAATTGAGCGGAGTAAATACGATGCTCTATTCTCTATTGCAAACGGTTGCTGTTGCCAAAATATTCGCCGTAGAGAACTGCTGGATCACTCATTTAAAAGGAGAGGAGTCCCTCTACACGACAGTGATAGGTAATATTTATTTCATTTGTGTGAACTAGGTTTGCATTCTGACCAATCGTAGGGCAGAATTTATATCCCTATCCAAACCAACGCTATCTTACGTGAAATGAAATGAAGTATAATTACTGCCAACATATCATTTTTTGTGTCAAACGGAACCTATTTAGATCTAATCTAAATTGAGTTGCCTTTGTAGATATTATTAATCAAAAAAATATAAATCATTCTATCATTCTTATCGTTTCAAATCCTTTTACTTTCAATATTACTTTTAAAAGCTATGTAGGTGTAACCAAATTATACATATGTATTTCTAAGATGTGAAACTAATACATAATAAATAATAATGAATGATAGGGTTTAGTAATATGTGTATAAAGTATGTATTTTATCAATATAAAATTATGCAATTAAACACTTTGTCAGTTTCAGTAGTGATAATATTAGGTGTTAATTTCCACATTAAAAAAAAGTGTTAGAAAATATTTCACCATGCTTGTTATTTCCGTGTAGGTAATTGCTTTTTAAAATGGCAGTAAATCTACTATGAGACATATTTATCGTCCAATAAACAGTTAATGTTTGTGATAATAGAATAGGGGTTTTTACCTTCCGTCACCTTTAAGTAAGGGAGGTATTGTCTTTAGTCAAAAAATTCGATAGTTTTTAATGAATAAGCACGTTTTGGAGTCTCTGGAATACGAATTTACTAATTTTACGATGACGTCTGTACGTATGTGTGTGTATGTGATGATCGTTTCGGATCGCATAACTCCAATACCGCGATACCAAAAATTATATTTTTTTTCGTTTTCCTCGAGTTTAGATCCATATGCAGACGTGATTAGAGTTTGGTTATAATTGATACACCGGAAGTACCCTCAATTGCAACTTTTAACATTTTTTCTTAAAAAACCGCAGATAAATATAATTTATTGCCATTTAATGATTATAAATTTTAAAGAATATATATTATTCTCTCCACGATTTGATTGCATTTTATACTTCATATTCAATAGATATATTAAAGAATTATAAAACCATGGAAACTGCTAATATATTCAGATAATTCAAATTGACATATGTCAACATCAATAAAAAGAAATTGAACGTGGCAGAGATTAGGATATTAAGATAGATGTAGGGAAAGACACGGAAAGATAGGGTAAGAAATGAAAGAGTCAGGGAAATGGCTCGAGTGATAAAGTTTCTAGAAAGATACAAGAGAGACGATTACATTGGTTTGAACATGTCATGAGGAAGGATGCAGAATATATTGGAAGAATAATGAATAGCTTAGTAATAGAAGGTAGAAGAAACTGAGGAAGACCAAAGATAGGATGGAAGGACTGTATTGCGGAAGACTTGAGAGAAAAGGAATTGAATGAGGACGACACGCAAAACTGAAATGAGTGGAAGAAGAAAATAAAAAATGGCGATCCCTAACGAATGGGAAAAGTTAAAGAAGAAGAAGTGTCAGTCTCAATCTCAAGTGCAATTTGCATAGTTTGTTTATGAAATAATTTTACTGGAAATATAGAATCTTTTGCAAGAAAATTTATGTATGGAATTTGTACATAATTAATTTCATATTATTAATAAAGAAGGTATTGTCTTTGGTCAAAAAATTCGATGGTGAGTTTTTAGTTAATAAGTACGTTTTAGGGTCTATAGAATGTGATTTTACTATTTTCAAATTACATCTTCTCATACTCATATTACGGTATCGGTATAATTGTCTGCAGTCATTCAAAAGATCCGTTCGACCAAGAAGAAGAGTAATATTGCATTAGAATAACGCTGTCTACATACTGCCGATAGAAAGTAGCGTATTTAAACGAACAAAACATTGAATTGCTGGGTCATCCAGCATACTATCCCGACTTGGCATGAAACAACTTTCTCGAATTTTAAGACTCATATTCCTTGTAGCTTATATAACTATTTATTTACAATTACTTAAAATATGCGATTTCTCACCTCGTGGACGGTGGCGCCGTCGTGTTGTCATTCGCCAACCCCAACAAGTTCGCGTGCAGGGCTGCAGGAAAACTAAACTTCCTCCTCTGATGCAAAGGCGGAAGACCAAAAGACAGCTTCGGTAGCACGTATTTGTCCTTATCTGTAGGCGTAGTGGATTCTGCAGCTGCTGGAGATGCTACCGAAACAGTAGGCCCAGAATCCTTGGATGTCGTGGTACCCGGATCTGCGTCGTTGGTCGACTGCGCCGCACAGGACACATTGCCGGCCATAGAGACACCCTAGGTAGATAATAATTAGTTATTAAGTGGGATGATTAATTAACAAGATATTTTAGATCATATAGATAAAGATTTTAAGAACCGAAGTTTGCACGTCTAATAAACAACTTGTTTGTTTTCTTAGTATTTATAGAAGCGACACGATAACAATACGATATTTTTTGCTGCAGTGGCGGATCGTCGTATTAGGGGGCCTGAAGCTTATAATTTTGGGGGGCCTTTTCCGTTGTGTGTCAGAATTAAGAAATTAAATTAAAATTATTTAGAGAGCCATATATGAGATAAATATTTTAATAAATATAAGCAAAATCAACATTATTAGAAGAAAAATAAAATCACTATTTCTAATAAGAATAAAATCAAAAGAAATGCTAAAGCTATCAGAAATGTTAGAAACAACAAACACAAATAATTGTTTTATTTTTCATGGTACTCTGATAATAGAGCTTTACAATTTAACAGCTATCTCTTTTTATTTTTGTACAAAGTAAGTAAAATGGCGTCTGTATTTTCCAGTTAGGCTATCAAACTAAACGTCAAAAATATTGCAGTAACTAAAATTCTCTGTTAAAATTTGCATCGTTTGACATTTTAACTTTACTAATAGCTTTTCTAACTTCTTTTGAGAAGTTTTTTAAGTTGTCAAAGACTTTCCTCACATTTTACACCTAAATTTAGAGAAAAAAATAAACGCCATGGATCTCATATAACAAGCACGTAACCATGACTCCAGTCATTGTTGGCTTACTATGTGCAGATCCCATTTCGCATATTTTCTACCTCTTTAAATTGAAAAGGTCTATTGCCTTAAATCGTGTAATTTGTTTGTTTCTAACTCGTACATAATAAACAATTGAACAACAACACTTTTTCATTCTGAACATATTTCTTTATTACGCTTTTGTTATAAAATTAATAGATATAGAGATATCGCCAAATTAAAATTTTAATATTGAATTTTCTATTTTCGGAAAAAAGTAGACACGTAGAATTTAAATAGGTGTATGTATATCAAGCTTGAAAACAGGAGGCCCCATTTACTCGGGATCCTGAAGCATAGATCCACCACTAGGCAGTGGATCTGGTCCTGGCAGCCGGGATTTATCACTTTATCAGTACACCTAAAACTCCAGGCAACCGACGAACAACTTATTTAGTTGTATATTTTTCTGACGACAACAACAACATCGTACAACAAACACGCTTGGAAAACTCGAGCCGAATTTGAATCACATTAACAAGTTAATATATTTAAAAAACTTGATCGTGTAGTTCTCGTTTACTAATTTAATGCATGTATTGTAACGTGCGTGGATCCGACGCCACTAACTCTAGAAGTACACGACCGCCGCCGCTAGTCGAACGTTTCTAGAACGGCCGCTTCGCTGAGCTAGCGTCTAATCTTGTTGATGACGCAATTGACCTGTTCAATTACTTCCGGTCGTCTGATCTTTTGTATTCGATGTTCATATGGAATAGTGTAGAACACTCTAGAAAAAGGACGCCGGACAACGCCAGCGAAGACAGCCGGGGCATTCTGATATAGACAGGCATCATTAAATGAATAGTTGATAATATAAATAAATAGTCTACGAGTGGTGAACATAAATAAATATAGTTATATAAATAACTAGTGAAGTAAATATTGTTTAAATAAATAATCTTAGTGTTTAAGTATTTAATATTCTTGTCTTGAATTAGTGTTTATATTTATTCATAGTGTTCGTTATATTTATTATCTTTTAATAATCTTTCTCTGATTTTTACATTTCACCCAAATAAATAAACGTTACAGTATTACTCATTGTGTTACTACTTCACTAATAATAGTTAATATAAACATTTATGCTAAAATAAGTTTCGTTGTTTGTAGTAAGTGTTCTTAGAAAATAGGAAATAGATGAAAAATATTCATTCTTAAAATAAATAGTGGTTGAAATGAAACAATGTACACCAGTATTCACTCAATGACTGAAAAATATAAATATTTCAGACTTCCTCTGATTAAATAGGACAAAAATATAATCCTTGCAGAAATTCAAAATGGAATGATTTGTAAACAGTCAACGTTGCAGGAAAACATGAATATTACAGTTAAATTTGTCTTTACTAAGCATTTAATCAAACTTTGAAAAGTTAAACATCAATTCAAATAGTTAGATTTGAATCTGTTCAGAATTCCTTCTTACAACAACGTGTATATTTTATGTATCCCAAATGAGCTGTAAATTTTGATCAACTAAATTGAGAAAACAATTTACGATCATTGTATCAGGATTTATGGGGGTCTTGTGGCTCACTACCTAAGTGTCTGCTCGCGAATCTGGGGACCCGGGTTCGATATCGACCAACGCCAAAAATTACTTCGAATTTTAATAGCACAAAATTGACTCCTGTGGTGCACTCTAAACGCCAGTAATGAGTGCCCGTGTGGTGACGCCAGGTAAGCGCCCGCACGGTACAAATATTTCATCATCACCAATATCTGTGTGATGATGTACATATTTATTTGTATCAGGATTTCAGAAAATTTCAATTTCCAAAATTCAGGCATTAAACTGAAACAGATCATACGGATAAAGAAAATATTTGCATTTATTAAAAAAATGGTCATGTACATAAATCTAGTGCTCCAATATATCTGCATTGTTTTCTACTTTGCTTATTCCATTACGTCCATGTAAACGTTAATAATTACTAAACGTGCTTCCATTGTTCATATTGTGTTGAATGTGTTCGTATTGTTTTCAGCACGGTTTACTTGTTTTGTTTACGTATTCTACCTCTATAATAATTGATGCCGAATTTGTGGTGTGGTGCACTCTTCACGCCAGCAATGAGTGCCCGTGAGGTGACCGAAATCTGTGTACAAAGCAGATTGGCACACCTAGCAATGGGTAATATGCCGTGATGGTATATTTATTTGTACCTTCTGTCTAGGATTCATAGAATACAATTTTACTATTTTTACGATGATGTATGCATGTATGTGTGTGTGTGTGTGTGTATATATAACAAAAATTTCTCCTTTGATAACTTTCATATTCCTGTTTCGTACGTCCATATGAAAAGTTGATTAGATTTTGGTTACGATTGGTTAACCGGAAGTGCTCTTATTTTAACAGTTTTTAATGTAAAAACGTTGTTAAATATCAATTTTTGACATTTTATTATGTTATTATCAATATTGAAGAATATTTTATTCTCTATTCGATTTAATTACATTTTTTTCTTTATATTCAATGAATTTAGAGATAAAAAAAAAAATATAATGAAATATCTTGCAACCTATACTGCTAAAAGTTGCATCTTGGAAACAGAATATTCAAATATTACTAATTGACAGATGTCAGTGCTAAATGAAATTTACATATCTTTCTGATATGATTTTACTGGATACATAGAATCGTTTGCTACAATTTTCTGTGTGGATTTTGTACAAAATACGTAGAATTGACGAAAAGTAATGTGCTGACCACATCAGATTTTGTTTTAAATTATGTGTGCTTAAATATCGTTAATGTTGTATTGTAACTAAAGTAGATCAAATGTTTACAATTCTATATTTATGATAAATAATTGGAGTTTACAGAAATGGAATAACTGATATATTAAATTAACTTGAACAATATTTACTGCATTGTTGAGTTAACTTGCAACAATCAGGAATTAAATCCAGCGGCTAATAAGCTGTTGGCTATAATCAAAAATATAATACTTTTCTTTTTTTATATATTCACCTTTTCTTTCGTATTCTTTTACTCTTTTTATCGACGTTTTTCTAATGCTTCAGCTCCTAGCTCACTCTGAATCTAAACACAACCTGGCGAATTGAGCATGCAGCGTTAACTTTGTTATATATACATTCCTTTTTCCAGAAGAGAGAGAGAGAGAGAGAGCAATTCCAACCCGGGAAAGGTAAATCAAATCCAACAACCGCAAATTTAGTTTTTAGCAGCTCAAAGGGTAAACACGCGAATCTGATATTAAGCTTGAGGGATTGATGGTGAGAACAAGATGAATTGAGGTTTTACCTTTACGCTGTTACAAGTGGTAGTTATAAAAATGTTCAATAATGGTTGTCAACTCACAAATAAATATAATTAGATAAAGTCACGATACTAATATAAGGAAAATGTACATGAATTGAAATGTTTTGGTATTCATTAGTTAAAAACCACTATAGGTGTTTTTCGTTATAGAAATTAACTAATAAACAAGACACCTTTCTATCAAAGCAATTCTGTTTTGATAGATTCAATTGAGAAAAAAATCTTAAAATACTTGTATTTCAAAGTTTTTCATTACTATCCGTCACGAGATATATCTTATGATACATTATTGAATATCATTAAAATCCAAAGTCTTTCTTCCCGCAGAATAAACTATCAAATTATATACTTACATAAACTAATTCATAATTCTGTAGACCATCCCAATATTCTTAAGTACATTAATTTTAGAGCACCAACCTACACGTCCCGTAGTCAGAACTCTTTCATTCCTCTCCAGGCTCGAACTAATTTGTTACTCCACTCACCGATCAATACAATGATTAATAATTATCAGTTCTTACAACATCAAACTGATATATTTGATAGTAATTTTAAAAGATTACAATCTTCATTATTTAATTAAAGTTGTAAGCTGTAAAATGTAATATTTGTTGCGAATTATATTATTTTGTATTTTTGCTCACTTTTGTAATATTTTTGTTTGTTATATATTGTTATATATTGTATATCCTGTCTAGTAATTGGGTGCGCTTGTTGGACAGAGTAAATAAATAAATAAATAAATAAATAAATAAATAAAACAAGACTGAAGATGGACAGAACAATACAGGAAATGGACGAAGCAGAAGATAAGAAAACCAGGAAATAGAACAGGATAGGAAATATTCAGAAAAGGTATAAACATGACAAGAAATGAACAAAACATGATCAAAAATGGACAGTATAAAAGATACGAAGACAAAAAATGGATAGTTTTTACACAATTTCTATAAATATACCTCAACATTACCAACGATCATGCTGCGTTCGGGTTTTGTGTTAATTTACACAAATTCCGAACGTTTCTAGTACTAATCGTAGGCTTATAGATAATTTTATAAATTTATCCATAAAATATATAGGAACCTGTAGAAAATTTAATAATCTTTAATTATTATAATAACATAGATCTCGAAAAAATAACAATTTAAAGATATTTTTCGAAGAAAAACTATTTTGAGCTTAAAGTAAAGTGCAATTTCCGGTTATCTGATTTAGACTAAAATCTAATGGATTCTTTTCATATTAGAATACGGTAGAAATAAAAGGTTTCAAAATTTTCTAAACGATAGTATTTTAGTTAGAGCGTAAAAAGGATACAAACACGTGTGTACACATGTATGTGTCCACACATACACATATGCATACATACACACAGACATCATGGTGAAAATGTTAAAACTGGATTCTAAGGACCTTAAAACGTGTCATTTACCAAAATCTCGATATGCGATTTTTATCACGATCCCTATACTTCCCTTACCAAGGGTAGCGGGAGGTAAAAATTGGGTTTAGGAAGTATAAGCTACGACATCTGTATATAAACCTTACATAGATAATTATTATATATTATGTATGCATGAATTTTACTATTGCAAATATCAATCGGCATTCGCCTGCCTTACAGTATTTTTTTTAAAGATGTCCGATCAAGGTCATCTAAGAATTATATAAATTAAGATTTTAGCTCTGCCCATCCTGTCAAATTTAGTAGTGTCGTTTACTTAGTTTTTATGAGGGTATATAAGATACTACCGTTATTGTATTAGTATAAAAATATATGTTAACAGTAAAAGCATTTAAAATTCAAAATTAAGTCAACTGGTAAATTAATTAACAAATGTAAAATCAAATATGTGAAAAATAAGATACTAATATAGTGTCAGTGTGAGTGACATTGACAGAAAATAATGTTATTCGTACGGTTATGAATCAAGAATCAAGGTAATATATCTGAATTAATAAACAAACTTTCGTTACATCGAAAGTATTGTCAACAACGAGCTTCGTTTTAAAATAGAATGTTCTAACTTAGTCGAAACATTATGAATTTTTATCGCACACGCTTGTAGTCTTTGTCAATTAAGAAAGATAGATATATGCCAATTTGTTAATTCGTTCATGATACAGATGACCTTGATCAGACATCTTAAAAAAATACTGTACATCTTAAAATAGGCTTTAATAATTTCTCTCTCTAGAAACTTAATCAATATTCATAAGTCGTACATCAATCTTACACTAATTACTTATCAAGAACAGACTTTAAAATCTCGAGTTCAGAGGTAGAGATAAGAACGCCAAACTTATAAAGTGTTTAAAACTTGCCAAGTGTCAACTTTCCAATTATAAAGCTCTTATTCGCACAACATAACTTTCAGATTCAGATTTCATTTCAATTTTCAATGCATTAACATTAATCATTCTGAGAAGTGAACTCACAAATAATCCGAACACTTAAAGTCTGCCACTGGTCATCTTCCGGTTTCCGATAAACCACCAGGTCACTCTACAAGACTCAAATGCAAACATTGAGAGCCCAGAAGGCCAAATAGAGTTGTATTCGTCGTCAAATGTTATATTTAGGGAGAAATGTTTGGTCGATTGGAAGCAATATAGTGACTTAAATCAGAAACATAAACAGTGGCGACTCGTGGTCTTTTATGTGAGGGAGGCTATTTAATTTTAAGGATTGCAAATTTTGTATCTGCAGTTATTTTCTTTATTGTAATTATCAGTTTTACATTGTTGTAATAATTTTTCTTTGGTGTAATATACCAAATTTATTGTTACTTGGATACTATGGACTCTATGCCACCGTACTTCCATCTCTGGTTAAACTGTCAGTTATAAGAAAAATGTCGCATCGAAAAATTGACATGTGATATGATGGGATGGGTATACATATTTCAATAAAAGACTGTTTGTAGTACAGTAGTGTTAAAAAAGACTATGAACAAGGAAACGTACAGTAAAATTTTTGAAAGATGTCCGATCAAGGTCATCTGTATCACGAACGAATTAACAAATTGGCAAACATTTATCCCCCTCCTTAACAAAGGCTTTAAGCGTGTGCGATAAGGATGGATATAACACGCTTGTCTTTCAAAAATTCATACTGTATCAACTAAGTTAGGACATTCGATTTTAAAACGATGCTCGTTGTTGATAATACTTTAGCTGGAACGTAAGTTTATATATTAATTCAGATACATTACCTTGATTCATAGCCGTATGAATAAGGTTATTTTCTGTCAGTATCACTGACACTGACATTGTGTCAGTATCTTAATTTTCAAATATTTGGTTTTACATTTGCTAATAAACTTATTAGTTGATTTATTTTTGAATTTTGAATGCTGTTATTGTAACATATAATTTTATAATAATAAAATAACAGTATGTACCCTCATAAAAACTAAGCAAACGACACTACTTCGTAGATGACCTTGATCGGACATCTTTCAAAAATTTTACTGTATGTCAATTTAAAAGTATTTACTTAAATTAAAGCTGATCTTATTTTAGAAATAGATATAAATTAGAAAACGGCAAATGGCAATATACTGTATACTTCTTTATTATCTTTTCTCCTTAAAATTACATTTCAAGATCAATTTTGACAATTTGACTTTTGAATTGAATAATGATTAGACATACGTTTCTCCGTTCATAGCCTACTCCGAGCTAGGTTTTTTTTGAACACCAGTGCCTCTCCGTGGGTAAAAGGCGCCTTTATACAAATTTATATTTCAGCGCCCCCCATAATGCATAATTAATAAATTAACACACGCTTTAAAGTTTAAACTATTCTTTTGATTGTTCGAAGCCTGCTTGATTTAAAAATTGATGAAATTTCCTTTGATTCGTTCTTATAATTAATATTATTAGGTTATAAACACAATCGTTTGTTGGAATCAACAATTTCACAGTTATAGTTTACAACATAACAATGCCAGAAAATTATCCGTTTGGAAGGATATTTCTTTTACTTTCTTAATACTAAAATTAAACTTTATTATTAAATCAGGGAAATTCAATATTGACAGAAAAGAAAAAAGATATTGTTCATTTCTATCACCTTACTGTGTAAGTTGTATTGTTGTATATTATTTTTTTCTTTACGAATGAGAGCATTTTATACAAAATTATTATTATTTACTGTCTAGAAATGGCGCCCCTCATGGTTGCTAATCACTCTTAATCGGCTGTTTGTTCATACTACCAGCAAAGAGATTTTTAAAACTAAAAGTAATAATCTCATACATAGCGATGATTCAGATTCCTATATTAAATAAGTTATAATTTATATGTACAGTTATTTGTTTACTTTTGTTTTGTCACTTTTTTGCCATGAAGAAAACATCAGTTTATGCTGCCGAAACGTTGAATGAACTAAAACGAAAGGTTGTTTATTTAAAATAATGTAGTTCAAATATATTAAAAGAAATATGAAATAATAAAAATATAATAATAATAATAATAATAATGATAATAATAATTTGAATAAATTGCAACATTGTTGGATAACCTTTTGGAACATTAATGGTTTAAGAAATTTAAATAATTTAGATACAGATATTGAAAACAATTTGTTGTCAAACGATGTTGTATGTTTAAAAAGCGAACTAATAATTTGCATCTATTTCTATGTTGAGATAAATCTGGCAGCCAAACTTGTATCTACATAAGTATACAGGGTGTCCCTTAACTTGGTGCACAAACTTTAAGGGCATATAATACTGATCAAAATGAGTAAAAAAAGCTCAGTCAAAATGTGTCCGATCTTTAATAGTTTCCCAGATATAACGCAGTGAAAAATGAGTTTTTACGAGATTTACCTTTGCTATCTCGAAAACTATAAGAATTACGATTTTGATTAATTGAGACTTTTTGTTTACCTTTGAGAGGTAATCTTAGATGGCCTTTTGTTATTTTATAAAAATCAAAAGTGAAATGTTGTGGCGACCTTGGTCAATATTTAATTTTCATATAACTACGTAACTATAAGAAATTGAGAAAAATGTTTCATATAAAATTTTATTGTTTTTTATAGTCTTTTTACTGACATAGACAAAATTTTATTCGAACGTTATCTTTGTCAGTTTTTCTTAGATTTTTCGCTTTTCTCGGAAACAGTTGAAGATCATTCCTATGTTGATGAAGCTTTTTTATTCATTTTGGTCAGTACTATATGCCCTTAAAGTTTTTGCTCGAAGTTAAGGGACACCCTGTATAATAGTAGGGGTTCTATTTTTTAATTAACAGTTGTACTTCATTTATTCAATATGTTACATATATAGGTACATACATATTTTTTTTTACTTATTGTTAGTATTATTAATTGTTTGACATTACTAATATTTAATATTTTGGTATTACGAGTATTAATATACCACTTGTTATTCATATGCACTTTAATGGTTAATATTTCCTTCTATATTTTTTTATTACTTGTTATTAATTATCACTGTATAAAGTTACTAAAATTTTATTATGGTTATTATTATTATTATTATTATTATTATTATTAATTAATTGGTTTCACTAATATTTAATAATCTTGTATTTGTAGTAAACCACTTGTTAAACAAGTGTACTGTGTTTTGGTATAAATACTTGTATATTATTTGATGTTATTAACTATGTATAATACTAAAATTTATTATTTGTTATTATTCTAAAGTTACTCGTTTATACTAAACTGTTGTCACTCTATTTATTTGAATATAAGTTTGTCCTCTTTGACGAGTCGCTACTGAATATGAGACATGTATTATGACAAAGACAACAGAAGTATAAATATCTGGTAATGAATGCAAAGAATATCATTTTTAAATTAGTCGCGAAGATCGAAAGTTGTTCACGATGATTATACTACAGTGCTACATTTTTTTGTTTATAATTTTAAATGTTTCGGCTAAAAATCGTGGTTATAATTACGAACCCCCGGAAATAATTGCCAATGATCCTTTACCCCCTGATCAATTTGGGGGTTACAATTATCCTGTACCACAAAATCCACCGTTTTTTGATGAACCTACTACTCCAAATAATTTATACGGACCTCCACCAAATATAACATTACCACCAATTCCGAACGACGTTCCAGATTTTCCTTCATATTTACCGCCTACATTGGAACCTCCCCAATTCGAACCAATCCCTGACGAACCCCCAAACCAGTACCTCCCGCCAACTACACTATACGACACCCCCAAATTTCGAATTTCAAATATGAGCTGCTTAGACTCAGCATCGAACACATACTTCCGGGCAAGTATGGGGTTCACCCGGTCTTTTCCCTCGCTTCCGGTGATAGATGACGCACCCTCCGATTGCATATCCGGTTCGGGGGACTCCTTCCGGTTAGAGCTAGAGGGGGAAAGAATGCGACGATGTGGGGTTAGATTTTGCTCCAATGGGGTTAATATGTGTGTGGTGGTACGAATGCCTACCGTCAGGGGATTGAAACTTCCGGAAGATCCGGTGGTGATGCTCAGATGTCGACCGCAGGAACGGGTGGTGGCCCATACGAGACAATTGCGGATCAACACAATCAACTCTGTGTAAGTTAAAGAACTTTTGTGAAGTTTAGAAATTTTGTTTCCAAAGATGTTTATGTAACCGTTAAGTGAGATTTACAACCAATTCTAAAAGGGCGTAATGTTTAGCGTGAATTGAAAGTTATAATACTTTATCTTAATTAGTGAACTTTGGCAAGAACAACCTTAGTCCATTTTTACCTCCCTCTACCCTAGGTAAGGGAAGTATAGGGATCGTGCCAAAAATCGCATATCGAGATTTTGGTAAATGACCACGATTTAGGGTCCTTAGAGTCCAATTTAAACATTTTCACGATGAAGTGCGTGCGTGCATGCGTGTGTGTGTATGTATGTTAGTATGTGTGTGTGTGTGTGTCTGTGTTTAGAATATTTTGAAACCTTGTATTACTATCTTATTCTAATATAGAAAGAAACCATTAAATGTAGGGTGTAAATCAGAAATGGCACTTTACTTGAAACTCCATTAAATAAATAAATATATAATATATCATCATCCACCCATTGCTAGGTATGCCAATCTGCTTGGAACACCGATTTCGGTAATGATGACATATTTGTACAGTATTGCTGGATGGCGCACCACAAGGATAAATTTTGTGCCATTTAAAATTGATCCCTGTGGTGCACTCTCCACGCCAGAAATGAGTGCCCGTGAGGCGACGCTTGGTAAACGCCCGCACGATACAAATATGTCAATATCATTACCGAAATCTGTGAACAAAGCAGATTAACACACCCAGCAATGGGTAATATGCCGTGCTGATATATTTATTATTATTTTTATTTAAATACATACCTGTATATTTACTAATGCTGGAAATTATGTATATTCAGTTCCTTTCCTATAACTATTCTTCTATTTACAATTTTCTTTTTAAAATGTTACTATTATTAATTTGAAATGATTATTTATTGACAGTGACATAGACTCCGGTATTTATAAAATTGATTATTTTATTAATTTATCGATAAAATATATAGAAAAATTATTAATGCACGCCTATAGATTCAATAATCTTTAATTTTAATAATAGCATAATCGCGAAAAAATGACAAAGGTATTTTTGGAAAAAAACTATTTTGAGCTTCTAGTAAAGTGCGATTTCCAGTTATCCGATTTACACTAAAATCTAATGGCTTCTTTCCATATTGTAGTACGGTCAAAATACAACATTTCAAAATTCTGCGATTTATAGTATTTGAGCTAGAGTGATCAGAAGTTCCACACTCACACATATGCATACACACATACACATACACACCCGCAGACATCATTGTGAAAATGTTAAAATCGAATTCTATGTACCTTCAAAAGTGGTCATTTATCAAAATCTCGACATGCGATTTTTAGCATGATCCCTATACCTCCTTTACCAAGGGTAACGGGAGATAAAAACAAATTTCTAGCTTCCTTATTGTTAAAGTTAAGCTTATACTATTCAGAAAAAGTTAACGCAACAAATATTTGATGATACATTGTAGAAATATGTCCGCAGAATCTTTGCTTTTTACTTTAAAGTAAAAGTACTTTTCATCTCCAAAATGATTTATTACAGTCATTATTCAAAAGCCGTCAGAACTAAATTTTCACGTATTTAAGTTGTTCATCTTTTTCTCTACGAAAATAAAAATAAAAACAAAAGTTTTACAACAGTAAGACAAATTTAGGTGGAGTATATACACTATATTTTATTCTGACATCTGAAACTTTTCAACTTTAGAACTTATTTTCTTTTGTTTTATCATAAAGTTTTATTGAGCAATACGACAGAAAAGTCATTGAAGACTTTCTCAAGTTATTTGCTCTCTTGTGACTGTCGAATGTTTAATATAAAAATATGTTTATGACATTTGTTTTTTTTTCCTTTGAAGTTTTATAAAAAGCAATGAAATCTTCTTCATGAATTTTTCATAATCATTATACCTATATAGGGGGGTATTAAAAATTCAAACCATAATTATGTAAAAAGATGAAGCTTGTAACAGCTTACGAAATAGTTAAATAATAATAATAAAATACTTTACAATGTAAAATATAACGTGCTATTGATGATGATTGCAAATGTCACGAATTTTATGTTTGCTAGTAACTGTATGCATTTCCCTTTAAACGTATACCGTATGTAGGAAAAAAATACGTCAACATGGAAGCAAGATTGATATTAAGATTAAAGTATTTGTCTGAATAAAGTATAGATGCGGGATATTTGCACAAAGAAGAAAATATGCCAGGAGATATAAATGTGAGCAAAACATAAGATGAATGTGAAAAACAAGAATATAATATAATTTACGTGTTTTCTTTTTCAATATTTTGGTTCAACAAATATTTGGCATTCACAAAGTGAATTTTGTACAACTGTTTTTGGGGATTTTTTAAATTGTGCTCGCCGACCCTACTGACTTTATTATTTCTTTATATTGGAAGATATATTGTAAAATGTATACTATCATCTCGAAGGCTCTACAGTTTTTTACTTCCTTGTACGTAAGTAAAATTTCGGTTTTCAGATTTCAGCGGAAATATCCATTTTGATCATCCCTGAATCCATTTTGACTAATTTCGTCGTGACGTCTGTACGTAGGTACGTTCGTACGTATCTCGCATAACTCAAAAACGGTAAGCCGTAGAAAGTTGAAATTTTGTATTTAGGAATGCTATAACATCTAGTTGGGCACCTCCCTTTCTGGTTATTACACAATTTCCAGAAGTGGCACTTTACATGAAGCCTATAATAGATTTTAATGAAAAACTGTTTTAAAATATAATCCAAAACTTTTCAAATTTGGTATATAAGACTTTTATGTCAATCGAAATAACATAATAGATTTTGGTTAAAATAGGCTAACCGGAAGTGGTACATTACTTGAAGTTGTTAACAGTTTTTCTTGAATAAAATGATTTTATTTTGATTTTAGAAATAAATGCTTCAAATAAAAGTTTTAGAGAATTAATTTCTGCGTCTAGCACATCAAGTATTATTAAATTAGCCCTTTGTATAAGCGAGATATGTAAATTTAAAAATTATATACTTTTTTGTTTTTATAATAAAGCATGCTATGATTAGGACAAAAAAATAAAAAAAAATGTTCATGTCGTCAAATTATGTTAAATACGTGCAATTTTATGATTCGTACAATAACAAATATTATATTTTTATTGTGAAATTAGTCATATTCATTGTAGTAATCAAATATTTCTTTGTTGTAATCAAAACTCTCTTTAAAAAGAACCGGGTTAGATTAATGTTAATTTAAGAATGATAGTAGTAAATGAATTATTTTTTGTTCTATATCAAAATATTTCTCTGGTTATATATTGGAGGTATGAAATCTATTAGACCTCCCGTTTTAGAGATACGAGTATTCACGATAACTAAAAACCTGCAAGCCGTAAAATGTTGAAATTTAGTATTTACGACTTGTATAAAGTTTAGTTGTGCACCTCCCTTTATGGTCGCTATATATCTTACCGTTTTGAAGTTAAAATTAATATTTTGTAATTTATTTATTTAAAAAATATGTATAGTTTAATAATCGTACAAGGAAGTCGTGTGGTGTCCACAGATTTTTTGTTATAGGAGATGTTCTGATACTTTCTCTATTAACCGTCACCTACATTTATGTATATCGTACATCTCTCATTACTTCCATATTTAGGTCACTAATATCTCCGTCTCATAATAAGAGCTAAGATCAAATGACATAACCAGAACATCTCCCAAGAGTTTAATAGCAAGATTAAACCGCTGAACGCTCTTATTAGAAGTGGTTATATAATTACACCCTTATACCATGTTACCTAACCTGCCTAATATAAGTGATAAAATGTTTACAGTTCTAGTTGGAGTTGGAAAATATAATTTTAATTGAATTTAATATTGTGGAATGGACGTTAGTTTAGGTTGTTTTGTTGTTCACTGGACAAGTTGGAGTACAATTGGATCATAGAATATTTTATGCAATACATACATACATACATATACATAACATCACGCGTGTCCCACATAGCGGGTTCGCACAAACCCGATAACAATAAGAACAACATCAACATCATACAACAAATCCTTACTCTTAAACATATTAAAGTGACCGATTTTCGGTAGCGAAATGCCGCATCCGGATCACAATAATAGTTAGGAAACAATCATCCTTCGCCACACATTCCTATCTAAGCAGACTTCTTTCGCCTCGGCCACACTCATAATCGCATTCATACATGCTCTTCTTCTCTTCAAACTTGGAAACTCTCTCTCTCTCTCTTTAAGCACCCTACCAACCACATCCATCCACTTACACACTGGTCGGCCACGCAATCGAAAACCCTCAACTTCACCAAGATATATACGCTTAACAAGCCGTTCACTCGGCATTCTCTCCACATGCCCAAACCATCTCAACTGCCTCACACCAACTCTCTTAATCACATTATTCCTAACCATACATTCTTCATACACCAAATTATTCCTCACGCGATCCCCTCTGACATACCCACATACACCAAGTAAATACCTCATTTCCACGGCAGTCAGTCTCTTTTTATGCTTCCCCGTCCATGCCCAGCATTTGCTTCCATACATCAAAGCAGGCGCTAGCACTCCAGTACATACGAGGTGTGTTCAAAAAATATCGCGAATTTTGTGTTTTTTCAAAAATTATTTATTTATTCATGAATATCTATTTTGTCCCCTTCAAAGTAATCCCCATGAGATATTATACACTTGTGCCAACGGTTTTTCCAATCTTCAAAGCACTTCAAAAAATCTTTTTTTTTATCTTGTTCAGCTCCTCCTTCGATGCCGTCTTTATCTCGTCAAGCGTAGCGTAACGTCGTCCTTTCATTGGCCTCTTCAGTTTAGGGAACAAGAAAAAGTCACAGGGGGCCAGATCTGGGGAATACGGTGGCTGCGGCATCATTAGTGTGTTGTTTTTGGCTAAAAAGTCGCGCACAAGCAACGATGTGTGAGCAGGGGCGTTATCGTGGTGCAAAAGCCAATTTTTGTTCTTCCACAAATCCGGGCGTTTCTGGCGGATTGCTTCGCGCAAATTGCGCATAACTTGCAGGTAATATTCCTTATTGACCGTTCTACCCTGTGGCAAGAACTCATGATGCACCACGCCCCTGCAATCGAAGAAAACTGTCAGCAAAACTTTCACATTCGACCGAACTTGGCGCGCTTTTTTCGGTCTTGGTTCGTGCAGCAGCTTCCATTGAGATGATTGAACTTTGGTTTCCACGTCATAACCATAAACCCACGATTCGTCACCAGTTATGACCCCCTGGAGCAAATTTGGGTCGTCGCGGACAGAGTCCAACATCTCATTAGCAATGTTCATGCGATGCTGTTTTTGGTCGCAATTGAGCAATTTTGGTACAAATTTCGCGGCGACCCGTCTCATGCCCAAATCATTGATAAAAATCGAATGGCACGAGCCAATCGATATGTTTAGGTCCTCAGCAACTTCTCTAACGGTGATTCGACGATTGGCCAATATCATTTTCTCCACTTCATTAATTTTTTCGTCTGTTGTTGAAGTGCTCGGGCGTCCGGCACGCTTTTCGTCGTTCACATCTTCTCGGCCTTCTGAGAACATTTTGTACCACCGATAAACGTTGCTTTGGTCCAAGGTAGCTTCTCCGTATGCCACAGTCAACATTCGGAATGCATCCGCGCACTTAATTTCGTTTTTCACACAAAATTTGATACAGGTTCTTTGTTCCATTTTTTTGAATAGGTAAAAATCGAAGACGATCCAAAACACGTGCAAGCAAAGCAGCTGTCAACAAGTAAGTGAACATTCAAAATGGCCGAGCTTGTCGACATAAGTGAGAGACATGAGTACCAACATAAAGCCACAAAAAGATCGAAATTCGAATATACGTAACCCGCGAAAATTCAAAATTCGCGATAGTTTTTGAACACACCTCGTACACTTAACCGAGCATACGTTAACGTTTCGTGCAAACGTACCCAGAGCATCCATTACCTTACATCCCGCACTCACTCTCCTTTCTATCTCTCGATCAATTCGACCATCCCTCGACATGATGCTACCCAAATATACAAACTCATTTACCTGCTCCAGTTTTACTCCATCCACCAATTACACCCTTATATCTTGTAACCTAATCTGTCTAACCGTTTCATGAGAACCTGAATTGTTTGTGCTTGGTTATGGTCAGTGATATAATGTTTACAGTTTACTCGTAGATATACCAGTACTATCTTGAAGGGTTTTGTGCTAACGCATTTTTTCCAACGAAATCAATTTCAATTCTTCTGTTATTTTATCTGTTACAGTCAGCAAGCAAGATCTGCCCAACCCAGCACAGTAATATCAGGAGGTTCACAACGAGGCTTCGACACTCAAGTGGCACTCTTTCGTAGAGGTGGTGGAGGATCTGGAGACTTTTCCCGTCTTGTGACATCCGGGGCCGCTGTCCAGCTAGGCGAAGAACTTATGCTTCGGGCACAAGTCCGGGACGGAGACGGTAAGAAAACGTAATATAATATTTATAAAATAGAAGATACAAGAAAATGTTTAAAAAACAGATAACGTTATTAATAATTGCAAATATTTCCTATTTTCTATACACAATATAGAATTGATATTAGTCAAACATGTGAAATTTATTAACAAACAACGTATGGAGTGATTGTTTCATAGTATACCTACAAAGTTTTAAAATTTTGAATACGATTAGCTCATGTATGTTTGGAATTTCATGTAATAACGTAACAACGTAGGTATGAAGTACATATAACCAAACGCAACGAGAAATATGAAATACCTGGTACAGTTCGGAATGTGATACATTATTTCAGAACAAAGACATAGTTCAACGGTTTGGAATATTTTCTTCATTCTACACAAGAATTATAAAATCTATTCAATTCAGAAGTAGTAGGTACTTGATAAGAGCCATATTAATTTGATCGCTTATTCCATTATTTCCATTGAACATATAAGTTACAATAAGAATAGCAATATTCTGATTTTTTTCAAATTTGTAATTATTACATACAAAAAATCACGCATGTCCCACCTAGTGGGTTAGCACAAACCCGAAAATAATAACAACATCAACATCATACAACAAATCCTCACTCTTAACATATTAAAGTGACCGATTTTCGGTAACAAAATACCGCATCCGGATCATATAGTTACGAAACAATCATCCTTCGCCACACATTCCTGTCTAAGCACACTTCTTTCGACTCGGCCACACTCATAATCGCATTCATACATGCTCTTCTTCTCTTCCCACTTGGAAACTCTCTCTCTTTAAACACCCTACCAACCACATCCATCCACTTACTCACTGGTCGGCCACGCAATCGAAAACCATCAACTTCACCATGATATATACGTTTAACAAGCCGTTTACTCGCCATTCTCTCCACATGTCCAAACCATCTCAACTGACTCACACCAACTCTCTTAATAACATTGTTCCTAACCATACATTCGTCATATATCAAATTATTCTTCACGTGATACCGTCTTAGATACCCTCATACACCACATAAATACCTCATTTCCACGGCAGTCACTCTCTTTTTATGCTTTCTCGTTCATGCCAAACATTCGCTTGCATACATGAAAGCAGGCACTAGTACTCCATTATATACACTTAAACGAGCATCCCTTGATACCACTGATTAAAAAATACTAGGTAGGTATTATTTAATCAATGCTTGATACGTTAGCGTTTTGTGCAAACGTACCCAGAGCACCCATTATACATCCCGCACTCACTCGTATTTCTATCTCTCGATCAATTCGACCATCCCTCGACATCATGCTATAGTGATAATGATTAGGCAGAAGACTCAAGTCATTAACCTGAAAAAACCTTATAAAAAGAAATAACTTGCATAAATTATTAGTTGCTATTTATTTTTTAAAAATGACGAAAAAATATACTAGTATTAAAGAAACGTATATATTAATGCATTTACAATTATTTCTAAGTCAATCCTTATTCCTTTTACGGAATATAAAATTATTTGATACAATATGGTCATTCTCAGCAGTGTCAACGAATGGTACGAAAATAAACTACAATTATTTCAAATAATTTTATATTCTGTAAAAGGAATAACGATTGACTTAGAAATAATTGTAAATATCATTAATATATATATATACTTTTTTTCTTCTTCTTTTAAAAATAAATAAAACCTAAAAATTTCTACAATTTAAATTTAATTTTACACGGTTTTCTTCATGCTGATGACTTGAGTCCTCTGCCTAATCATTTTCATTATACCCAAATATACAAACTCATTTACCTGCTCCAGTTTCACTCCATCTACCAACACATATAAATAATAATTGTTGCATTTTTGCTGCTCATTTTCATTCCCTGTATTTTTCATTTATGTAAAATTTTAATTATTTATTCTTCTAATAATAAACAACCTCTGTGCTGAATTTCGTCTGTTTATTCTTATTATTTTTTGGTGTTCCGATTTCAACGAACATTAGTGTACTTTATCTCGATCAATATGGTATATCCGGGATCCGCGTTTAAAATATACACATTTCATGGTCTTTTACTTTTCATACGTGAATACTCTTAATGTGTAATTAATCAAAGGATAAAGTATTCACTGAAGATTATTTATTTATAAAATATAAGCTGAGGAAAATAATAAAGAAATTATTAGCACAGTATGCTTTTGAACCGAAACAAAACACCCTAATCGAACAGCTAAATGTGCCAAAACCGAATGTCAAACTTTGTGATGAAATATCCGGATCCTATATTCGGATGATTAGTCGTTAATATGAGAATGGATCACATATAAAGACCGCGGATTTCGGCTAACCCTTGTTCAAACTGATGGTAATTTTACTGTGTTCTCGAAGCTCGAGCGAATACGAATAGAATGGATAATTTATGTCAACAGATCGATAACAATCGAAAAATTCTGATGAGAATTTATATTTGAATAGAGAAAATTGGGAAATTATGGATTTTTGTTTTATTTAAAGTGTGTTCATAAAAAAAACTTAACACGGAATAGGCTATAACATACAACAATTTAATTAACATTAAAAATAAAAATATAAATAAAAATTAACAATATATATATATATATATATATATATATATATATATATATATATATATAATAAAAATAAAAAACCACACATTAAATATCACACGGAAGCACAAGACATCTACAATCAAGGGGTTCATCATCACATGACAGGATTTGCAGCATCCAACCAACCATTGATCCTGTATTAATTAATCTAAAATTAACAGAATTAGTCCTTATCTTTTATGTTAAATACATGTGTAAATGTTACGTTGTATAATTTTTTTTTGTTTCATCCACTTTTATTATACACCATATAAAGGACAAAATATGACACATAATTACAATGAAAAACAAATATTTTGATGAAACATAAATCGTAACAGAAAAAAACTAATACCCGTAAAAATTAATGTAAACGATATCACTTACTATACATTTCTAAATAAATTCATTATAGAACTCAGAGACTCAGTGAATATATTTATATCATTAGCAACCAAATTTGCATTATTACACATATTATAAATTGGTGACCTGGTTTGCATATTTGTTCTGGCCCTATGACATTCAAAATATAACTGCTGCCGTGAAACAAACACTAGTACATGAATGTTAATGCTTTGTAACAATTCATGACAATCAATTTTATTTCGAAACATTTTTGTTATGAACATTAGAGAATGACAGATTCTTCTTCATTCGATCGACGTAAAGTCAAAACGATCCAATAACATGTGATAATCACATCCTTGTTGTGGATAGATTTGATCACACTTGTTATGTCAAATATTTCAAAAAGCGTTTCTGTACATTCTCTATTCTAGCATATATCAATCTTAAATAGGAAACCATATTATTTATCCGTATTCTAATTTAAAGCGAACGTAACTATTAAAAAGTATGATCAAGGTATCCACATCATGAAATAGCCTACAATTTCGATAAATAAACCCTAGTGTTTTTGAATCTGCCTTATTTAAGTCAGTAGTATGATTTACAAAGGTCATTTCAGCGTCGAAAATAATCCCTAAATCTCTACGGTGGTCTTTCAAGTATACAGTTATCGACATGATAATTGAAAAGAACAGGATTTCTCATTTATTTACAAGTAATTCCAAACAGTATTTATTTACAATTATCTATCAAACTGCACTTTCCGGAATAAGCCCAACTGCAAATATTCCTTCCATAGGAATCAATATATCCGACAGTCAATCTACATTTTCCCAGCTTCCTCGATTATCCGAGCTGAGAATTAGATTCATACTACATTATTCTTTTGTTGATTTGCAATTGTCTGCCAAGCGAATTAGCGTTGGACCATTGCAGGAAATGCAGGAATTCTGTTCGTTCTTGTTCACTCCGGAAACGAACGAGAAAAGAGGTAATCTAGTTTCAAATTGGAATAGATGGTAACAAAATTGTTAAAATTCTGTATATAACGTGGTGTGTGACAAACCTCTGGCGTCGAAAATCGCATATAACTTTTGGAAATTTGCGTTTAGGAGTCAAGTAAACTCGTTAGCTTTTCATTTTAGTTGACTCTATTGTAATAGCATTTAAAATTAGTAATCATTCAGCATATGTTTGATTCAACTGGGGTGCACTACACCCCACCTGTCGTTTTAAAATTGTATGCTCGCGAAAATAGTGAAATCGGGTTGATACATTAGATTTCAAGGTAATAAACGTTTGTCTTAATTCGTATTGTTGTGTATAATCCTAATAAAAAACTAAAAGAACTAAAATAAATGGTCACCAAGGAAGATGTGAAGGTTATCCTTGCATCCGTGACTGTAAAACAATAGTTATTTTATGTATCAAGGTACTGAAATTCTACTTTTTATCACGAATATGGAATTTAGTTGCCGAGGCCGTAAGGCCGAGCAAATAAACCATATGAGTGATAAAAAGGAATTTCAGGGCCGAGGTACATATTAAATTTTATTTGAAATCGAAATTTTGTAAAAAGAATATAAATTTTATTAACATTATTCCAAAATGCTCAAAATACAACTAAAAAATCTGATGTGGACACCACACAACTCCCTTGTACCTACGCTTATTAAACTATACATATTTTTTTAATAACTAAATTACAAAATATTGATTTTAACTTCAAAACGGTGGGATATATAGAGATCATAAAGGGAGGTGTACAACTACAAGTCGTAAATACTAAATTTCAACCTTTTACGGCTTACAGGTTTTGAGTTATCGTGAATGTCTCTAACAAAAATTTACATGTTTTGCTTATACACGGGGCTAATTTAATAATACTTGATGTTCTAGGCGTAGAATTTAATTCTATAAAACTTTTATTTGAAGCATTTATTTTTAAAATCAAATAAAACCATTTTATTCAAGAATAATATTTCCATTGACATAAAAGTCTTATATACTAAATTTTGGATTATATTTTAAAATAGTTTTTCATTAAAATCTATTATACGTTTCAAGTAAAGTACCACTTCTGGAAATTTAATGACCAAATAGGGAGGTGCACAACTAGATGTTATAGGAATCCGAAATACAAAATTTCAACTTTCTACGGCTTATGGTTTTTGAGTTACGTACGTACGTATACAGATATCACGACGAAATTAGTCAAAATGGATTCAGGGATGATAAAAATGGATATTTCCGCTGAAATCCGAAATTTTTCGCGATTACAATGCTTCCTTTACTATGTCCAAGGAAGTAAAAATAGATAGGGGTTTTTCACAACCCACTAGTCTAAAAACACAACCTCACATGTCGGACGCAGGGTTAACTAATTGTATTATCGGAAAGATTTTTATAAATAATTTTTTTTATATACTTTTTATTTATATATTTTTCAACCTATTAAACACTAATTGTATTATACTTTTGTACTGTAAATAGCAAACAGTCTGCTCTATTTTTTGTTACATCTATTTATTCTTAATGTTTACTGAAAACACAACTAAAATAAAATATACATATAGATATAAAAGGTTGCACTAATGCACAAGAAAATTCAAGGCATTAAAGAAAATAAAATACTGTCTTCCAGAAAACATTAATTAATTGCAATCCGTAAGAAATCCCAACCAGGATCGTAATTCAAACGTTTTTGCTGCTACAAGAAAAGCGGTAAATGAAAATGTTGCGGAAAAATGCTAACCATTTTTCACATACGTAAACATAAAAAATGGTGGTCATTTATTCGCAATATAAAACCGTTTCTACAAAGTTAAAAGGAAAATGTAACTAGAAGAGACCGTCAAAAATATATTTTGTGAATACAATTATTTTAAACATTGAAATTATAATCGCAATAAAGACAAAAGATTTTAATCGTATTTTTAAGAGTGTCCATGATATGCAACGGCTTTTATATTTTCATTAATTTTTCTTTAAGGTAGTTTGCTTTTCCTTTTTATATATACATTGATTATACTGCAAAATGCAAATTACAAGGGTGTTATTAATTAAAAAATTAATAAGTAAACTTTATTTTAATTAAAAAACCTTTCAAACTTCTACTCCTTGTTGAATTTTACATCGATTAGTAAACAGGATTAAAATTATATTCACCGGTAAACGCTTGAGAAAAGAGTCGTACCTTTTGTTAATGAAGTGCTTGGCAAGAACAATGCGAGAAGAAGAAAATACCAAGTTAGTGACTTAGTGAGTCTTGTAGACATAAGACGACTGTCGGAAAATGAAATTGTGAGTGGAAAATGCTTAGAATTGTGTCGCAAGCATGAAGTAGAACAAAATGAAATTAATGCTACATGTTTGCAATTTATGCACAAAAGTTGAAGTGTGCTTTGGACAGGTATTAATGACAATTTCAATGGGGCATGTGACTATAATAGAATTTCAATATATGGATCGTAAAATATAAAAATCTGATGTGACCAACACAATACCTCCCGCCATTTAATTTTTATTAATTTAAATACATATACCTATGCGGTCTCGTGGCGCGTGCTTGAGTGTCTGATCGGGAATATGGCGAACCGGATTCAATCCCTACCAACACCAAATATTTCGAATTTTAAATGGCACAAAATTGATCCCTATGGTGCACTCTCCACCTCCACGCCAGAAATGAGTGAGGCAACGATTGGTAAACGCCCGCACGGTACAAATATGTCATCATCATTACCGAAATCTGTGTACAAAGCAGATTAGCACACCCAGCAATGGGTAATATGCCTATTTTTTTTACAGTGACATTTATCTGTCAGTTACATACATTTGAAATATGAACTATGTAATTAAGAAATTGTGTTTATCTTTAAAACAAAGACTCCGGTATTTATAAAATTGATTATTTTATTAATTTATCTATAAAATATAAAAAAAATATATTAATGCATGCCTGAAGAAAATTCATTTTTTTTAAATTTTAATAATAACATAATCGCAAAAAATGACATTTAAAGGTATTTTTGGAAGAAAAACTATTATGAGTTCCTAGTAAAGTCCAATTTCCAGTTATCCGATTTACACCAAAATCTAATGGCTTCTTTCCATATTAGACTAAGGTCGGAATACAAGGTTTCAAAATTCTGCGATTGATAGTATTTGAGCTAGAGTGACCAGAAGATCCACACACACATACACACACATATACACGCACATATATACACACCCACAGACATCATTTTGAAAATGTTAAAATCGAATTCTATAGACCTAGAAACGTGGTCATTTATCAAAATCTCGATATGCGATTTTTAGTATGATCCCTAACCTACCTTACCAAGGGGAAGCGGGAGGTAAAAATTAACCACTATAGTTTCTCATTAAAAAAATAAAAATTAAACATTGTTTCGTATAATACACGAGCCCAAACCCATAATATTTCTGCCGGTTTACATTTTTAACAAATTATAAAATCTACGCAAATGGCGAAAAAATTCTACAAATATAGATTTTAAACCTACAAAAATTAAATGTTTTTTAAGTATTCCGCCATTTAAAATTGGGTTACATTACCTTTATTAGTAATACCAGCTTTAATTCTATTATAGGCACTCATGGGCGCCAGCTGATGGTGCAAAGTGGTGCAATGCACCAAATAAATTATTATTCCTTGTTCGATACTTTATTTCAAATTGTATCAACATTAGGCTTAGTGTGTATTAAGGTCCATATACCGAAAATCACATTTATATTAGATGCACCGGTGTTCTTTTCTACATACTCGTAGATACCGATAATACAAAGGTTGCCTTTTATATTTCGGGATTAGAGGAAAAAAACAATTATTTATCACCGAAAATAATTTTTGACACTAACATTAGTGACATTTATCTGTCAATTACACACATTTAAATTTCTCAAGTAGTAACCATGGAGATGTTTGGGCTGTGAGCAGGCTGTGAAATTTACTACAACAGATTATTTTATAGATTATATATCTATATCTTTAAATCTATAGAAGGTATAATAAAAAAATTAAATGTGTCGGATAGAGAATTTTGTTTTTTAATATTTCTAATAACATAAATTTTCAAAAAATATTTAGAAGATTTTTGTTAAGATACTACTACTTCCGGTTATCCAATTGTTACCGGAACCTATTCAACTCTTCCCATTACTGTAAGATTGAAGAATCCGTAGTTACATAGGTCTTTAGTTTTATAGAATTTGAGAAATCGTACCGCCAATAACCTCTCTCTCTCTCTCACACACACACACACACACACACACACACACACACATCCACACACACACACACACATCATCGTAAAAATGTTGTAATCGGATTCTAGGGACCTTAAAACGTGCTTAATCACTAAAATCTGGATATGTGATTTTTAGCATGAATCCAATACCTCTCTTTGCGAGAGGTAAAAAATACCGGTATTTTATTTTGTCCAGTATTCATATATAAAAGTATTATAATTTATGCACATATTCCATTGAACGTTATTTCACGCATTCTGCCAGCACAATTAATAAATCTTCATTATTTGTATGTCTTCACCCCAATCTCCAATTATATCTAGTATAATACTGTTCTATTCTTTACGCAAACAGTCAACATTGCTTCAGATTTTACCAAGCACAAACACACAAGAACACTGTCACCCGGTGGCCTATATAACTTCACACTAGATGCATAATACCGTGTAAATTGTACTTCAACCAACATATATCTGCAGCTAACAACTCCGTGAATGTTGCTTCTGACAATTACCCCCAGAGATCCGGGTAAATCTGGCAGCTACGCCACTGAGTGGAACGAAAGTACCCTGCATTGCGGGAAGAAGGATGATTTATACAAAATTATGTTGTTTGGGATGGGATGATATACAGGATGTATCAAGATAATGGAACAGTGCCTTTTATTAATGTATATAAAGAGCTACACAAAAAAGTGATTATGATATTTTGTACGGCATAGAGGGGGGCACATTTTGACATAACCATTATTATTTTAAAGCCAATGGTACTCAACTTATAGATCAAAGTTATATATTTTTTAATGGCATTATTTTAATTTTTTTAAGTAGGTTCAGCAAACATTTAATAATTACAACAAAAGAAAATTAACGTAATTTTCGTTACCTTTAATAATAATGAAATAATGGCAGTAGATTCATTTAGATTAATAGTTGAATGTTTGATTAGCCTACTTAAAAAATTAAAATACTAACTTCATATTAATTTTTCTCAAATATTACGCTATGTAAGGATATGATATTATTATATCGTTGAATTCACAAGAAAATTCTCTATTTAATGAGTTAATAAAAAATATATGATGCCATTTAAAAAAATATAACATAAATCCATAAGTTGAGTACCACTAACTTTAAAATAATAATAGTTATGCCAAAATGTGTCCTCCTCTATGCTTTACATAATATCTTAATCACTTTTTTGTGTAACTTTTCATATTCACGAATAAATGGCACTTTTCCATTATCTTGATACACCCTGTATACCATCCCATTCCAAACAACACATCCTTCTTCCTGCAATGATACACCCTATATACGTGGACGTTTCCCAAAGGTGGAATATGCAAGGTGTCAGGAAAAATGTATATATATATATATATATATATATATATATATATATATATATATATATATATATATATTCTATTTTTATAACAGGTACAGATATATTATTATCTATTAAGGATTTATTGTGAACTACAGACGTAAGACATGATCAATATTCTCTGTATCATCATATACAGATAAAAGTAGAACACGTAATACTTAAATAATATATTCGACAGTACCCTAACATTATCACATGTAGAACATAATAACATAATTAACTTTGAAATATTTGATATCAGTTTGTATAAATTTACCTATACTCTGAAGAGATGTTCAGATATTTGCCAATCAGCGGTTTATCAAATCTAGCTTTAATTACTGAGACGGATCTAATTTAAATTAGTTACAAATGAGGATTATCCGATTAACAACTTTGTACTTAATATATTGAAACTTTCTACGTAATCAAAGGACGAAGAGTCCGGAATCTATGCAGATGTTTGCACTTTTGTTCAAATTTTTGTTTCATCAATGATTTTTTCAAAAATATTATTGTGGATAATTTCTCGACTGTGATGTGGATAAGGTGTTAACAATTACTCGAAAACTCAGTCAAATAGGATTTATTCTTACTCTACCGACGTTTCGATGCACCCTTGCACCTTCTTCAGGGTCTACAACAAGTATACAACAAGAATGTAATACACACAAAACAACATGGACATTATCACACAGTACGATCTTACAGATTGTTACAATTCATGTATATAAAATACATTCGTCAAAACAATCAGTTATTTTATTAAAACATCGTACAATAAATTCAAAGAGCATACACACATCCATTTGCTTTAAAAAATAACAACCGAGTAATACGGAAAATAGCCGGAAATATCCTGTGAGAGGATTCTGGTTACATCATTGATACGGACTCCTATTGGTTGTCTGTACACCAATAATAATGTAGCAAGTTTAGGAATTTAAATGTAAAGAATTAAATGGAACTCAGTTTGGCCTGAAATTTCCTTTTTCCTTTTTGAACTTTTCCAATACACCAAAATATACGCTGTTAAGTTCTTAAATATCCGTTCTTGTATTTTGTGTAATGTATTGTAACAATCTGTACGATCTTACTGTATGTGTGATAATGTCTATATGTTATTTTGTGTGTATTACATTTATGTTGTAGAATTGTTGTAGACCCTGACGAAGGTGCAAGGGTGCATCGAAACGTCTGTAGAGTAAGAATAAATCCTATTTGACTGAGCTTTGAGTAATTGTTCCCACCTTAATGTTATTTTTTTCGACTATTTTTACGGTTCCGGAAACAATAGCATATTCAAATGCAGTATTTTTCTCTGTAGCAAAAACATAATTCCACATTAAGACTTTACCATTGAAACCTCTATGCTATGTCGTCCAAGTCATCATCCTGTATACGTTTCTTAATACTAGTATATTTTTTCTTAACACCCAATAATTTGTACACGTTATATTTCATTTTATAAGGTTTTATGGGATCTCGTGGCCGTGTGCCTGAGTGTCTGGTCGCGAATCTGGGGACCCGGGTTCGATCTCGACCGACGCCAAAAATTACTTCGAATTTTAATGGTACTAAATTGACCACTGTGGTGCATTCTCCACGCCAGCATTGAGTGCTCGTAAGGTGACGCCTGGTAAGCGCCCATACGGTACAAATATTTCATTATTACCGATATCTGTGTACAAAGCAAATTGGTCTTCTGTATAATCATTTCTACTATAGTTTATAAAATATTGGAACATTGGATTACCAATACAACATAATATATTCAAGAATTTAAGAAGACAACATATCTTACATATTAAACATCTTCTGAAGCATACTTTAGTTAGAAAAGATTCAGTTTTCAACATTAGTATTTAAGACTACAATTATCTCTTAAACTACGTCAATCAAAACTTGTCAGATTCAACTCTTACTTCTAAAAAGTACTCGGTATGTTGGTATACTTTTAGCTTCCCGTTAAAATATTCAGCAAGCTTCATGGTGGTTATTATGCAATCATGATTATTCAGCAGCCGTTATGTAACGTACTACGTGGTAACTTAGAGCTGAAAACATCCACAATTCTTTTTTATTTCTTGGATTACCCTTCCGGATTAAATATTGAATTCTCTTTACAATGTCGAGGGGATACTTTACTGGTTTTTACATTTTTCAGTAGCATGAAAAGAGAATTTAATTAATTATAAATTGGAGTAAATTCAGTGTAAATTGTGTGTGGATAAACATATCAAACGTGAAATGTGGAGTTTATAAAGCGTAATAATTTGTTTTACTGGATGACGTTGAGTGGTATTGGGACATTTCAATTCCATTTATTTATTCAGAAATTAAATTCATAACACATAGCAGTCTTTTTATTATCCTCTTTTACATTGGTAAGCGCCTTTTTGAGTTTTATGATGATATTTGGACGAATAGGCTTTACCTTGTCTGGACTAAAGACAAGAAAAAATGAAATATAAAAATAAATAAATATATCATCATGGCATATTACCCATTGATGGGTGTGCCTGCTTCAGATTTCAGTAATGATATATATATAGGAGTCACCCGACTGGCATTCATTGCTCGCGCGGAAAGTGTACCACAGAGGTCACTTCTGCACCATTTAAAATTCGAAATAGTTATTTTGGCGTCAGTCGAGAGCGAATCGAGTTCCTCAGATTCGCGACCAGACTCTAGACACGCGGCCACGAGAACCCAAAGAATGAATATAGTAAAAAATAACATAATGTGTGGCAAGTTTATAATAATAGTGTTTAATTTTCGTTTAATATATTTGTATTTTGAATAGACTTTAAATAAATTCCCATTTATTTCGTATATATTACATTTTAGCGGCTAATTACTTCAGTATAAGGCAAGCGACTAACGTAGGGTTAAAGTGATTTACCGTGTCGTCCTTAATATCTTTTTAACAATAACAATCTAGCGCCCTGGTATCTCAGTTGGCCCTAAAAGCTTATAAAATAAATTACCAGATTTCCAGGGTAGAACATGTTAAATTTCCCTGTGGGAAATTTGTGAATTTATAATTTATAACGCGTATGAAAAGTTTATTGTGTTTCCTTGGGATTTTTTGCTTTTGGAAGTTGGTAGAGGATAAAGTGAAGTTTATTTAATTTATTTGTGGGCTACCCTGAAAATTTAATTAAATTGTGGTGAAAAAGTTAAGTGTAACTTGTTAGTTTTTGCACGATGGGTTTCTGATTAAATTGTGATCCTGTAGGTAATTCAGTTTATAGTAGTTTCTAGTGTAAAATTAAAATATACACAATTTGTTGTAAAAAATATTCTCGCTTTTATCACAATTTTGTATTGTATTTTTTGCTGCTCGGATATTTGGAAGGCATTTTGCCATAGTGCTTTGTTTTATTTCATGTGAATGTCATGTTTTTTTGGGATGTGACCGGTGTTTGTTTTTCGGATGATACAATTAACGAGACAAAGATGGGAATGCCGGATCCAGTTGCCTGTGATTTTGAAATTATAAAAAGTTGCCACGCTGGTATACAGCTTGTATCAACAAACATGCCAGTCAGTAATTGAAATATTTTTTTCGAACTTAAATCTTCCTTCACCTTTGGCAATGTTTTGGTCAAAAATTCGATGGTGAATTCTTAATGAATCAGCACGTTTCGCCTTCCCAAGAATATGATTTTACTATATTTTTATGATGTCTGTATGTAAGTGTGTGTGTTCATTGGTGTATATGACGATCGTTTCGGATCGCATAACTCCAATACCACGATTCCAAAAATTATGATTTTTTCGTATTCCTCAAGTTTAGATCTCTATGCAGACGTTATTAGATATTAGTTATAATTGATCAACCGGAAGTACTCTTATTTTGCAACTTTTAACAGTTTTTCTTGAAAAAACGCAGTTAAATATCATTTATTAACATTTAATGTTATTATAAATATTAAAGAATATTTTATTCTCTGTACGATTTGATTGCATTTTATACTTCATATTCAATGGATATAGAGTCAAAAAATCTGTTGTAGCCAGCACAATACTTTCCGTCATTTCTATGTATTTTATGTACATTCCACAAAGAAAATTTCATTTCACAAACTGTTAAAAGCTTCTAATTAAGGTATTTCCGATTGTATCAAAATCTAATGAAGTCTACATTTAGATGTAAGAATGCGGAATACGAAAAATTTGTAATTTTTGGAATTGTAGTATTGGAGTTCTCGCGGCCGAAATAATCGTCACACATACACCTACGCACCCACACACACACGCACACACACACGCACACACACATACAGATATGATCGTAAAAATATTAAATTCGTATTATAGGGACTTCAAAACGTGCTTATTCATTAAAAACTCACCATCGAAATTTTTGACCAAAGACAATACCATCCTTACTAGAAATTAAATTTCATATAGCAGCCAGCTATACTATAACCATGGAAACGTTACTATGTTAAAATAATTCAGATGACAGATGTCAGTGTCAAATGCAATTGACATTGTTTGTGTTATAATTTTACTGGAAATATAGAATCTTTTGTAAGATTCTTTCTGTATCGAATTTGTAGAAAATACATAGAACTGGCGGAAGGTAATGCGCTGGCCACATCAGACATAACATTAGAAAAACTAGCGTGAGGTACCCTTGCCAACTAAAGGCGTTTCTTTATATTGTAACGTGCGCCCCTGACTTAAGAGTATACGAGCGCCGCTACTGGTAGAATATTTCGGAGCGATGACCTAATCCTCGGCGGCGGAAAAACCTATACGACAAGACGTGTTAATTACACCGGTGACCTGAATCCTTTGTATTCAATGTCATTGTGGCGTAAGAAAGTTCGAAAAGACATCACACTATATAAACCCGTCGCCAAAGCCAGCGAAGATAGTCAGATATATAGAAGCAACGAGCAATGAAAAGTGGGTGATATAAATAAACATAAATAAATGTAGTTATATAAATAAATGTAGTGATATAAATATTGTTTAAATAAATAATCTTAGTGTTTAAGTATTTAATAATATTCTTAGTCTTAAATTAGTGTTTATAATTATTTAATCACAGTGTTAGTTATTTTTACTATCTTTTTAATATTTATCCTAATTATTTATCGTTTAATAAACGTATTATTTTAATTAATAATATTTCTCTTATTTTTACACTTCACCCAAATAAATAAAACATTACAATATATTTCTTTTTATATTATTCAACATTTTTTTTCTATTAACGATGTAAATGTTTGCCTTATGGTTGTTCACTTTCGCAATATTGATTTTAACATAGTACATAGTTGTAATTTGTAACTAAGATCAATTAAGAATTGATAGTGGGTGGGAACTGCGAAATGCATTTCCGTGCAATGTGCAATTTCAGTTATGTCAAGTGTGGTGTGAGACATAACTAGATGCAGTAGCTTCGTCAGCTGTTGCTGTTGTGCACTAAGTGGTGCTGTGTCTGAGCTCCACTATCCAGAATTATTTATGAATTAATTAAACCGATAGCGGAGAGAAGGTGTTCTATTAACCACACAATTTGGCAAATGCGTCGAGTGTCATAGTTGGTCATTGGGACTGTAACAATAATTAAAGTGTTATTTGTATTTATGGAAACATTACAAGGACAATGTCCGATTTTTACTATGATTTGGTCTTGGATTCGCAGTAGAAGGTTTTCGTCTGAAGAAGATATTGGTGCTGTAACAGTAAAAAGCATTCAGCATTCCAAAAGAAGATTGGTTGGGAACTATTAAAAAGTGGAAGAGAAGAATGATGAAGTATATTATTGTTGAAACGAACTACTTTCAACATACAGGTGTCCAAAACAGGTAACGGGTATTTGACAGTTAATAAAACAAAAAATATAAATAATCAAAATGGTTGTTTATTATTACCTTCCGACACCTTTAGATAAGGAAGGTATGTCTTTGGTCAAAAAAATCGATGGTAGGTTTTTAATGAATAAGCACGTTTTAAAGTCTCTAAAATACGATTTTACTATTTTTACGTGTGTGTGTGTGTGTGTGACGATTTTTTCGAATCCAACAACTCCAATACTGTAATTCAAAGAATAACAATTTTTCGTATTCCTCTTCCTCACATCCATATGCAGATGTGATTTGATTTTGGTTATAATTAATCAACCGGATCGATCTTAAATATCATTTTTTCACATTTTATACTTCATATTCAATGGATATAGAGTTTATTCTTTAATATTTATAATAACATTAAATATTAAAAATCTGTTGTGGCCAGCACAATACCTCTCGCCACTTCCTTTTTTTGGTTACATAAGTATAGGGCGCGAACAGTAATGTTACATTTTTGGGCTTCACAAGCAGATGTGTGGGCCCGTTTCACAATGATAATTAGTAATTATGTACATAGATGTCAAATGTTAGAATTTTTCATTAAAAATTTTAAGATTTTCTAAATTTACGTAGTTAATTTATCACCAGGAGTTTAAAATTTACTTGTATGCCTTAGATATTTAACATTTAATTCTGCTCCACATGGAATTGGAAAATCACTAAATTTAGAATGAGAAATTTATACATAATTACTAGCTATCATTCTGACATGGGCCTCCAAATCTGCTTGTCAAGGCCAACAAAATCATATGACTGCTCGCTCCCTATTGTATTTAACATTTCTTGTATACTCTACACCAAAAATTCTACTTACGCATATATCTATTCCATATATATTTAGATTGTTTAATTTTAAATTCATTTTTGATGAAGAAATTTTGTCCTCTTCTAATTTTTCGAAATGTTTCCAATTCTATTAATACATTAAGAAATAATATAATGTATGTACTTCCCAGAAAAACTCTTCAGGAATGTCTTCAAATTTCTGACACTGACATTTATCTGTCAGTTACAAAAAAATTAAATTTTCAACTATTTTCCATGGCCATTCTTTCGGCTGTAAAATTTATTATAACAGATTATTTTACATATTATATTTCTTTTATCTCTAAATCTATAGAATATATTATAAAATATTTAAATGTATCAGAAAGAAAATTTATTTTTCTTTAATATTATCAAGAAAAAATTTCAAAAAATATTATTTAGAAGATTTTTTTTCAAGAATCTTCTACTTCCGGTTGTTCAATTGTTACCAAAACCTTTTCAGATCTTCCCATGAATGTCCGATTGGGAAATACGTAGTTAAACAAATTTAAAGTCTTATAGTTTTTGAGTAATCGTCCTTCCAACATCCTACATACATACACACACACATACATCCACACACACACACACACACACACAGACATCATCGTAAAAATGTTAAAATCGGATTGTAGGGACCTTAAAACGTGCTTATTCAATAAAATCTGGATATGCGATTTTTAGCATGAATCCAATACCTCTCTTAGCGAGAGGTAAAAACTGATATTTAATAGCGTTTTTTCAAGCAAAACTGTTAAAAAATTTCAAATGAGGGTACTTCAGTTGACCAATTACAGCCAAAATCTAATCAAGTGTAAGGAAGAGAAATACGTAAAAATTGGAATTCATTCATAGAAATCATCGTAAAAATAATAAAATCGTAGTGTAAGGACTCTAAAACGTACTTATTCATTGAAAACTCACCACCGATTTTTTTGACCAGACAATACCGTCCTTACCTAAAGGTGACGGAAGGTAAAAATAAACAACCATTTTGATTATTTATATTTTTTAGTTTAATTCAAGTATCAAATACCCGATATACTTTGGTTCACGAAAGATGACAATTCAAGGTCACTTGTTCGAAGAAAGAATACACAATATTTAATACAGTAGTACCTTAGCAACATTTCATGTTAGAAAGAGAAAGATTACTTGGCGTATGTCTATGTAGTTTATGTTGTGTGACAGATATACGTTCATGTTGACATTACTTTCTATCACGTTACAAATATTAATGACGTATGTCGTATAGTTACAGATATCTAATTATCTACTACACTGCCCTCTATGCTAATATTTACCCAGTGACGTTGACATTTAAATCAAATTATTATTCCATGGTTTTTGTCTAGGTTATTGAGTTTTGCAAAAACATAGGTGAAGAGCATAAATCTTTGAGGAAGGTATTATTTGGAAAGAAATATAATTTTCTAATAAATTACACTTATTTTTTTCAGTTAAAATGTATCCATAAATATTTCATGTTGCACGTCTATGTATACGAAATGCAGTGAAGTTATCTGTAAGTAATATTACATCATACGGTTAATAAATGACCTTGAATTGTCATCTTTCGTGAACCAAACTATACCCTTTTTGGACATATTTAAAATAAAATTTTAAAAAACATTAACCATTTGTTATTCTTATTCTGTTCTAGCGATACATGCCCTACCTGCATAGTGGAAAATTAAGTTTCAGTTTCTTAAAAATAAACTAAATTACGTTTATTTGTAGTTGCCATAGTAACAATTTTTCTACAAGCAATTCAATTTTCCTTGCATACATTTGCTTTCATCTTTTGATTAAATTTAAATTTTAAGATATTGAGTTTTGTTTTTGAAAAAAAGAAATGTTTATATTTTCAACTGCAACACTAAATTATCAGTAAAACAAATGCATGACAACAATTAACAAAACTTTTAAAGTAAACAAGAAACAAGCTAAGCAAAATTAAATGAATAAATACACTAAACTGGAAATAAATTCCGATCTTTAACTTCATCGTCCTCCAAGTTCGAAAACGACAATTCAATAAAACTTTTCTAGCGATTCTTAAGCGACAAAAAACACACGATAAATGTCTCCAAGCATTGCATAACAGTTGATGAGCACAATAGTATAATTTATTCAGATAACCCGTCGGAAACAAGTGAAAAGCTAGTAATTATAATAATTATACGTTAGGAATGTTAAATGTAGCAGTTTACCTATAAAAACAACCTTAATGAAAGTTGATAATAGAAATTAATTGTGGTAAATTGTTTATATAATTACAAACACTTGCATAAAATCAAATCACGTGTCATAAAGGTGGTATTGACCGCAATAATACTTTCATTATATTAATAAAAAGAGATTGATAAATTAATAAATCTTTACATGCATTCCTACTAGGTTACTGGTTTGATAATAAATAACCTATCACAAATGTAGGTAGATCACATTAATATTCGTGACAAAAAGTAAATATAAAACCTATGTAGGCCTGTTCAGAAAATACACGAACTTTTTTAATTACGCGCCAACGGAGATATTTAGTGATATGCGGTTGGCATCATTGCGTTGTGCATAACCTCCTCTGTAACCACATGTTCTTGGATTGTTGATATCTCATTTAGTTTTCGTGATATTGTTATTTGAGTGCAACGTGTTTAAGCATTAAGCTGGATTCAGAGATTGCGTAGTAAACACAGCATAGGAATACACAACACAGGAAAACATAGAAACTTAAAACCAATTCAGAGATTGTACAGAAAACATAGAATTGTTGTATATAGATAACTTCATGTCAGTATTTGTTGCTCATTTCATAAGTTTTATTTAGCTGCAATACAAAATAACTTAAAAGTTGTCTTAACCAAACTTCAAAACAAATGTCAGAAAGTTGTCAACATTAACGCGCTGTAGGAGTAGGCGTGGTGTAACTACGAATACTCACGAAACATACCGCACATGGCCGAACATGGAAAAACATAGCTTCGAAATAAAATATGGCCAATTCCCCATGTTATGCTGTGTTGTGCTATGCTATGTCCGTAACTCTGAATCAGTACACGTTTTACCGTATGTTCATTTTCTATGTTTTTCTGTGCAATTCTATGCTATGTTTACTACGCAATCTCTGAATCCAACTTTAGTAACAAAATTAAAATAGAGTTAACATTCTATATGTTCAAAATAAATTATGAAAGTGTGAAAAGATAATGTCAACCACCTAGATATGAACCAAGGACCATTACTTTACCGGAGTAACACTCTACCAAATCAGATCAGTTGGTAGAGCATTATTCCGGCAAAGTAATGGTCCTTGGTTCATATCCAGGTGGCTGACATCTTTTAACACTTTCATAATTTATTTCGAACATATACAGCGGTAATAATAAATAATTTCCTATTTTCAGATTAGGTATTCCGAGAATATCTCTTAACCCTGTGTTAAAATGACCTTTGTGGAGAGTTTATTCTAAAGCTAAGTCTAATTCCATGTTTATCATTATACATTTGTGGGTTAAGTTCGTAATGAACTAAGAATTTACTGTGTCAAAAAGAAGCTATTCTGAACTAAACCCTTGTTTATTGTTATTACCGCTGTTAGACTGCTCTGTTAACTCTATGTTAATTTCTAAAGCTGGACCGATAGGGTCATGAGTAAATTCTGACATGTTCACAATGATGTTTAAATATAGTGGTAATCCAAACCCACATCACACAACGTGACACAAAACTGTATTCTGCAAAGAGGGTTATATTAGCGGTGAAAGTGGAAGATAATGTCAGTTATTGGATATATTGGCCATAGTTCAATTGGTAGAGCGTTACTCCAGCAAAGTAATGGTCCTTGGTTCAAATCCAGGTGGCTAACATTATCTTTTCACCCTTTCATAATGTATTTCGAACATTCACTGCGGTAATAATATATAAGGGTTAAATTCAGAATAGCTTCCTTTTAACACAGGAATAGATATTCCTAGTTTATCACGAACTTAACCCACAAATGTATAATAATAAACATGGAATAAGACTTAACTCTAGAATAAACTCTGCATAAATGTTATTTTAACACAGGGTTAAAAGATATTCTCGGAATACCTAATCTGGAAGTAGGATAGACTGTTAACTCTATGATAATTTCAAAAACTAGACTGATAGAGCCGAGAGTAATTTCATGCCCACAATGATGTTTAAATGTACGGGGTAATCCAACCCCACATCACACAACGTGATACAAAACTGTATTCTCCAGAGAGAGATACATTAGCGATTAAAGTGGAAGTTAATGTCAGCCATTGGATAGATCGGCCATAGCTTAGTTGGTAGAGCTTTACTCCAGCAAAGTAATGGTCCTTGGTTCAAATCCAAGTGGCGGACATTTTCATAATTTATTTCGAACATTAGTAGCGATTTTTGAAATGTGCGATATTCTGGAGCAACGATGCAACGCAAAATTTTGCGTGAAACTGGAAAAAAATTCTACAGAAACGTTTCAACTTTTGAAACAAGTTTACGGAGATGATGCTCTGGGTCGTACGAATGGTAGTATCAGTCAATTGAAGATGAGCCTCGGCCAGGAAGGCCTTCAGCTTCAATTAATGACTCCCTTGTTCAGAAAATCAACGATCTGGTGCGTGCCAATCACCGATTGACTGTCAGAGGAATTGTAAAAGATGTTAGCATCTCAACTGGGTCATGCCATGAAATTTTGAGAAATTGATCATGCATTTAGTTGCAGCAAAATTAGTTCCTCGTTTGATGACCGAACAACAGAAAGAAAATCGAGTGGACGTTTGTCGGCAACTTCTTGAACAAACCAATGACGATGAAACATTCATGCAATGAATCATAACGGGAAACGAATCAAAATCAGTGCTGAAAGACTATTAATTACATCAAAACAAATTATTCACAGACCTTAAAAGCCATTTCAAATTAAGCTATCCAGGACTACATCGTGGAAACACCGCTGGGAAAAGTGTGCGGTTAGGAGAGGGGAGTACTTTGAAGGGGTCAAGGACCAATAATCTGTAAAATTAATAACAAAGTTTGGTTATTTTCTGAACAGAAAATGGATACATGTATAAATAATTTGTAAGCTAATAATTAGTTTGTATATTTTTCTAAATGTATAATAATAATAACCTAACGTATCACATAAAACTCAATTTTTGGTTTTATTTTTCAGGAAAAAAACCCTTCCCAAAATCTCAATTGCAATTCCCAATATTATATTAGTTTATCCTTTAAGCAACGTGACAACCTTTTGAACCTTTCCAACCAGGTACCAATCATCAAGACGTTCACAGTCTATCGTCTATCTATGTTGAAACAAAAGTTTTATCCGGCTTGGTGCTTTGACTGTGACTTTTCAACTTGAGTTGCCAATAAATGGATTTCCTAGACCTAGTGCTAGACGGGATAAACATCATGATGTGATGCGTGCCACGTATGATTCAACGACTCACTCACACGAAGACACAACCACGAAGGAAGAATCGTGAATCCTGAAAGGATTTGAATACGAGAGTTTATTGAAAATGGGGATGTTCCTATAGAAAACTTTGTAAGATGGGAATAAAATGTCGATGTAAAATAATCAACATATATATTTGGGGCCCCGTTTTTAGTGAATACATTACGAGCCTAGGCTTATAATAATTCGGCCGGCTTAACTAGACAAAGTGGCCCATAAAATTATTTTATCACTTCCGGTTTTAGCGCAAATGTCAACAACTTTAAATTTAACATAGTTTTACTTACTTATTTATTAATAAAATTACATGCAAAATAAAACAGCAAGCTATGAAAATAATTTTCTTACCTTAAGACAAAAGAAAAATATTTAACTACATTAGTTTTTATCTTCCGTCATCTTTAGGTAAGGAAGGTATTGTCTTTGGTCAAAATATTTGGTGCTGAGTTTTTAGTGAATAAGCACGTTTTTTATTGCGTAGAATCGATTAACATTACTGCCATATTCGTATTTTTACTCATTTTGTTTAAAGAAATAATTCTTCAATTTTCAATAAAAAATTCAAAAAAAATAAAAATCTAATTTATGTGAATATAGGATACTCTTCAATGCGCTGATTCCAAATTTTAAAACCGCATGTCGATATTTCTTTTCGTTCTCGAGATATTGGCCCTCAAATTTTTACTTACAATACTCATTTTTGGGCTATACTCAAACCAAACGATTCTACTGGAAAAATTACATAAGTATCTCAATTTTCATATTTTTTGAACAACGAATACAATCTCTGGAGTAAAATAACTGAAAATCTGAAATAATCAAAAGGGATTTTTACAAATTTTGGCCATTTTCAGTTATTTTGCTCTAGAGATTGTATCTATTGTTAAAAAATTATGAAAATTGGTATACTTATGTAATATGCCCGGGCAATTGAATGGTGATGATAATGAGCTCGAATTTCGACCAATTTTTGGGGTATAGCTCAAAATGAGTATTTTTAGTCAAAACTTTGAGGGCAAATATCTGGAGAACGAAGAGATATCGACATGCGGTTTCAAAATTTAAAATTAGCGCGTTGAATAGTATCTACATCCATATAAATTAGATTTTTCAATAATTCTAAACTTTTTATTGAAAATTAAAAAATTATGATTTTTTTACGAAATTAAACAAAATGAGTAAAAAAACATTAATATGGCAGTAATGTTAATCGATTCTACGCATACAAATGAATAAGTATACACATTTTTACAATTATTAAACACCTCCTCATTTTGAACAATCAAAAATTTGAGAAAAAAACCATTTTTACCTTCCGTCACCTTTAGGTAAAAAAACTGATGTGGCCAGTACATTACCTTCCGTCAATCCTGTGTATTATTATATACAAATTACATACATAAATTTTCTTGCAAAAGATTCTATATTTTCAGTAAAATTATTTCATAAACAAACTATGCAAATTGCACTTGACACTGACACTGTTAGGACTCGCTATGTTTTATTTTCTTCTTCTACTCATTTCTGTTTTGCGTGTCGTCCTCATTTAGTTCCTTCTCTCATGTCTTCGGCAATTCAGTCCTTCCATCTTATCTTTGGTCTTCCTCTGTTTCGTATACCTTCTTTTACTAAGCTGTTCATTCTTACAATATATTTCTCATCTCTCCTGTTAAAAACATTACCCTTTTTTTAACCCTCCTCAATATTTTATCGAACGTTCCGATGGATAAAAAAGCGCTAAAACTACTATTTTATTACCCCATCCTTTATCCCTTACAGTATAGGTTCAGAACAGTGTAAATCTCCACAAAAACACAAACACAAAATAAATTTACATAAATAGGTACCATATTTCTCCGCAAAATCTGTGCCGCTGTACATAATCCCGTCTTACTCTCTTTCCCTAGATTAGGTTTTGGTGCAGGGCTTGAATAATGTAGAACTAAAGGTAAAATGTAAAATTTATTCTGTCTAGGGGAAAAATCTTTGTTTCAAACATGACGTATGTGTGTCGTGTGTGCTGAGCTCCGAAGTCCCAAATTGTGTTATCTTGGACTGCAAGCCGACATGAGGCATCCGTCAGACACATATGGAGCATGAACGCCACTTTCAGATGTTAACATTAATAACACAAATCAGCGATGCCCAAAATTGGACAAGAGCTCACGTAAATATATTATTAAGAAACACAAAAGTTGTATTCCAATCCGAGTAACAGTGTCTTAAATGTTGGAAAAATATGCACAATAATCAATGTAACATCTGATAAGTTTAAAATAAAAGAAATATGAAGCATCTTTCAATGAGAATGATGAATGAAACATGCAAAAGAAAAGCGAATAGATAGATGTTGACAATGATTGATTACATATCCAACGCAAAACGCAGGTTGCAAACTTTATCAGCTGAACCAGATTTCCAGTGAATAATGATGCGAATATTATGTGCATACATAAATATAAAACATTTTTTGTTAGTTATTTCCAACATTTCTAAAGAAATTCTATTGAAATGCGATCTTTCAAATGTAAATATTAAACAATACCTTTAACAATCTGTTTCCGATTTTGAGCGCGAACAAATTTGTATATGCTTTATGAGAATTTTCGTATGATGTTTGTAAAACTAAATGTTTAACAATTGTATTTACGAGCAGGATCTCCGCATCGGACAAGCCGAACAAGTCCCTGCCTGTAGCGCCAAATTGACAGAGGTGGCAAAATGACGATTTTTATTTATTTTACATCTTTCCGTTTTCATTTAATTTTAATTATACGTTATCACGGCGTCTGGAACAGCGTTCTTAAAATTAAATGATACTGTATACTGATCCATAAAATATTTATATGAAAAAGAGGCGCTTTTTGAATAAGGCGTCTAAATCGAGAGCAGGTGTTATTTAAACAGAATCAAAAGAAAGCACATACATTATAAATTTTTGTCTTTTGTTTGTGTGACCTGGCCATCTGTCATCAACAATTTTTTCTATTATTAAAAAGTTTAAGATTGTGGTTGCGACCACGTATAATTTTGTTTTCAAATAAATATAGTGTTTCTTCTATATTAGGACAGATTGTGCCCCGCACTGAAATGGCAAAAGGCAAGTGAGGCTGTACATAACAGCACAACTAGGCCCCCACCACTACCACCAGCGCCTGAACAGTAGCGGCGGCAAATTGAGGAGCTTTATCTATTTTTATACAAAATAAATATTTTTGTCACATCGATATTTTAAGTTTGGTTTTTGCTTATTTTATATTGTCAATTTCGGGTTCCTTAACGTCCTAAGAGCACAAGAAGAAAAATCGCCTGTAACGCAGAAATGTCTAGCGGCAGCCCTGTTTATGAGTAGGTACATGGTTTTATGTTTAAGAATCTATAAGATCTAACCGTGACCATGGAGAAGGAACTTATAAGTGTATGCCGAAACGTCGGCCATATAATAAATGCAGTATACTATTCTTGTCATATTTTTTTAATCTTTTTCTTACTTTGATTCCAAAGTTATAATACTCTATTGGAAATTTGTTACATTTTAAAAGTAATAAAAGTTTACTTTCTACTTATACTTTACTTCTGACATTGAATAATAAATTGTACGGTCTAACTTATAACAGATATCATTAATAACATATTTAACAGTAATGTAAATCATTTATTTTGTTGAATATATTATTCATCGCGATAATGAGAAAGTTTGGGATTCCCCGAAACACAGAACAGATAGGAAATTAGCGGCAAACCGATTCACAGTTCACAGAGATAATGTATTGTGAATTGCTTCGCAGAATTATTGTGCTGCTAAACGATAATTAACTCAAAATCAAACTCAAAACTTATTTTTTTTTAATATTCTATATTAGTATCGAAGCTTGTTTGAATTGAGCTATTCATGATATGTACTTCAAAATTTATTGATTACAAATTTGATTAATGAATATTGGAAACGTGTTGAATTTTTGATAAATGAACTTGAACTAATTTATTATGTAATTAATTATATATTAATTGGTTAGTTTTAACTGTTTAATATACGTATTATTGTAAATTATATGAATTATTTTGCGCGATGCCTCGTACACAATATATGAATTATTATTTACACAGAATATTCGGACCTATTCTGTAACAAAGTTGTTAATGTTTATCCGAGATGGGATATGTTTCATTACAGCCGCAGGCTCATGTATACAACGCGAGGCTGTAATGAAACTCTCATCAAGGTATGTATACTATTTTATTCACAATCATCCTCTTTTTAAATCAATAATTTTCAGAATAAATCATTGAGCTATAACCTTTAATTTTGTTAATGTTTTTTGACAACTCTATTCACATTTGCTTAAACTACTTTAGGAACTTTCTTTTTTAGGGAGAAAATGAACTGATCTTAACTATAGTACTGAACTGAACTACTTTTAAAAAGAACAGTATGTTTCTTTTAATATAAGAAATAGAAAGTAAAAACATATAGAGCATTATATTTACAACACAATAATCTGCTGAATTTACTTGTGGCTATAATCTGTTGTATATGTGATTTGTTTTTGACACATTCAATTATCTTACATTTGAGTGTTTAAATATGGATGTATTTCTTAAAGTAATAAAACATGATATAACATTTCTTTTTCTGAATCAAACAAATTTCTTCTGTTTCTGTCATTTTAATATCGAAAACTTACAAACAAGAGAGAATGCCAAGCACATTGACGTTCTGGATCAGTTCAGAATTTATGTGATCCTGTTTCAAAGGTGGTGCTTCGCAGGGGCTTATACGAAGAAAAAAAGTAGTACAAGATAATTACCCCCTTTTAAAAAGAACGGTTTAGGGTAGATTTGTGCTTGTTCTTAGTTTATATTATTTTTTTATTACCGGATGTGAAATCTGATATTTCCCACCTAAGAGATTGTCATTGCAGTTAGGAATGACCTATTTCCTAACCTTTAAAACGTTAGGAATCGACATTATGTATTACTATAATGATTGTGCATAAAATATTTTACTTTTTACTAGTACAAAAAGTAACCAAATTCTATTATTTCTTACAAACGAAAACGTTTAAACTTAAATAAGAATTCATTTTTAAGAAAATCAATATCTCTCAGGCTTCTTCAGGGAAAAATATCAAATATTTTATCATATGGATTTATTTTTTGTTGAGATTTTACAATCTAATTATATCTTCTCATATCAGGTTATACTTTTAATATGTTTTGACGGTTCTTCATCGAAAAAACCCATTCTTTAATTAATTTCAATCGCCGTTTAATGCTATAATTTGACTATAAAGCAACTAAATAAAATTGGGTAACAAAATATAGAATCCTTTCCATATTTTATGTTATCTCTTCATCTGCAATAAAGATTTTTATAATGGAATGCATTACACTAACTTTCTAATATTGATATTCAATGTATACTGATTAACAGATTACCATCAGTAAATTAACTTTTATACACTGATAGGTCAAAGGTAGATATGTGGCGGATCAAGTATTCAATATATTTAGTAAGTTATCCGCCACGTTACCCTCGCCCATTGTTGATCAGCTGTTCCGAGGTTACCTTGGAACAGCTGACAACCAGAACATCATTAATTTTGTATTCATTGTCCAAGACAGTCAAAATTATTTAATAAAATTATATTTACTATATTTGTTTATACAATTTAATTTCAAAAAGTTTATTTTACACATTGTAACGATTGGGATTATCAATCAAAGATAATCCGTTTCGCTACAGATATATTTATTTTAAAAATTAAAGAACTATAATAATAATTTTATTTAGGCAGAAGTAATACGAAATATCACAAATCAAGTCAGAAAACAAGAGAATAATAAATACATCAAAATGTGTAATCCAGCTATTCTTGTACTGTATAAAAAGATTGAGACAGTAAAAAGATTTTCAATTTTAGTTTGAAAGTACGTGTTAGCAAATTTCTAATATCATTAGGTAGTTTATTAGAAATTAAACATTAAACCAGCTATATAGTGACCGCCTCATTAGATTAGATTTAGTAAATTTTAATCTAACATCGTCTTTTCTCCTAGTAGGGTAGTTGTGGAAGCTGCTGTTTTTATCTAATTTATGAATATTTTCTTTAATAAAAATGGCAATATGTAGAATATATAAGCATGGTAAAGAATAAATTTTTACAATGGTCTATATACCCTGCTTTACAAAAACACGCACTGACTGTATTTGTAGTATAAAAATTCTAACAGCCCAATTGGAGTTTCCCCATAAAATTATGTCATATTGGATATTAGCATGAATTGTTGCGTAATAGATTGTTTTCGCTATACTGAATGACACAGAATTAATAACTTTTCTTAAAGCAAATATTTTTCTGTATTTTCACGGTTACATAGTTGATATATTCTTCCCACAACAGATTTGGTTGTAATATGAAGCCCAAATTTCCAAGTTTTCATTTTGATTTTGTACAAAATTATGCCTAATGTTATTTTTGCAAAAAACGACATTTTTAGTTTTGCTGTCATTTAATACTAATTTATTTGCAGAGAACCAATCAGAAGCTTTATTTATTCTTGCGTTTATTTCACTTAGGTTGTTATCATAGTGAATAAATGTAGTGTCATCAGCATATAACATTGTGTCTGCTAGCTGTATGTTAAAAGTTAAATCATTTATATAAATGATAAAAAGTAAAGGACCGAGGACGGAGTCCTAAGGGACACAATGTTGAATTTTTATTTGATTTGGACTGGATATAATTTGTCTCTGTTATTTGACATCTGTCACTGTAGCTGTGATCATACTTAATGCATTTCCTATGTTTTCATAATATTGTAATTTAGATAGCAAAAATTCATGATTCACACAATCAAAAGCCTTTGACAAATCACAAAAAGTTGCCGATGCGTGTTGATAATTTTCAATTTTATCTAAAATGTTTGATACAAAAGCAACAGCAGCTTTCACTGTAGATTGTTTTGGCCTAAAACCATATTGATTTGGATTCAGAATGTTAAATTTTTGAAAATAATTAAGCAACCTGTTTCTTAATGCTATTTCTATGATTTTAGAAAAAATTGGAACAATGGAAATTGATCTAAAATTATTCGGATTATTTTTCAAGTAATACTACATTTTCAATAAAACTACGAATCATATTTTTCAATTTAAAGATTAAAGTACAGTAATTTTTTTAAAGATGTCCGATCAAGTTCATCTGTATCATGAACGAATTAACAATTAGCATAACACGAAGCGTGTGCGATACGGATGGATATAACACGCTTGTCTTTCAAAAATTCATATTGTTTCCACTAAGTTAGGCCCTTCCATTTTAAAACAATGCTCGTTGTTGACAATACTTTCGCTGTACCGTAAGTTTATTTATTAATTCAGATATATTACCTAGATTCATAGCCGTAAGAATATCGTTCTTTTCTGTCAGTATCTTATTTTTCACATATTTAGTTTTACATTTGCTAATAACCTTACCAGTTGATTTAGTTTTGAATTGTGAATGCTTTTACTGTAACATACATTTTTATTATAATAAAATAACAGTAGTATCTTATGTACTCTCATAGTAAACTGTACTGTACATATTAAATTACTTAGAATCAAATTATACAATTATTGATTTTAGTTATTTTTACTAAATCGTTTTTAAGTTTTAATTACACTATACGTTAAATACCTACAGAATGCAACTTGTAGATCGATAGATAAAATTAAATTGCACGGTAAATTGATATTTAAGAAACCGTCTAATATATATTATGAAAATTTTTCAAGTTGGCCCAGTCGACTTCGCACAAGGATCATCAAAAATTATGAAAAATTCTTAATATTTTAACCCAAATTCCCAACAGAACCATAATTTTTACTCTCTTGTTTTTTATATAGACTCCAGTCTCCAATCTGATGTAGGCATACGATCGTCCGAAATATAAATCAAAATTGTCAGAAATATGAACAATGAAAACTCGTTACATTGTTCTTGTTACTTTCATTTTTACTGTAAATTTAGTCTGCCTGTTGTTTTCCGGAAATAGCTCCATTGACAATTGTTTTTCCGCAAAAAATGTTTTCCATGGTCAGTATACAGTGTGATTTTTCACTTTTAAAACAAAACATGTAGTTCATCCAGGGATCATGTTCCGAGGACTCGTTATCGTTTATTACGGCAGTACAATAGAGGGTCCCAATAGCCTGGCATGTGCCAGGGCTGTAATGAAAAATTTGAGTAGGGGTTTGAAATATTTCATTTCACACATTTTACTTTTCAAAACAGTAATTTTATTTAAATATTTGTGCCGTAACTCAACTATTCGCGGTTGTTCTAGTACTGCTTGTCTTTGATCTAATTTTTTGTAAACAAAACCCATTTTCTTTAAACACTGATGTAGGCATGATCGAGAAGGTACAAAAGAAATATCTTTTCTTAACGTTGTATGTAAAGATGATAATGTGTGAACAATATTATTAGCATAAGAATTATGTATTGTTCGTACTATATATTGTTTCGTAAAATCATCTATTTTGTCAGTATCTGAATCTTTTCGAACTCTTTTACGTACCGGAACACCTATTCTCATAATTTTTTTAACAGTTTTATCACATACCTTTGTTAGTTGGCAAAAACGGTTTAAATATATTAGGCGATGGTAATACACTTTTACTAGCACTTTCTAATTCTTCGTTTTCTTTCCACGGGCGAAATATTGTTAACGTTGTTGACTGTTGAATTTAATTTAACAAAACAAAAAACACTTTCAGCCTTCGTACACTAGTTAGGAGGTAAAAATGACAAGTGAAAATAATTAAACTCACCACCTATTTATATACCTACATAGCCACAAATAACGGTTTTATAATCCTTTGGAGACAAGTTCACAGACCTTATAATAAGCTATAAGAAAATTAGGGAAATTCTAAGTTCAAAAGATTAACGCATTAAAATTTTAGATATTAGCAAATACAGCCCTGGTAATCGGTTTAGAAAATCTGAAACGTGCAGTCTTGGTCTACAGTCGAATACTGGGCGTAAAATATATACCAGCATTGCAAATACTGAACTGGTCGACTGTACGGACCGAAATATTTTGGCATTGCGGTTTTAGCTATTGTGAACCCATAATAAAACGATAACGAGTCTTCCGGAACATGATCTCTGGATGAACTATACATGTATTATATTTTCTGTTTCGGAATTAGAATGTCACATTCTAGCACACATATTGATGTTGGAAAGATCTTCATTCTTAACGTTTTTTGGTGATATTTTGTTGAGATTGACTGCAATAAATACATTAAATATCTAGACAACGGACAGAAATAAAAAGCACAAATCACTGTCACCCACCTAACCTAATAATTCTACCAAAAAATTCCCTTAAAGGAAATTGTTAAATATTTATAAAAAATAATATACACTAAATGAAAGCCTCAACAGAGAAAATAGTATAAAACACACGTTACAAAAGACAATTCAAGCATTCGTTCGTTCGCCCACTCGCCGCTGTGCGGTCGTGAGTGAATTTATAACTCATGCTAGAATACGTTGTCTTCTGTAACATATGTTTTAATATACTATTTTTCTGTCGCTAGTTACACAAGAAAAGAAATCTGATGTGGTCAGCACAATACCGTCCGTCAGTTGTATATCTTGTACAAATTCCATACAGAAAGTTTCTTGCAAAAGATTCTATATATTTCCAGTAAAATTATAACAAAAACATACTATGTAAATTGCACATGACACTGACAACTGTCAATTACAATTTTCTTAATATAGTAGCTGTTTCCATGGTTATAGCATAGCTGGCTAATTTATGAAATTTAATTTCTTTATATTTTTACCTCCCGCTACCCTTGGTAAGGGAGGTATAGGGATCGTGCTAAAATCGCATGTCGAGATTTTGATAAATGACCACGTTTTAAGGTTCCTAGAATCCAATTTTAACATTTTCACGATGATGTCTGTGTATGAGCGTGTGTGTGTGTGTGTGTGTGTGTGTGTGTGTGTGTGTGTGTGTGTGTGTGTGTGTGTGTGTGTGTGTGTGTGTGTGTATGTGTGTGTGTGTGTGTGTGTGTGTGTGTGTGTCAGTATTCTCTTTACGCTCTATTTCAAATACTATCGTTCATAAAATTTTGAAACCATGTATTTCTACCTTATTCTAATATGGAAAAAATCCATTAGATTTTGGTGTAGATCAGATAACCAGAAATGGTACTTTACTTGAAGCTCAAAATAGTTTTTCTTCGAAAAATACCTGTGTTATTTTTTTGAGGTTTATGTTATTATAAAAATTAAAGATTATTAAATTTTCTATAGGTTTGCATTAATACTTTTTCTTTTAATCCCGGAGCCTACGCTTTAAAGACAACTCCATGATTACACAATTCAGATCTCAAATGTTTGTAACTGAGAGATATGTCACTGTCAGCAAACTAATCATTTCAAATTAATAATAGTATCGTTTTAAAAATTAAATTAAAAGGGAGGTATTGTGTTGGCCACATCATTTTTTTTAACTTTATAACCTTTGAAAAATAAAATTCAATCAAATCGTGTAGATAATAGAATATTCTTTAATATTTATAATAACATTAAATGGTAAAAAATAATATTTAATAGCGTTAAAGAAAAAATTGTTAAAATGTTCAACTGAGGGTACTTCCGGTTGACCAATTATAATAACCGAAATCTAATCAGCTCTTTATATGGATGTATACAAAAAGGAATACGAAGGAATTATAAATTTTAGAGTTGTAGAGTTGGAGTAATCGTCTATGAAAGAATCGTCACACACATACAGACATTATCGTATAAAAGTAAAATCGTATTCTCGGGACCCTAAAATGTGCTTATTCACTAAAAACTCTCCATAGAATTTTTTGACCAGACATTGGCCCGTATTCTGAGCGCACTTTTATAATAAAAGCCCTTTTACGGAGCGCGCTTTTACATTATATTCTTATGAGTGTGGTCCATAAAAGCGCTTTTATTATAAAAGTGCGCTTGGAATATCCTTACCTAAAGGTAACGGAAGATAAAGAACCTATAACATAATTGTCATTTGAATTTGACTTGGCATACTGAATCAACCAATTTTACTTATTTTACGCTTGTATGCATTGATTAGTCATTTTCATTATTGTAATCAAATTTTCTTTGTTGTAATCAAACATTTTTTGTTATAATCATAAAGGCATAAAATCTCTCATCTGCTCTTTTTTTCTCTTTCTATAGGTTGGCGTTCTTCCCGTCTGAGCGACGTCAACATCCACCACTTATCCTCAGGTCGTGTTAGGCAAAGAGCCTTTACCCTCTTAGACTCTGCAGGATGTCGTGATGCTCGGGCCCGTTCCATAGTGCCCCAGGAAGTCGTACAACCTAATCCACTTACATCTCAGCTCAATTTTCGCGCCTTCATGTTCCAAGGCATGGCTAGCGGAGATGAAATGGTTCTCAGTGTTAGAATGTTGGCGTGCCTTCAGGCTGAAGACTGCCAGAGAGTAAGACAATTTTGATGTGTCGGAATTGGGACCAGACACTCAGACCCGTGGCCACGAGACCCCCATAATAAAATTACTGTTTTTTTTTCTAGATTCGTACTTGCGATTCCCGTCGTATTCGCCGTCGACGTCATACCAAGTCCACTCATGCAACCAACACATACAACTCCATTTTGGAGTTCCGGGTTGTTGCTCCAAATCAAAACACTCCAGAATCGTATACTCTGACAAATTCAACAAGCAACGACAGAAAAGAAAGAATAAATAATATAAAACCCACTGTGATGATAATGGTAACAATTTGCAGCATAGCACTATTGTTAACAGGTTTTGTAATTCTCTACTTTGCAAAAAGGAAGTAGGAAGAGGAAGTGAGAAAATGGAAAAAATGGCGACAATTTCCAGTTAATAAAGAGGAAAAATAAGATTGTCCCATTTGTGCAATATTTTTACAAATACTGGAAGACATAAATTTTTTAATAGTAGTTTGTAGTATTAAAAATATAAATTTATAATACTTAACTTCCAGATTTGGAACTTCTAATATCAATAATTCTACTTAATAAGGGAATACGATTCTATACTGTACAATAAAAACTACTTTGAACTAAAAAAAAATACACCATTGTAAAAAGATTTTTTTAACTTTTGCAACATGTCTAAGTTCATATGTTTTAAATTGCAAAAATACAACAATAATTAAATTTATAGGTTAAAAACAATTGTTACTAAACAAATGAAACAATTAGTTAGATACTATCATTTATACAATTTTAAGTTTCTATTCTTCATTTTCTTTAATATTTTTAACATGTATAGCATTAAAACTTTTTTTAAAATTAATTATATATATTTTGAGAACTATACGTCATTTCACATAAGAAAATAGCGTTGGTTTAGATAGGGATATGAATTCTACCATTTGATTGGTCAGAATGCAAACCTAGTTTACAAAAACGAAAAAAGATATCCCCTGTCAATTTTCAGTTATCAGATAAAATCTACATAATTAAGTGATGTTTAACCATGTTTTGTTGTAAATTAACAATGACAAAATATTGATTTAATTAAAATATAATATTTTCTTTTGATCTTAATAAAACATGATTGAGATACAAGGAATATGTGTATGTTTTGTGGTTTTACTGCATTTATAAAAAAAAAGTGGTATAGTTTAAATTCTTGCTTTTGACGATTATACTTCCATTAAAATTAGTGTTATATCATGATAGACACTTATTTGTAATTATTTACCTAATTTATCCATAATATCAGTAATATAATTCGTAATTAATTCATAAATAAAGAAAAAAATATGAAAAATCTAGCTTGATGGAGATTTGAACCCCAGGACCTTCAAACGTTCTTTTATTTCACAGGCAGCCATGCTAATCATTTAGCCACAATGACAATTCCATATTTTTTTATATTACATAATACAATATTGAAACAAATATTTATTGAAAGGTATTTATAAATTTCTTCAATTTATGCAATGTTAATAAAGTAATGAGTATTCAATAATGCACTATTATCGTACTCAATAGCATGGCCGAACACTTTTATTTACAAAAAACTGTTTTCCCTTGTTAAACGCCTATGTCAAGGTTTACTTGGGACACCGGATATATTTTAATGTATCTACAAACAATATTATGTTACCAACACATTTTGTTATTAGGTTTATATTATTCCATATATATATTTCATTAAGTACTTTTATGTTTTAAAATGTTATTGTTATTGTGAATGTATGCATATTCTATTAATAATACTATATAAATAAATTGTTTTTGTTTTACATTTACATTGTTTTAATATTATGTTTTACGATATATTCGGGGTGAAGAAATAATAACTATGAAAAATAATAGTTCTTTACGTATCAGAATCTACTTTTTATTACGAATGTGGACTTTCTTTTAATGAAACTTGAGCATTATGGCATTAAAGATTCAGCATTAAAAAAATTCACCTCTTCGTGAACAATTGTATTTATAGACAGTGTAGCATCCGATAATTTAAAGTATGGAGTTCCACAAGGCTCTATTTTGGGTCCTTTGTTCTTTATTATTTATATAAATGATTTCGGTGACTTTTTTCGGCCATGCAATAGTAATCTGTTTGCGGATGATACCACCCTCATTAGTAAAAATAATAACTTTGAAACTCTATTACATAGTAACAACGATATGAACCGAGCGAAAGAATGGTTTGCCGTAAATAACTTATTGTTACATGAGACCAAAAAACAAATTGTATCAAACAAGACAAATTACAATAAAGTATTAGCCATGGAATTAGAAACAAGAGATGAACAAAAGCGTAACGTTTTATTACCTCAGTGTCAGAATAATGATTGTTAAAATAAATACTAATAATTTGACGTATAAAACGTTACGCTTTTGTTCGTCTCTTGTTTCTAATTTCAAGGCTAATACTACTAAATTGTCTTTCCGTGCATTTTCAAATTTGAAGTAGCCAAAATAATTTTTTTTATTGATTCAGATGTTGAAATTTTTGCTTTACAACATCCATTTGAAACTTTTTGTTTAAAATAATTAGGGAAGCAATGCGCACGGGAAACTGATTTCCCGCCTATGTTTCACTTTCCGTGATACACCTATATATATTTTAAATTCTGTACTTGAAATACATAAATCCAAATTAAACTTCACCAAAAATGGAGATTTCCACAGTTATAATATTAGATTTGCAAATTTAGATCTGTATAATAAATTACCCAAGAAAATAAAAAAATGAATCAAAAAACATTCAAACATACTATTAAAAAATTTCTGGTAAAACATGCATTTTACGATGTTGAAGAATATCATTGAATGCTGATATGAAACAAATTTTGTTTATTCTCGTTTTATTGTTTCTTTTTATCATTATTTCACGTACTAAACTTGTCAGGTAAACTATGTAATATAGTTAAATAAATAAATGAACCATATAAGTGATAAAAAGGGTTTTCAGTGCCGAGTTGTATATTAAATTTTATTTGGAATCAAAATTTTGTTTAAATAAAAGGTATATTTATTTTTGACAAATCTGTCATAGTCAAATAAAAGAACTTATGTTCAGTGTTGCGAACCTCCGGAGATTGAAGTTATCGTAATGAATACTAAAAATTAAATGTGTTATCTCAAACTTGTTCATCAGAATTATTTAATTTATTCTTGTTGCACATATTTTTGTCACTAGAAACATATTTACTAGTGTAGCGTACACCCTACCTAAAATATCTTTATATGTTTAATAATTATAAGGTTGGCAACACTGCATTAGCATGAAATCGTCGTATAGGTAATGCATTACTTTAATTCCGATTTCTGAACTTTTAATTGCAATTTTTTGCGCACTTTAGTGGCTATGTCAAATAAAAGTATAAATATGAATTTTTCGAATTCACGAGATGAAGCGTATAACATTATTTATAAATATTTAACTACTATTTGCCAATATTCTTCTTGCGGGCAATATAATATTTACAAGCATTCAGCTTTGGCAAAACGAATAGAATATATAATTCTGTAAGTTAGTATACGAGTATACCAGGATATTGGCTTTTTACTTTTTAATGTATTTCGTATCGCAAGCCACTGGTGCGTGATAAAATATACGAGAAAAATCGTATTAATTCCAATAAAATTTCAAAGCAGGAAGTAGGTACATTCGGTTTTAATATTTGATAGGGAAACAGGATTATGTACCCGTGTACTGTTATCTCCGTAATTTTAAGAAATATCAAAGTGTATTATTAGGTTTCAAAGAAATAATAACAAAAAAAAACAAATGATTTAATTCTACGTGCCATCTATTTTATTGATAAAGAACAATTGTAATTAGGTAATACATTTGTAGAAAACAATTAAATATTTGAGCGATCTTGGAATCATGAATCACCCGGAAATAAGCAAATTCTAATCACTTAACACTTCCTGTCTTCCTGAAAATTTTTGTAGCTTAAACCGCGCGCCAAATAAGCAAACCAGGGATTCATTTAATGTTTATCTCGCTTCTAAATCTCTGTAATCTCTCCAGATTCTGAATGGATGAATTTAAACGAAGAACAAACAGTTGTACAATTAGGGTATAAATCCCTTACACAGATGTTTAAAATTAGAGCATTAAATTTAATGTATTACTTTGCTCTTTTTAAACACAGAAATAGCAACTACTAAATAAAAACATTCAAAAAATAAGATTAACCCTATTACATCGATTATTTACATTAATTGCATAAATACTTTGAATATGGTCAACATGCCATAGATACGGATACCGAAATACGAGTATATCTCTTTATTTGAATTCAGCAATTCAACTACCATTAATTTGCTGGTAGCCCCGAGCTTTACAACTGTTCCAGGCTGAATGGTTAATACATACTACCGTTGCAGGATGAACGTAGCATGGGATGAACGTAGCATCCGTTGCTGCATGTCTGTTTCACTTTGCGAGTTAGATATCTTCAGGGTTCCCCGAATTTAATGTAGTTGCAGGAGTCTAATTAGAGTTACTAACTCTGTCTGCGGTTTTTAACGTAGTATCTAAACGGATGTCCTACAAAATTATTCAACGCATCCTTTGTCAAATGCGTCCCCTGAACAATCTTTTCCATGTTTAAAAAAATCTGATGTGGTCAGCACATTACCTTCGCTCAATCGTGTGTATAAATTCCATACATAAATTTTCTTGCAAAAGATTCTAAATTTCCAGTAAAATTACTTCATAAACAAACTATGCAAATTGCACTTGACATTGACATCTTCTTCTTCTTCTTTAGCTTTTCCCATTCGTTAAGGGTCGCTATTTTTTTTCTGATTCCACTCATTTCTGTTTTGCGTGTCGTCCTCATTCATTTCCTTTTCTCTCCGCAATACAGTCCTTCCATCTTAGCTTTGGTCTTCTTCTCTTTCTTCCACCTTCTACTACTAAGCTATTCATTCTTCTTCCAATATATTCTTCATCTCTCTTCATGAGATGTTCAAACCAATGCAATCGTCTCTCTTGTATCTTTTTAAAAAGTTCTGACACTCGAGTTATTTCCCTTTTTCTTTCATTGCTTACCGTATCTTCCCCAACGTCTATCTCAACATCCTTATCTCTGCCACATTTATTTACTTTTCATTGATATTGACATCTGTCAATTTGAATTATCTAAATATATTACTGTAATATTAGCAGTTTGCATGGTTAGCATAGCTGGCTGATGTATGAAATTTAATATCTTTATAATTCTTTAACTCTATATCTATTGAATATGAAATGTAAAATTTAATCACATCGTATACACAATAATATATATTTTTTAAATTTATAATCATTAAATGTCAATAAATGATATTTAACTGCGTTTTTTCAAGAAAAACTGTTAAAAGTTGCAATTGAGGGTACTTCCGGTGGACCAATTATAACCAAAATCTAATCACGTCTGCATATGGATCTACACTCGAGGAATACGAAAAAAATATATATCTTTTGGAATTGTGGTATTGGAGTTATGCGATCTGAAACGATCGTCACATACACACACACACACACACACACACACACACAGACGCACACACACACATACAGACATCATCGTCAAAATAGCAAATTCGTATTCTAGGAACCCCAAAACGTGCTTATTCATTAGAAACTCACTATAGAATGTTTTGACCCAAGACAAAACCCTTCTTACCTAAAGGTGACGGAAGGTATAAAGTACAAAATTATCTATTCTCGACCATATCTTAAGAACGATTACAATCACAAGCTATATTAAATAAATTATAGAGGCATAGATTTTGAAATGCGTTAATTAATTTTATGTTACTAGTATGAGAATGAGATTTTATCTACATATACTGAATAACCAATACTTTTGTTAAATATGTATATATGAATTTTCTTTTCTTTCCTTTAAGATTTTCTATTTAATTTTACATTATTATTATTTTATCCTCTATATCCTTTCGCCTTAGGCCTCCAATTTGTAAAACTGGCTCTGACTAAATAATGATTACAAAACGATTAAGCGTTTAGAGACGTTTTATAAAACGACGAACATCTTACTTAGCTTGTATATTTTACTAAATATGTATAACAACAATAACTTAACCTAATACACAAAACTCGGCTCGAGTTTTCCAAGCGTGACTTTTGTGCGTTAGGTTATGTTGAGGTATACCTATTAAGAGAAATTGTAAGTGAAAATGTATAATATTATATTAATAATAATAAATAAAATAAATAAATATCACATCATTTCTGGGTGTGCCAATCTGCTTTGTACTCGTACAATGTTAAAACTACTCATTAAAAAATCTTCGATAGTGTAGAAACCTTTATTAATCACTAGTTATTTATTATAATTATATTATTGAGCACAAAATAACAGTACTTCCATGGCCGGCCCGTTTTCCAGATTTTCCTATTGAAAATCTGTGGTATATCTTAAGAAGGTCAGTGCGACGTATCCAGACGCCAATTCAAAATGTAAAAGAACTATAGACTATGGTCCAAAGAGCATGGAACAATGTTTTGTAATACCACAAAATGTTATTCGCAATCATATTCAATCCAAACCTCGACGAGTAGAAGCAGTAACAAGAGCGCGTAGAGGACACAGTTCTTATTGAATTTTTTATTTCATGTATTTTTGATTTATGCGAAATTTTAATCATTTATTCGTCTAATAATAAACATCTGTGCTGGATTTCGTTTGTTTATTCCTACTATTTCTTGGTGTTCCAATTTCAACAATATGCAGCAACTTTTCCTTTCTCGTTAAAAGTTACAAACTATAAAAGATCATTAATTTAGTTTAATTAAAGTCACCGACATAAAACATCACAAGAAGAAGACATTAACTAGTCATAAAGTTAAAGTGAAGTCGTAAATAAATTAAAATGTTTATTTACAAAGCAATTAAAGTTGATGAACAATAGTTAAATTGATTGAGTTCGAATATAAACCACACCATATACGAATTAATGTCCGAGTTAACCCTGACGACCTAATAATAATTGTCTCGTATTGATGTGTCAATATAACATGCTTTCAGTTTCGAATGAAGTTTTGTAGATTTGTATCAGATGTAAGTTTTTTAAACTTAATGAAAATAATGTGATGTGGCCAGCACATTACCGTCCGTCAATCCTGTGTATTATGTACAAATTCCATTCAGCAAAATTTCCAATAAAACTACGAGTCATATTTTTCAATTTAAAGATTAAAGTACAGTAATTTTTAAAGAAGTTCGATTAAGTTCATCTGTATCATGAACGAATTAACAAATTAGCATACATTTATCTCTCTCATTTGCCATAACATGAAGCGTGTGCGATAAGGATGGATACAAGATACAACACCCTTGTCTTTCAAAAATTCATATTGTTTCGTTGTTGACAATACTTTCGCTGTAACGTAAGTTTATTTATTAAATCAGATATATTACATTGATTCATAGCCGTACGAATAACGTTATAGTCAGTTAGTATCAGTATCTTATTTTGCACATATTTGGTTTAACATTTATCAGTTGACTTCTGTTTTGAATTTTGAATGCTTTTCTTTAACATATATTGTTATAAAAATAAAATAACAGTAGTTTCTTATGGACCATCATAAAAACTAAGTGAATGACACTACTTACTGTATAGATGACATTGATCGGATATCTATAAAAAAAAATACTGTACATAAATTTTCTTAAAAGATCCTATATTTCCAGTAAAATTATTTCATAAACAAACTATGTAAATTGCATTTGACACTGACATCTTCTTCTTCTTTAGTTTTTCCTATTCGTTAGGGGTTACTAATTTTTATTTTCTTCTTCCACTCATTTCTGTTTCGCTGTCCTTTTCTCTCAAGTCTTCCGCAATACAGTCCTTTCATCTTATCTTTGGTTTTTCTCTGTTTCTTCTACATTCTACTACTAAGCTATTCATTCTTCTTCCAATATGGTCAAATCAATGTAATCGTTTCTCTTGTATCTTTCTAGAAACTTCTATCATTCGAGCCATTTCCCTTATCTTTTAATTCCTTACCCATTTTCCTTTCACTGACACTGACATTTATCAATTTGAATTATCTGAATATATTAGCAGTTTCCATGGTTAGCATAGCTGGCAGATTTATGAAATTTATGCCCGGTTTCATAAAAGCTTTAATTAATTTAACTCATTGTTAAATTTAACAACGTGATAAATTTCGACAAATTTACAAATGTTATTAGAGTGTAGATTGTGTGCAAGTGTGTTAAGTATGCATATGCATATAATACACCCAACGTAATTGGTTTATATACACTAATAATAATGTTGCTAAATTATTCACAATGACATACGAGTACATGTGTCAAAATTTAACATGTTAAATTTAGCAATAAGTTATATTTTTATGAAACCGGGCATTAATATTTTTGCAATTATTTAACTCTATATCTATTGAATATGAAGTATAAAATCCAATCGTATAATATATTCTTTAAAATTTATAATAACATTAAATGTCAATATGATATTTAATTGCTTTTTTTCAAGAAAAACTGTTATATGTTGCAAATTAGGGTACTTCCGGTGGACTAATCATGTCTGCAGCTAAACTTGAGGATTACGAAAAAATTATAATTTTTGGAATCGTGGTATTGGAGTTATGCGATCCGAAACGATCGTGACATACATACACACACACACACACACACACACACACACACACACACACACACACACACACACACACACACACGGTATTGGAGTTATGCGATCCGAAACGATCGTGACATACACACACACATACACACACACATACACACACACACACACACACACACACACACACACATACACACACACATACAGGCATCATCGTAAAAATAGTAAATTCGTATTCTAGGGACCCCAAAACGTGCTTATTCATTAGAAACTCACTATTGAATTTTTTGATCAAAGACAATACCTTCTCTACCTAAAGGTGACGGAAGGTAAAAATATAAAAAAATCTAGAAGAAAATAATAGTAATTTAATTCTTTATTTGTACCGGTTATATATGTAGCTAATAATTTAGAAGATAAAATTATTTTAATAATAATAATAATTTAATGTATATATAATTACATGGATAATAATCTAGATATGTATATAAGAAATATTTATGCGATTTATAATATAATTTCTGCCCTATACGACTTATCAAAGTCTTATGTACTCTAGTAGTATCTAGTTTATGTCTTGTAAACGAAACAATAATTTATAATCTAAAAAAACTAATGTGTCCATCACTGCTAAGTCATTTATCATTGGATTTGATAGTAGATATGTCAACTTGTCTTATGTTTGTGACACCAATGACCAGATGAAACTAAGTTGAGCTGTAAGCTGTCAGTAACTGGATGATAGTTGATAGAAATAATTGCAAACAGCCGTGGCATCGTGCTGAACAAAATAAAAACATCATAAGTAATATTGTCACGTTCCACACGAGCTTGTATATCCATTTTCTCATTTTTTGTTGCGATTCTTTTCCTTTTCAATAGCTAACTACTCAACGTAACCTAGAATGCCGAATAATTTGGATGCCATACGCCAAATTAGACAAGATATGTTGCTTAATTTTGAATAAGCAAATAATTTAAGTGGAGTCCTATACCAATTTCTTTTAACTTTTACCTCCCGCTACCCTTGGTAAGGGAGGTATAGGTATCGTGTGTGTGAATCCTCTTTGCGCTCTAACTCAAATACTATCGTTCAGAAAATTTTGAAACCTTGTATTTCTACCTTATTCTAATATGGAAACAAGCCATTAGATAACCGGAAATGGCACATTACTGGAATGTCAAAATAGTTTTTCTTCGAAAAATATCTTTAAATGTTATTTTTCGAGATTTGTTTTTATAAAAATTAATTTTTCTACAGGTTTGCATTAATACTTTTTGTATATTTTTTATGGATAAATTTATAAAATTATCTATAATTTTAATCCCGGAGTCTGCGCTTTAAAAATAATTCCATGGTTACACAGCAGATCTCAAATCTTTGTAACTGACAGATATACGAGTATGTCACTATCATCAAACTAATCATTCCAAATAATAATAGTAACGTTATAAAAAGAAATGTAAGTAAATGGAACAACAATTATATGGAAAGGAACTTAATACAGTTTCCAGAATAAGTAAATATATAGGAATATAGGTAATATATATTATATCTGCTTTGTACAAAGATGTCGGTAATAATGATGACATATTTGTACCGTGCGGGCATTACCAGGCGTCACATCACGCGAATATGAGGAACCGAGTTCGATCCCAACCGACGCCAAATATTTTAGACTTTTAAATGGCACAAAATAAACCCTTGTGGTGCATTCTCCTCGCCAGCAATGATATAGGTAAGTATATAAAGAAATAAAATAAATTGTAACAGTTGATACAAAAAAACACGTTTAATACCCTTTTTGTATGTCTTTATTCACCACTGGTCCGTACAACAATAATCCCCATTCAACACATCATACAAGTTTATATCCTACATGTAATAACATAATTAAATTAAATTATATTAATGACTAATAAACAATTAAGAACCTATCCGATGAAACATGTTTGCGTAACCTTTGAAAGATGCTTGCGTAACAATCGGCCATCCTGCCGTGATTAGTGTCCACACTAATTATCGATCCGGAACTATACCTAAAACAAACGATTATAACAGGGTATAAGGATTTCATATAAATAGATGACAATAGGTACTCTGCTGGTACAGGGATCGCACACATCCTGCAAACTCAGCAGTCACTATTCTAAGATCAACAGGGATCGCACACATCCTGTAAGATCATCTGTTACTATTCTAAGATCAACAGGGATCACACACATCCTGTAAGATCATTAGTTACTATTCTGAAATCAACAGGGATCACACACATCCTGTTTAACTTTACTATAAGGTTCGCACACATCTTATAGTATTCTGAACTCATAATTTTCCTTACAACTACAGGGATCGCACACTTCCTGTAGTTCATCTTTAACTTTCTAATAAATCTGTCAGATCGTCTCTGCACGTCACTTCATTAATTTCATCATCTAGATCAACGTCACATTCGTCTCGCGTTGTACCACTGTATGGACGCAATGAATCTGCTGAAACAACAGCTGTAAAATTCTTATAACCCCTCATACCTTTAATGCTTCTGATTTTGTACCTATCATTACCAAGTACTTTGCATACTTTGTAGGGACCGTCATATTTAGGATCTAACTTTCTATTTACACCACCTGTGCTACAACTAGCAGCATTTTTCCACAAAACTAAATTACCCTTTGTATAATGCTTTGGAGGCTTTCGTGTTTTATTAAACCGTTCTTGCATTTTCAGTGAAACTGATTTCAAATTATTACTGGCTTTTTGTCGTTTCTCGGACAACGTAAGACTGTCTTTGTTGTTACCTATACAATCATTCATTAAGTAATTTTTATGATTAAACATCAGTTCAAAAGGTTTGAATTTTGTACTTTCGTTTACCGTATTATTAATCCCCCATATTATCTCGGGCAACTTATCGTCCCATTTGTATTCGTTCTCATAACTAGTACGTATAGCATTAAGTATAGTTCGGTTTGACCGTTCTACTTGGCCATTTGCACGGGGAGTAGCAATAGCATTTTGACATGAATAATCTGTTTGTCATGAATAAAATCTTTAAAAGTTTTGCTGCAAAACGCTAAACCACGATCGGAAATTATTCTTTTTGGATAGCCCGAATATCCAAATATTTCTCTAAGACTGCGTATGGTTTCATTAGAACTAACAGTACGGACCGGTTTTGTAAACAGGAATTTTGAGAATGAATCAATTACCATAAGTAGATAGGAGTTACCATTTTTACTTTTTGGAAAGGGGCCTAGGTGGTCTATATGGACTGTATGCATTGGCTCGTTTTGTTTTTCAATTGCATGTAATTTACCTTCTTGTCTACCATGGTTCCCCTTTCTGTATGCGCAGTCTATACAAGATGATGTATATTTCTTAATAAAACGTGTCATTTTGGGAAACCAGTATTCTGCTTTTATAAGACTCTCACATTTCTTAAATCCTGGGTGACCAATATCATCATGGAACTTACGCATAATGTTCCATTTAGCAATATGGGGAATTACTAGTTTTTCACCTGATACAGTTTTGCGATAAAGACGATTATTCTTAAATACATAGTTATTTACCAAGTCAGGGTTTTGGGCTTCGTTTAAACGTTTTATTATTGACTGGATACTGTCATCCTGGAGCTGTAAGGTTAAAAACCAATCACCCATGGTTATTGGATTTACTTGTGCATCAATCGCGTTTCTACTAAGTGCATCTACATGCTGCATTTTTTGTCCAGGTCTATATTCAATTTCCATATCAAATTCTTGGATTGCTAGCCACCATCTAGCTATACGGGGTATTAGATCACGTTTTAGTAGGGTAGCACGGACAGCTGAGCAATCAGTCACTACTTTGAAATGAGTTAGTGCTATATACGGTCGGAAACGTTTAAGGGACTCTACAACAGCAAGTGTTTCCAGTTCGTAACTGTGATATACTTGCTCTTCTTTGGATGTAACTCTACTATAATAAACTATTGGGCGAATACTCCCGTCATTTTGTTTTTGGAATAAGATACCACCAAGACCTAACTTACATGCGTCTGTGTGTATTTCTGTAGATGCATTTGGATTATAAAGTGCTAGAACAGGCTTTTCTACTAATTTAGATTTCAGTATGGAAAAAGCTAATTCTTGATCTCTACCCCATTCCCAGGCCACATTCTTACGCGTGAGTTTTGTTAATGGTAAAGCAATTACTGCGAAATTATGTATGTACTTCCTAAAATAGGAGGCAAGACCTATGAATTGTCTAACTTCATGAACATTTTGAGGTGTTTTGTAGTTATTGATAGCATCGGTTTTCCGAGAACCTGGCCGAATTCCGCGACTAGAAATATTATGGCCCAGATATTCGATTTCGGTTTTAAAGAAAGTGCATTTATCTAAATTTAATTTCAATCCTGCGTCACTTATCTTTTTTAAAACTATCTCTAGTAATTTCATTCCATCATCAACGGTGCTAGATGGCAAAAGTAAATCATCTAAATATGAAAGTACTTGATCATACCGTAGGTTACCTACAATTTTATTTACAAGTCTTTGAAACACAGAAGGTGCATTGCATAACCCAAATGGCATTTTTAGATATTCGTACTGCCCGTCGGGAGTAATGAACGAGGTTTTATGTATAGAATCTAAAGACATTTTGATTTGATGGAAACCTTGAGCACAGTCTAAGCTACAAAAGTAATATTTTCCAGATAATTTGGATAGCTGCTCATCAATATTGGGAAGGGGATACCGGTCTTTAATAGTAATAGCATTTAGTGCCCGGTAATCTACGCAAAGTCTGTAATCACCATTACTTTTCGCAACTAATACAACTGGACTAGCAAAATTAGAATTTGATTCCCGAATTACACCCGCTTCGAGCAACGTTGAGATTTTATTTCTAACAATTTCTCGTTCTTTGTACGATAGTCTGTATGGTTTATAGTACACTGGTTTATCAGTTTTAAGGGATATTGACATTTCTAATATGCCAGTTGTACCAAGATCACTACTATTCTGAGAAAAACAATGTTCATAACGCTTTAGTAAATCAATTAACAAATGATACTCTTGCTGTGTAACGTCGCCTATATTAATATTAGCATTCCGGAAAAATATTTTGGCATCTGTTACGTAATTAGAAATGTTACTTACAGATTTATTGACAGCTTCCTCACATTTCTCACCTCTGCCCAGGAGTTGCCCGCGTTGTAATACCAACGTGGAACTACCTAAGTTCAAAACCATTACGGATCCTGCTATGCCCCGCAAAATAGCGCTTGGAATACAAACGGATATAGGGCCAAACTCGTAAGAAGTTCTCCTCATTAAAACATCTTGATTGGGATGACCTCCTACTATATTGACTTTAACGTATCTGGAACTATTTGGCTTAATTTCATATAAATCATCGACAACAATTTTAATTCTCTCAGGGGAACAATCTAAATTAAAATTACTAAAAGGCATCTGTTCAAATTTACTTATCGTAGCGCAATGTTGTGTCACTAGTAGTTGTAAACCTTCTTTATTTATCACAGGTTGACCAATTATCAAATCAAATTCTGTTTTGCAGTCCACGATGGCAGCAGAGGTTAAAATCGTAACGGAATCAACATCTAAAGTGAATTCTGCTTTGGTGCGGGCCACTGTGATTCCTCCAGCGAATCCTTTTAAAACAGTTATCGAAGGCTGCGTTTCTAATTCAAACATAATCGCTGCTTGAGCTGATAGAATATTCATTTGACTACCTGTATCAATGTATGCTCTAATATCGTTGCCATTTAATTTGGCAGATTTTATATACAATTCGTTCATGTTATTGATAAAGTGTACATTGTTCGATTCGTTCTTTGTGTTCTTAAAGCACTGGTCCTGGCTATGACCTCTTTTCCCACATAATTTACATAATATGTGAAGCCGACAGTACCGAGATATATGACCATATTTATTACAATTATAACATTTAGGACCCCGTCTTGATGTATCTGATTCTATTGCGGTATGATGGACCTTAGGCGTACCTCCATTTTTCGTAAATCTACTCGTGGCAGTGGCAGTATTATTCTTCCGTGGTTGAAAGACACCCCTATTAACCTCTAAACGGCCTGAAAATCTAGAATTATTAGGAGTTTGATACTTATCTAAAGCTGACAGGAATCCCGTATATAGCTGAACTGGTGTAGAACACTGAAATGCTTTGGCATTGGGTTGGAGCTCTGTTGGTAATCCTCTTATAATGCATGAAATTGCTGCTTCTTCATCTAGTCTACACTGATTAATCAATGACATTTTTGCTCTATAATACTGTGTCATTGTTTCATACGATGTCTTCCTTCGAGCTACTAATTGTTCCAAAATTGTTGCGTAATCAGTCTGTCTTGGAAAGGCAGAAATCAGCTCATTTTTCCATTCGCGCCAAATTAGATTGTAATTCTCGAGCCTATTAAACCATACACGGGCTTCACCCGCCAGACGCTCTTGCATGTAGCAACTTTTAGTGTAGTCATCCCAACTATGGATTTGGCCTAGTTGGTCAATTTTCTTAAGCCAAGACGCCACGTTCATTGACTCATCATCGGGATCGAACTTTGGTATAATCTCTCCGCTTGCCTGTGTCGAACGACTACCCTTATCATCACCTGTACGGCAACGTTTACTCTCCTGCATGTAGGCTCTTAATTTTTCATCCAGTTTTGATTCCATAAGCCGCTCTAAGATGTCATGCGCGTTTTCCTCTGGTGATCTCGCCCTTTTCGAAGTCAAAACACTCACAGATGCACTATCACTAACACTTCCATCACTCTCACTATCACTCATTGCGCTGGTATATCCCACTTCTGAAATTGTAACAGTTGATACAAAAAAACACGTTTAATACCCTTTTTGTATGTCTTTATTCACCACTGGTCCGTACAACAATAATCCCCATTCAACACATCATACAAGTTTATATCCTACATGTAATAACATAATTAAATTAAATTATATTAATGACTAATAAACAATTAAGAACCTATCCGATGAAACATGTTTGCGTAACCTTTGAAAGATGCTTGCGTAACAAAATATATCATCATGGCATATTACCCATTGCTGGATGTGCCAATGTGATTTGTCCACAGATTTCGGTAACGATGATGACATATTTGTACCGTGCTGGCGTTTATCAGTTGTCATCCCACTAGCACTTATTGCTGGTGTGGAGAGTGCAACACAGGGGTCATTTTTGTGCCATTTAAAATTCGAAATATTTGGCGTCGGTCGGGATCGAACCCGGTATTTAAATTTAATTTTAAATATTTACATGAATAAAAATTAAATTAAACGAAGGATGAACTATGAATTTTAGTGCAAACGCGACTCAAAATTTTTACGTAATAAGTATATAAAATAAATATTAAACTAGTAGATATACAATATAATAAATAAAATTAACAGGTAATATGATTATAAATTTTTCCCTGTGACGGCACAAGTTTGACCATTGTTTGACAATATTGTGACACAAACTATGGCGGCGGGTGGCGCTAGTGTTTGTCCATTGTTGGTTTTACGGCAGACGGGCGTACAAGACGCGCGAGTCTCACTTTCAAAATCAAGCAATTAATCAAATTGTTTAGGACATAATACGTCATACTAATTATTAATGGACTCCAATCGCTTGTAGTTTGCGAAATAACTTTTCAAACAAACTTTTTTTACTAATATTCATTAATTTACGTATATTTTCGCATTCTTATCAAAGATAATTAAAATTTGACTATGGTATACTACCCCATTATCCCGGAATGCTAATTTATCATACAAATTGAGCTTATACGCTTTGACATGAAGTAGTTAAATTCAATATTAAATTATTGAATAACTTACAAATTAAAAGAAAGGTAAAACGTAATAGATACTTCTACCTTTTGTGGTAATTAACACTTTTTATCTCTATTGCTGCGGTAAAAACACTGTAAATGGCTGTAGTAATGACCATGAGCCTGACATGTTTATAGGTAACTATATATCTGTATGTAAGATGTTTATAACATGTACGTTATATCGAATTACTTGGCTCATCAGAAAAATATTTCTAACATATCTCGTTTATGTCTTGTTTACTGTAATTAACGTTACATGGAATGAACAGTTTTTTAGAAGATTATTTATTGTGACAAAGATTTATTTCCAAACATAAGAAATATGTTACATGTGCAACATGTGACTTTTATTGTATTGTTGCATTTTATAGAGAGATTTATATTTGTACATTTTTCAAAGTATATTAACATTATTTATTTATTTTATTTTTCGTATTTAAACAAATACAAAGTCATTAATAAACATACATAATCTACATAATATATAAGAATACGAGGTCTGTTCAGAAATAATCGAACTTATTTTTTTAACTTTATTATCAATTTTACTGATTATTGGTCCTTATCCGCTTGTCCCCTTCAAAGTACCTACTTCCCTCCCCTATTCACTCACTTTTCCCACCGGTGTTTCCATTTCGCGAAGCAGTCCAGGATAGCTTATGGCCTTTAAGGTCTGTGACGAATTTGCTTTGATGTCATCAATAGTCTGAAAACGGTGTCCTTTCAGCACTAATTTTAATTACGTCGCCCGTTATGATCCTTTGCATGACTGTTTCATCGTCACTGGCTTGTTCAAGAAGTTGCCGACAAACTTCCACTGTCCACTTGATTCATGTTAGTTATATCATAAATTAACTAAATAAAATTAAATTGAAGCAGATGAGCCAATTGATCTGAGACGAGGCTCATAGAATTATCATTATTATTAATAATAATAAATAATAATACAATACAACAATTTTATAAAGTTCAATGAAAATCGAACTTTTCTCATAAACGCATTTGATTTCATCTCTGCCCTTTTCATTTCGTTTCTTGGCCAAGATCAAACGACTATACACTTCTTATTTGTTGTTTTTCTGGTTGCTTTATTTGGGGTTATTGGTAATGCCCAGTCTGACCTCAATTTAAAAGCGAGCAAGAATAATTGTGAAAATAAACGACAGTATACATACTGCAGTGCAGACAAAAATCTGCACTTGCAACACGGGTTTACAACAAGTTTGCATATTCACTGGTCACTCACTGAAAGAATCAAAGTCGGTCATTGAAACAATCGAAGGTGAATGTAGAGAAAAAAATGTAAAAATATGTTTCAGATTCGAAAATGTTCAACAATCAAGTAAGAGACGGTTCGTAAGAAAAAATAAAATAGTGAAGTATAAAAGTTTAATGTATTTTCCAAGTAGGTATTCATTTCTTACACAATAAGCAAACATGTACACTTATTCTCCAAAGAAAACAAATACATATAGTCATAGAAAACATATGCCTAAAATATTATTGGTAGAAAATCATGTTTTATTATTAAACATACACACAGCAACAAAATTAAGGTAGAACCAAAAAAACTATTGTAACGTTTATTTATTTGGGTGAAGTGTAAAAAATAAGAGAAATAATTATAATTAAAAGAATACGTTTATTAAACAATAAATAATTAGGATAAATATTTAAAAAATAATAAAAATAACTAACACTATAATTAAATAATTATAAACACTAATTTAAGACTAAGAATATTATTAAATGCTTAAACACTAAGATTATTTATTTAAACAATATTTATATCACTACTTTTATTTATATAACTACATTTATTTATGTTAACAACTCGTAGAATGTTTATTTATATCACCCTCTGTTCATTGTTCGTTGCTTCTATATCACAGACTATATTCGCTGGCTTTGGCAACGGGTTATTTATATAGTTTGTCCTTCTAGAACTTTCTGCGTCAGAATGACATTGAATACAAAGCATCTAGGTCATCGGTGTAATTAACACGTCTAGCCGTATGGGTATTTCCGTCGCCGGAATTACTTCATCGCCCGGGAATATTCTACCAGTAGCGGAGCCCGAATACTCTTTAGTCAGGGACGCACATTACACTAAGTATTTAAAAAAGTATGAACCTTCTGTGTGTCATATTTATGTTGGTAATTCTACATCTACAACAAATAACAAATGGCGATATAACACCTAAATGTAGCCACCTAATAAAGATTAATTATCATTTATCGAGGTGTTAAAATATTGTTCGGTATTTCTTGTCTTTAGTTTTATTAAATATGGGTGTTTAATTCAAAATCACTCAGTGGCGGATCCAGGTCCTTATCACAAATTTTCTGAACCACTGTATTTTTTTACTTCCTTGTACGTAAGTAAAGGAAGTATGTATTGTAATCGCGAAAAATTTTGATTTTCAGATTTCAGCGGAAATATCCATTTTGATCATCCCTGAATCCATTTTGACTAATTTCGTCGTGACGTCTGTACGTACGTACGTCCGTACGTCCGTACGTACGTACGTACGTATCTCGCATAACTCAAAAACGGTAAGCCGTAGAAAGTTGAAATTTTGTATTTAGGACTCCTATAACATCTAGTTGTGCACCTCCCTTTCTGGTTATTACACAATTTCCAGAAGTGGTACTTTACATGAAGCCTATAATAGATTTTAATGAAAAACTGCTTTAAAATATAATCCAAAACTTTTCAAATTTGGTATACAAGATTTTTATGTCCATCGAAATAACATAATAGATTTTGGTTAAAATAGGCTTACCGGAAGTGGTACATTATTTAAAGTTGTTAACAGTTTTTCTTGAATAAAGTGATTTTAATTTGATTTTAGAAATAAATGCTTCAAATAAAAGTTTTAGACAATTAATTTCTGCGTCTAGCACATCAAGTATTATTAAATTAGCCCTTTGTATAAGCGAGATATGTAAATTTAAAAATTATATACTTTTTTGTTTTTGTAATAAAGCTTGCTATGGATTAGGACAAAAACATAAAAAAAATGTTCATGTCAAATTACGTTAAATACGTGCAATTTTATGATTCGTACAATAACAAATTTTATATTTTTATTGTGAAAGTAGTCATATTCATTGTTGTAATCAAATATTTCTTTGTTGTAATCAAAACTCTCTTTAAAAAGAACCGGGTTAGATTATGGTCGCTATATATCTTACTGTTTTGAAGTTAAAATTAATATTTTGTAATTTATTTATTAAAAAAATATGTATAGTTCAATAATCGTACAAGGAAGTCATGTGGTGTCCACATCAGATTTTTTGAATTAGTACTTAATAATATTCGTTAGTAAAATGTTTACTTATGCTTCATTCATATTCATTCCATTTGATGTTTATTGCCATTGCAGGGGTATTCCAATAAATTTTATTTCTGTAACTTTCAAATATTTGTATTCGCAATCTAAAATTTGAGTTCTTTTCTATTTAATTTGGACGAGATTTAAATTTTTAAATCTTAATTGAAAATTTGAATTTTGCCGAGTGTATTGTAGAAGAAGCAGATGGCATTTTGAACTATATAGAAATAGAAAACTTATAAACAAACTAAATGTAATAAAACTAACACGAACAAGACAGTTAATATGGCAAAGAAAACTGCTTCCTGTTAACAGAACAGAAAAAATAAATGTTTTTTTTTTTATATTATTGATTCTTGCTTAGACTAATCCACAATATTATAAAAAAATACCTTAAATTTTACTACATTAGAATTTGGCTAACACAATACCTCCCGTTTAATTTAATTTTTATTCATGCAAATACTTAAAAATAAATTAAATTTAAATACCAGATTCTTCCCATATTAGAATAAGGTAGAAATACAAGGTTTCAAAATTTTCTGAATGATATTATTTGAGGTAGAGCGTAAAGAGGATCCGCACACACACACACACACACACACAAACACACACACACACACACACACACACACACACACACACACACACACACACACACACACACACACACACACACACACACACACACACACACACACACACACACACACACACACACACACACACACACACACACACACACACACACACACACACACACACACACACACACACACACACACACACACACACACACACACACACACACACACACACACACACACACACACACACACACACACACACACACACACACACACACACACACACACACACACACACACACACACACACACACACACACACACACACACACACACACACACACACACACACACACACACACACACACACACACACACACACACACACACACACACACACACACACACACACACACACACACACACACACACACACACACACACACACACACACACACACACACACACACACACACACACACACACACACACACACACACACACACACACACACACACACACACACACACACACACACACACACACACACACACACACACACACACACACACACACACACACACACACACACACACACACACACACACACACACACACACACACACACACACACACACACACACACACACACACACACACACACACACACACACACACACACACACACACACACACACACACACACACACACACACACACACACACACACACACACACACACACACACACACACACACACACACACACACACACACACACACACACACACACACACACACACACACACACACACACACACACACACACACACACACACACACACACACACACACACACACACACACACACACACACACACACACACACACACACACACACACACACACACACACACACACACACACACACACACACACACACACACACACACACACACACACACACACACACACACACACACACACACACACACACACACACACACACACACACACACACACACACACACACACACACACACACACACACACACACACACACACACACACACACACACACACACACACACACACACACACACACACACACACACACACACACACACACACACACACACACACACACACACACACACACACACACACACACACACACACACACACACACACACACACACACACACACACACACACACACACACACACACACACACACACACACACACACACACACACACACACACACACACACACACACACACACACACACACACACACACACACACACACACACACACACACACACACACACACACACACACACACACACACACACACACACACACACACACACACACACACACACACACACACACACACACACACACACACACACACACACACACACACACACACACACACACACACACACACACACACACACACACACACACACACACACACACACACACACACACACACACACACACACACACACACACACACACACACACACACACACACACACACACACACACACACACACACACACACACACACACACACACACACACACACACACACACACACACACACACACACACACACACACACACACACACACACACACACACACACACACACACACACACACACACACACACACACACACACACACACACACACACACACACACACACACACACACACACACACACACACACACACACACACACACACACACACACACACACACACACACACACACACACACACACACACACACACACACACACACACACACACACACACACACACACACACACACACACACACACACACACACACACACACACACACACACACACACACACACACACACACACACACACACACACACACACACACACACACACACACACACACACACACACACACACACACACACACACACACACACACACACACACACACACAGACACACAGAGACATCATCCTGAAAATGTTAAAATTGGATTCTAGGGTCCTTAAAACGTGGTCATTTGCCTAAATCTCTATATGCGATTTTTAGCACGAGCCCTATACCGCCCTTACTAAGGGTAGCGGGAGGTAAAAAAGTAAATTTCAATATAGGTATAGGTATTTGACAACCCACACTTAATACTAAGCCACTGCAGTCAACAAAATCTCTGCTTTTGTTGTCTTCTCTAATTCTAAGTATGTATTTAAAGTGACTAAATTATTTTTAAAAAATTGGGTAATTATTATTTTTAAGTACATATTCAATGAAAGAAAGATAAATTAGAGGGAACGCAGTCTTATGTGTATATTTGATTTTAAACCAACGTTTTGATCATACAATAATCATTTTCAGGGTTATTGTATGATTGAAACGTTAGTTTAAAATCAAATAAACACCTTAGACTCCGTTCCGACTAATTTATCTGTCCATCAACTCCTAGTCGATAATTGTTACTCCAATAATAATTGATAATTAACAATTTATAAGTAATAGTAAATTTAGTTTAATTAAAAAAAAATTCATTGTTATTAATTAGTATTTAAAAATAATAATTTTCCATCTTTAAAAAAATGTATTTTTTACTTTAAATAGACCGAGTAATATTTAACACCTCCTAAATGATAATCAATCTTTATTAGGTGGCTATATTTAGGTGTTATATTGTCATTTGTTATTTGTTGTAATGTATTATTACCAACACAAATATAAGAGACAGAAGGTTCATACTTTTTTTTAAATAAATAGCTTTTATAGGCAACTGTTAGATACATAGTTATTTTTCGTATCCTTTGGCAACCGTAAAGTATCACTTTTATTTTGAAATCTGTCAAAGACTACTTTCCGGCCGCATTTACTTTATAAACTGATTTGTCAAACGTTTGTGTAAATATAAAAATCTGATGTGGCCAGCACATAACCTCTCGCCGTATATTTTACCTGGCTGTATGCATAAAACAAAGAATATTTTTATAAATACAAATAATATATTCATATAAATCTATGACGTATAAACTTCTTTATTATTCAATAATAGCATGTCTCAACATAAAGATATTTTACCATAAATTATGTTACAATAAATTACAAAGTAGAGTTTACCATATATAAATATTAGGCTGGTAACAGCAATTTTCAATTCGAACAACCTTGTTTACTCTCTCTTCATATTCTTCTAGTAAAAACATTAATTTTGGGCGGTCTAAAATGTATATATCTGGATTGTGCATCTATTCTTACATATCTTCTTTTACATTTTATTTTTTCATACTTGTTATATCTAAATAACACTAATTCCCTTTAATAAAGTGACGGATAGATTGCACTCCGATTATTCTTATATCGATGTGTAATTTTGTCAATATTTACAACTTACTTGAGAAGAATTTGATAGCTTTTTCGCAATTCAAAGTTACTCTAGTCTACAGTGCTGGTGTACATTGTCCCATAATGTTTGAAACAAATTTAAGTCCTTCAACCTAGACTTGTCATCTCCATAATAGAGACAGATCAAGAATTAAGGGATTCTCCAAGTAAATTTTTCTTTCGTTACTCATTATTTCTGACACTGACATTTATCTGTCACAAATAATTAAAATTTTCAACTATTTTTCATGGCATCCTTTCGGTTGTAAAATTAATTACAACAGTTTATTTTATATATTATATTCCTTTTATCTCTAAATCTATACAATATATATAAAAATATTTAAATTTATCAGAAAGAGAATTTATTTTTCTTTAATATTATCAAGAAAAATTTTCAAAAAATAATATTTAGAAGATTTTTTTTCAAGAATCTTCTACTTCCGGTTGTCCAATTGTTACCAAAACCTTTTCAGATCTTCCCATGAATGTCCGATTGGGAAATACGTAGTTAAACAAATTTAAAGTCTTATAGTTTTTGAGTAACCGTCCTTCCAACATCCTACATACATACACACACACACACATACATCCACACACACACACACACACACAGACATCATCGTAAAAATGTTAAAATCGGATTGTAGGGACCTTAAAACGTGCTTATACAATAAAATCTGGATATGCGATTTTTAGCATGAATGCAATACCTCTCTTAGCGAGAGGTAAAAAAAGTGTTTTATTACATGCAGCTTCATAAATTGGAAAAATCGTTGTCGCTATCCTTATCGCTTATTTCCTTGCTCAACAAATTAATTATTGTAGATAATTTATTTTCATTTTTAGATTGTAATATATTTTGACAGCAAACAAATTGTTTTGTGAGTTGTCAAAATGATAACAAGGCACTCTACCTAAAAGTGGCATGAATCAGTCAGATATAAAATACGAGTATATAATACTTCATCTGATTTGCTGGCCTCGGCTGCAAACTCCAAGTTCGGCCAAAAAATATCACTTTTACAACCTTGATATACAAATAACTATTTTGGTGTTCCTCCTAATTTTGTCGATATGTGTACTTAAAAAAAAACATGTAAAAATGTATATACAGTTAAAACCATTTAAAAAGCTTTGAATATAATGAAAAAATAACAACAATATGCTGGCCACTAGCTACATAATTTTTTTGTTCTTCGCTGTGATAGTAAGTGTCACATTTCATCATTATAATTCATATAATTTGTTGGTAAATTTTAAACTTTAATTACCTGCAATAATTAAATATTTAATGGTAAATTCATGGCACCTGACAGTTCAAATCAATTGAGATATCAAAGTTTATTAGTTTGAAACTAAATCACAAATTAAATTTCAGATTTATAATTACTTAAAATTACCAGCTAACAAAAAATTGTTTAACTTTCTGACTGACAGGTTTGTATATGTATGTATAAATTTTATTATAACGTGTCTATTTAAACGTAAACACATAAATATCTACAAAAAATCGGATACTGTACCGTTAAATAATAATAAAAAATAAACAATTCAAATTCTCCCGAGGACAATGAATAAATATCTCTTCTATTCCTGCTTCTACAAGTCAATAGAAAATCAAGGCATTATCCTGGCTTCTTCTTATTCACGTCACGAATTGCCCGGATAAAGGTAAAGCTACACCAACACGATCCAGGACAACTTTCCTATAACGAAGAAAAGCAATTTCCCGATCGTGTTGAAATAGAATCGCAATTTACATTTTAGGGAACTAGGAAGCTAAAACCTTTGTTGTAAAGTGGCTCACTAAATTATTCGTACACTTTTCAAATGTAAAATAAAATGGGTTTCCAAAAAAGAAATTCATTTAAAAAAATTAATCATATAATCAAATGATAGTCATCAAATTTAAAAAAATGTTTATTACTGTATGTAATTATGCTTAAAACAAATTAGAAATCTGATGTGACCAGCACATTACCATACATAAATTTTCTTGCAGAAGATCCTATATTTCCAGTAAAATTATTTTATAAAAAACTATGCAAATTACACTTGACACTGACAACTTTTTCCTTAGCTTTTCTCATTCGTTAGGGGTCGCTTTTTCTATTTTCTTGTTCCACTCATTTCTGTTTTGCGTGTCGGCTTCATTCAATTCCTTTTCTTTCAAGTCGTCCACAATACAGTCCTTCCATCTTATCTTTGGTCTTCCTCAGTTTCTTCTACCTTCTATTACTAAACTATTCATTCTTCCAATATATTCATCTGTCCTCATGATATCTTCAAACCAATGTAATCGTCTCTCTTGTATCTTTCCAGAAACTTTATCACTCGAGCCATTTCCCTTACCTTTCATTCCTTACCCTACGTTTCCGTGTCTTTCCCAACATCACCCTCAATATCCTAGTCTCTGCCACATTCATTTTCTTTTCATTGATACTGACATCTGTCAATTTGAATAATAAAAAATAAGAATATTTCATCACGGCATATTACCCATTGCTGGGTGTGCCAATCTGCTTTGTACAGATATCGGTAATGATGGAATATTTGTACCGTGCGGGCGCTTACCAGGCGTCACCTCACGGGCACCCATAGCTGGCGTGGAGAGTGCACCACAGGGGTCAATTTTGTGCCATTAAAATTCAATGTAATTTTTGGCGTCGGTCGGGATCGAACCCGGGTCCCCGGATTCGCGACCAGACACTCAGGCACACGGCCACGAGACCCCATGTCAATTTGAATTATCTGAATATATTAGCAGTTTCCATTGTTAGCATAGCTGAGTGATTTATGAAATTTAATATCTTTTTATAATTCTTTAACTTTATATCTATTGAATATGAAGTATAAAATGCAATCAAATCGTATAGAGAATAATATATTTTTTAAAATTTATAATCATTAAATGTTAATAAATTATATTTAACTGCGATTTCCAAGGAAAACTGTTAAAAGTTGCAATTGAGAGTATTTCCGGTAGACCAATTATAACCAAAATCTAATCATGTTTGCATATGGATCTAAACTCGAGGAATACGAAAAAATTATAATTTTTGGAATCGTGGTATTAGAGTTATGCGATCCGTATTCTAAGGACCCCAAAACGTGCTCATTCATTAGAAACTCACTATCAAATTTTTTGACCAAAGACAATATCTTCCTTACCAAAAGGTGACGAAAGGTAAATATGGTTCATATAAAAGTTTTATTATTTTAAATAGACTATTTGATGGCAAATGTAGATATTCAGGTTTACAATATACTACTACCAACTTTTATTTATAAACAACAACCTATAATTATTTTACTAAAATATAAACTACCATTTTTTGTCTTTTCAATTGATGTATTTATTGATACTATAAGAAAAGTAGTTCATTCATAATTTATACAGAATGACATCATAATGAATCTATTAATATCTCCTAAGTTATAAAAATAAACTCAGTGACAAATATAAAAAAAAAATCAATCCCCCATTTACAACTTTTCACGACCAATTTGTCCACTTTAGTAACCCCATCACCGTTTCTCTCTTAAACTTCTGATCCTTTCAATGATTTGTCCTTCGTTCGTTATCCTTCGTGACATCTCGATTCATTTCTCACTTGTCTTCTCTTGTCTGGAGGTTTCCACATCGCCAAGTCTCCCTTCGCGACATTCACCTGGAAAGTGAGGTGTTTACTTTTCTTATTGTTCCATTGAAGATGGTACTCTAACACTGATTTCAAGATGTAGTGTATATATCCAGGGTTTTAGACTGCAGTGATGAATGAAAAAGTTTCAAGTTGTCTGGAGCAACAGATGGTATTGAATTGTTGATAAAAGATGGGAGATGTGTATTGACAGTTGTCAAATATACTGATTTATAAAAAGTAAATCCCGCTAATTGAGTTTGAAATGGATTGGCATGAATGATGGATGACACAGAGGAAAAATAAATATATCATCATGGTTTGTTACAATATCTGGGATTGCTAATCTGTTTAGATACAATTAATAATACTATTATCAAATTAAATTTAGTGCGTAATATTAATAATCTAAAAACCGCATTAACCACAAAACATTTCAGTGTAAACCTCAAAAATATTTCTATATTACATAATTCAACTTGATATCAATAAATCTATAACACTCCCAAAACTTGTAAATTTGAAGTATCAAAAAACTATAACATCTGTAGGCAAATCAACAACTTTCTAAAATAATTTCAGCTATGCAAACAAAATAAATCTTTCGTCTTACTGATCTGTGAATCAGGAGATCCGTTTGCAAGTTCCCACAGTGTCTGGGTCTCCAATTCCAATATCTCCAATCTCTGATCAGAGATATCATTTCAATTTTCGTTTTCGAAAGCAGTTCTACAATTCCACCGTGGGCGTCAATCAGAATGGAGTATTATTTATTTCGACAAGTAAAGAGTGAGATATATAAGTAATTGAGAACATGTGCATACATTATACAATGAAATATGAAATGAACCAAATGAGGACAGAGTTTTTATCTTTGGCATATCAGATTTACTTAATCTGATTTGCATATACACTCGTGGAGAAAAAAACCGGACAACAAAAAAAAGTTGTTTTATCGATTTATAACAATCGAAATATGGGTTTATTTGTTATTCTTATGTTCAAATGTATGAACAAATGATCTGTAAAATAGGATTAGAAAATAAAACAAATGTAGCAAACACTTTATTTATTAAAAAAATCTGATGTGACCAACACAATACTTCCCGCCATTTAATTTTTATTAATTTAAATACATATCTATGGGGTCTCGTTGTCGCGTGCCTAATGTCTGGTTGCGAATCTGGGGAACCCGATTCGATCCCGATCAACGCTTAATATTTCGAATTTTACCGAATTCTGTGTACAAAGCAGAGTAGCACACCCAGCAATGGGTAATATGCTGTGACAATATATTTATTTTTTATTTAAATACATACCTGCATATTTACTAATGCTAGAAATTATGTATATTAAATTCCTTTCCATATAACTATTGTTCTCTTTACAATTTTCGTTTTAAAACGTTATTATTATTAATTTGAAATTATGTACCTATATTAAGTTCCTTTCCATTTTCTTTTTAAAATGTTCCTGTTATTAATTTGAAATCATTATTTTTTGCGACAGTGACATTTATCTGTCAGTTACAAACATTTGACCTGAAATGTGTAACCATAGAGTTGTGTTTAAAGGAAAGTTCCGAGATATAATATTTATAGTTCTTTCTTTATAAATTTATCCATAAAATATATAGAAAAATTATTGATGCAAACCTATAGAAAAAGGAATAATCTTTAATTTTTATAATAACAAATTGCGAAAAAATAACATTTAAAGGTATTTTTTGAAGAAAAACTATTTTGAGCTTCAAGTAAACTGCCATTTTCGGTTATCCAATTGACACCAAAAATTAATGGCTTCTTTTCATATAGAATAAGATAGAAATACATGGTTTCAAAAGTTTCTGAATGATGGTATTTGAGTTAGAGTGCCCAGAAGATCCACACACACACACATACACACCCACAGACATCATCGTGAAAATGTTAAAATTGGGTTATAAGGACCTTAAAACGTGGTCATTTACCAAAATCTCGATATGCGATTTTTAGCACGATCCCTATACCTCCCTTACCAAGGGTAGCGGGAGGTAAAAAAAGAAAGAAAACTAAATCTGTGCAAAATTATTTGTTTTCAAAAATTCAATCATAACTAAAATTTCTTCAATTATTGTGGGTTAATGACTCTTGGTGTATAGTACTCTTAGTAGGTACTTAGAATACCGAATGTGAATAATGTTGTCACAATTCAATGAGAAAATACAACCTGTACAGAACCTTCAGGTGAAGATAATTGCATTATTTAAAACATCACTGTAGCCTTGATTATTCCCAGAATTACTACCCGAAATGTAACTCGGCGTTATTATCATACGTAATATAACAAGTGATATGATTATCATCGATGATATTCTCGAGTGAAACCGAGCTGCAGATTTCACGAGTCCGAAGGACGAGTTGAAATGTGCTGCTTCGGTTTCACGAGCAATATCTTCGATTATTAATCATATCACGAGCTTATATTTAATGAGAGAATATAATGAATTTTTGCAATCTAACCTAACCTAACTTTTGATATACATATTCATATTGTATTAAAACATGGTACTCACGAGTTTTATTTAATATTTCGGAGTTTGAATTATTGTTTTTATTTATTTTTATACTCAAAATTAACTGTCAATGTCATAAATAAGGAAAAGAAATTCCTTAGTAACGACTATAAATACGGTATTTATTTCTTTGTTTTTTATCATCGCTGTGATAAACGCGTAGCTAGGGAGATTCTGAATGTTGATTGGCGGAAAACATGTCACGTGACTAAGGAATTATATTCTCAAATTGATAAATACATCAGATGACGAATATCAAGGAACACTATGCATTATAAACCCGTTTAAACTAATTTCTTTTATATTGTCAGAAAAATTAAAGTGCCTATAGGATATGAAGTCGGAAATTTGATTTATTTCAAGAGCACACAAATTCAATTTTCCATATTTTGAATGAAACGATTCATGAATATGTATGAGTTAAATAGATACACAAGAAATAAATGACATTATTTAATTATACTTAAATTGAGTTTGAAAATCAATTTGCGTTACTTCATATTACAAAATGTAAATTTGACATGGTTTTAATTGCGAATAAAATCTCGAAAGTATGCTTTATTAATTCTTAATCTGCGAAAGTTTACAAAGACCAGGTTGTTGTATTCAGAAAGACGTTGTTAAAGTGTGTTTGTCTTTCATTTAAAGTGCGGCTTGTTCAGAAGAAACAAATGACACAATGTTACAATTTTGACGATATAAAATCATGTACCCTTAACAAGAAACTTTAATGTGAATAACTTTACTGTATTGCAAGTACTTTCCTCCTAGTTTTGTATTGCACAAAACATATTATTATTATAAATTTCTTATTTGTTTAATGCATGTATTAGCGGGTATTAATTATTAATATATTTCTATGTGTGTATATATGTATAGTTTAACCTATATACTGGATATATATTTTTCTTTTTTATTGTAAATAATATTTTTCTCTCTCTCTTTTGTATAAGGCTGTGAACCTTAAAACGAAATAAATATTATTATTATTATTATTAAAAGACCTTCAGCTTTTGAATATTTCATTTTAGTTCCAGCGTCTTTTTCCCTTATTTGTTATTTAATAATAACGGCGACCTCGATGGCGACCGAGGGGAATTTGGCAGCTTGGCAGTCGAATGAATTTTTAAAAAGATACCTATATTGGTATTAAGTGTGTGTTTAAAAATGTATTGGGATTATGTACAAAAAAATGTATTTTGTGATATTACAAAATATTATTCCACTTCTCTTCTAAACATTAATGGAGTACTTTCTTTTAATTATAATTTACTGCATTATTCAGACACCGGACCCTAATACAACAACTATACTGTAATTTTACAGACAAAAAAAAATCTATTGTCTATGTCCATTACAGTTAACATTTGTTGTACATATAAAATAGTATATTATGTGGCAAGTGTGTGAAGCTGAAATTTTTATATTAGGGTGGAGATTGCGACACGAGCCGAAGGCGAGTGTTGCAAATCACCCGAATGTAAAATAGGCTTCACACACGTGTTACATACTATACTTTTTCTACGACCTTGCAATAATATATATATATATATATATATATATATATATATTTATTTATAAATTAACAACACATTTCTCATGAAGTTGTTATTTCTACGGACCATTTACCAACATATGATTTACGTGTATATAAAGATATTCATTGTATGTGTTAAAACTGAACTATTTACTTCACGCACACTATGCGTGAAGTGTTACTTCACGCACAGTGTATATTTACTTCACGCACAGTGTACAAAAAATCAAGCTTCACACATAAAAATTGATACGTGAAGTACTCACTTCACGCATGTGAGTAGAAAAAAATATTACTGTATTATTCAATAAGCATGAGAATAGAATACTATACTTTATCCACAACTGTCAAATAATAACACTGTACTATTATAATATCAGAAAGAACCTAACAAATTTTAGAAAATTTGGTTGTTTACAAACATAAACATAGTTAGCGTTGATCGCTAGGTATTTATTTCAACAAAATTATGAAGTGATTTGATATTTAGCAGAAAATTTTAAACCGACTATTCAGCTGCATTTTAAGCATAAGAAGAAAATAAAACTATAAAAATCTGATGTGGCCAGCACAATACCTGCCGTAAATCCTATGTACTATGTATAAATTATGGAATTTATACATAATACACATAAATTTTCTTGCAAAAGACTCTACATTTCCAGTAAAATTATTTCATAAACAAACTATGCCAATTACACTTGACACTGACATCTTCTTTTTTAGTTTTTTCCATTCGTTAGGCGTCGCTATTTTTTATTTTCTTCTTCCACTCACTTCTGTTTTGTGTGTCGTAGTGTCGTCCTCATTCAATTCCTTTTCTCTCAAGTCTTGCGCAATACAGTCCTTCCATCTTATCTCTGGTCTTCCTCTGTTTCTTCAACCTTCTATTACTAAGCTATTCATTCTTCTTCCAATATATTCTTCATCTCTCCTCATGACATGTTCAAACCAATGTAAATCGTCTCCCTTGTATCTTTCTAGAAACAAAATATTTCCCTTATTCTTTCATTCCTTACCGTATCTTTCCGTGTCTTCCCAACATCTATCTCAACATCCTCATCTCTCCCACATTCATTTACTTTTCATTGATACTGACATCTATCAATTATACCTTCCTTACCAAAGGTGACATAAGGTAAAAAATAAGAAAACTAGTATAATTTTGGCTTTTTATTTGGAAAAATGACTTATTAAAAGCAATTTTTTTGTACTTTTTGAAACTGTCAATATTATTGAATTAGCAATAATAACGAAAGTTATTAATTAATAAAAAACGGTTGAATTATGGGTATATTATTTGACAGTCGTGAATAAAATTCTTTATTAACAGATATTTTTATAATTTTAAATTCATTGTATGAGGATGTTTTTTGTAGGTACTCTTCTAAATGTTCGAGATTTTTCCAATTCATTGACAGGATTGGCGGTATTTCATATACCCATAATTCTAAATAATTAATTAATAATACAATAAGAACTTCCCAGAAAAAGTCTTTGATAGCGTCAATTTTAACACCGAGCTCACACTACCGCCCAATATGTATACACTGACATTTTGCATTTATGTGTCAATTATAAACATTTAAATATCTCAACTGGTTTCCATGGAGTTGATTGGGTATCGAGATTTATTACAACCACGATTACACTCGATTACAACAGATTATTTTATATATTATATTTTTTACCTCTAAATCCATGGAAGATATAATTAAACATTTATATTTATTAGATTGAAAATTTAATGTTTTTTATTATTTGTAATAACATTTCAAGAAATAATATTTAGAAGAATCTTTTTGAGAAACTATTTCCGGTAGTCCAATTGTTAACAAAACCTTTTCAGCTCTTCCCATGTATTAATGTCAAATTGAGGAATATGTAACAGGCTTTAGGTCTTATAGTTTTTGTGAAATAGTCCTTCCAACATCCACACACACATACACACACCCTCTTAGAGAGAAGTAAAAAAAAACTGTATGACGAAATCCAGATGTATTATTCCTTCATTTTGAAGAACTATTTCATCTTCTTGAGTCCATATTCACTATTTTTAGTCGTGCATCGTATATGTCAATCGATATGTGCTCTTAGCAGCATCTCTCCTTATTTCATACGGAATTTGTAGTAACATAAACTCGTGACCCGAGATACGAATCTTAAATGGCACTGGACACCTGAGTCTGGTCTGTCAGTTGATCTGCTGGCCGCATTCAGAATACCAAGTGAAAGTAATTTTTATTGCACACAAATTTATGTAATTCTGTGAAATGTATGTAATTGTACCGTAAGCGAATTACTTTTGGATCGTTTGATTATAATGATTCAATTACGAATATGTGAAAAGCATAAATGTAATGAGATAATTTGCAAATTCAATATGTGTATTTAAATTTATATAACTCATAGTTGGTATACGAACTTTTTCTCACCTAGAAAATTAAGCAATTATTTGATTTAAAACTAATAAAACTGTATAATAGGGACTATCAAACTTTTAAAAAGTTGGGATTAGGGTTTTTTTCTTAGATGGGTAGTTTAAATGAAAAAAATAAATTACAGATTAGCATTTGTTTATTTTAATTCTATATCTATGAATTAAATTCTCAAAATTATTTTTAACCAATTATTTTCGGATTAGTTAATTAATTTTTTATCGGTGTTATAGTTGGCTTTGGCACAATTCGAAATATGTGGTTTAATATGCTTTCTGAAGTATATAAATTAGAAAAAACTGATGTGACCACAACAATACCTCCCGCCATTTAATTTTTATTAATTTAAATACATATACCTATGGGGTCTCGTGGCCGCGTGCCTGAGTGTCTTAACGCAAATCTGGGAACCGGATTCAATCCCTACAAACGCCTAATATTTAGGATTTTAAATGGCACAAAATTGACCCCTGTGGTGCACTCTTCATGCCAGAAATGAGTGCTCATGGAGCGACGCTTGGTAAACACCCGCACGATACAAATATGTTATCATCATTAACGAAATCTGTGTATAAAGCAGATTATATTTTTTTTTTTAATTTAAAAACATACCTGTATATTTACTAATGCTGGAAACTATGTATTTTAAGTTCCTTTCCATATAACTATTGTTCTATTTACAATTTTCCTTTTTAAAACTTTACTATTATGAATTTGAAATGATTATTTTTTGACAGTGGCATTTATCTGTCAATTATATACATTTGAAAGATAAACTGTGTAACTAAGAAATTGTTTTATCTTTAAAACATTGACTCCTAAAGATTTATAAAATTGATTATTTATTATTTTATCTATAAAATGTATAAAAAAATTATTAATGCATGCCTGTAGAAAATTCAATAATCTTTAATTTTTATAATAACATAAATCACGGAAAATGACATTTAAAGGTATTTATTGAAGAAAAACTATTTTGAGCTTCAAGTAAAGTGCGATTTCCGGTTATCCGATTTATACCAAAATCTAATGGCTTCTATCCATATAAGAATAAGGTCGAAATACATGGTTTCAAATTTTTCCAGAAGATCTACACTCACACATACACACATACACACACACATACACACACACATACACACACACATACACACCCACAGACAGGGTAGCGGGGGGTTAAAATGAATGAAAGTAAAAAAAATGATGATCAGTAATTAATTTTTTCAATTGTTTCTTAATAAATTTAATTTTTTTCGCCCCAAAAAATTAGCAATTCATGTTTTATTCATATTTATAACAAACAAAATGTAGTCTTATCATTGAAAAGCTTATAAAACAATGAAAAATTTGAGACTATTTTCAACATATGTCCCCATTTAAAAAATATTATGAAATTCTAATTTCACCAATTATTCTACGTATAAAACCGGATACATATTATCTAAACATTTTTTCTTTATCTTTTAAAATAAGCGAGGCGAGATAGGAGTTATTTTCAAAATAAGCGAAATACAAGTTTTAGCCTATAGTTGAAAAACAAAAGACGATAGAAAATTCCTGTGGTGCCTATTAATGTTGTCTCAAAAACTTGGCCCATTACCAGGGCCGCTCCGTGCGGGTGGGCAGGTTGTGCCCTGCAAAAAAGGCGCCTGACCATAAGGGGCGCCATTTCAAGACAGTACATAATAGTATTTTTTTATAAAATGCTCTTATTCATTAAGAAAATATTACACAGTAAGGTGATAGAAGTGAACAATATTTATTTTTTTATTTGTTTGTTATATATTCTAATTAAAACAATTATCTTACCAAACGGATAATTTTTTAGCATTGTTATATTGAAATAATAACTGTGAAGATGTAGATTACAACAAAGAATATTTTGATTATAGTTCAAGAATATTGATTACATGAATGAATTCGACAATTAATCCAATATTTAAATACTAGCATTTTGCGAAGAATCAAATGCTTATATTTACAATTCTGAAATCTTAGTAAGATAATTTTATTTTTATTTCTGTTGATATTGAATTTCCCTGATTGACTGTTAAAATTTGGTAAAAAAGAGAAATATTCTGGCATTATTATGATGTTATGTTGGAATGCAAACTATGAACGTAAAATTGCTGATTACAACAAACGATTTTGATTATAACCTAATAATTTTGATTACAAGAAATTTTCATAAATATTTAAAGCTAGCATTTTTCGATGAATCAAAAGTATAGTTTAAAGTGTGTCAATTTGCAAATTATGCATTATAGAGGACGCTGAAATATAACTTAACACAAAGGGGCTTTTTACCAACGGAACGGCATTGTCCATAAAGACCTACATCAATTTTCTGTAGCGTGCATGATAAGAAAGTTTTTCATATAAGAACTCGAATTTGTTCCACCCTGTATTATAGCTGCTACAATAAACATTTTCCACCGAATGGGGTGCACTATCGTGATCGTGATATATGGATGTGTATTTATTTATCACATCGACCTCACAGTTCCATCTCCGTTACGACCTTTAGTAGAGTGGCCGACTGTCGACAGTATCACAACCCTTCAGTCGTTGTCCAAAATAAAACGTGCGAAGGATAGTATTGTAAAGAAAATTTAATAAAGAATATGAACCTAATGAAATTGTGATATTGCTGCTCTTTATTACTTAACGAGCAATAAGAAGAAAATATAAGCGAGGGAAGAAAAATAAATTTCATAGAAAGTAGATAATGCACTTTTCACATAAACCGCGAACATAAAATAGTTTTTTATGTAGCCGTTACGGCTTAGGAGTTTTTCGTAATAAAACGAAGATTAACACGTACAGGTGACACTAAAAAACGGGCGACTCAAAATAACTTTTTTATTTATAATTATTTTTTAATTCTGTTACCATATTTGTAAACTAGGCTTAGGAGCTTACAAAGCATAGTATTTGGCATGATGGTAGCGCTTCCGGTTTACCCGGAAATGACATTAACTTCCATATTTCAAATGGGACAACCTATATTTTTATATATTCGGAATCCACGTAAAATTATGAATACAACGATGTGATTGCAGTGAATTTTTATTAAAAAAATAAATTACAAAACCGTAGGACAAAACTATGAATAAATAACTTGGTAAACCATATCAGGTAGGCTGTGATAATAATAAATTGTTCTCTTTTCGTAAAAAAGTATAGAACCTTACAAAAATAAATTATTATTTATGTATTTAACTTAAATATTAGTCAATAGTATCTCAACTGTTTCACAGCTTGCCTGATATCATGGCTTGGCAGGTTAATTATTCATAATATCTCTCACGTTTTTTGTAATTTATTTCTTCAGTAAAAATGCACTTCAAGCATATCGTTGAATTCGGGCTTTTACGAAGATTCTAAATATATAAAAACAGGAGTATCCTATATGAAATATGGAAGTTAATGTCAGTTCCAGTTAAACCGAAATCGCCAACATCATGCCAAATACCATTTGTGAGCCCCTAAGCATAGTTTACAAATACATCAAGAAAATTAAAAAATAATTACAAATAAAAAAGTTATTTTGTGTGGCCCGTTTTTCAGTGTCACCCTGTATATTTTATGGCACATTTCTTGTACACACAAATATTTCAAATTGTATCTATTCTTTTGTTCTATGAGGAATTTTGTCCTACTCTTTTAATATGTTCAAGATTCTTCAAATTCATTGACGTATTAGCGGTATTTCTTAAGGATATATGTAGTATTAATATACCTATAATTTTGACATTATGCATTTATCTGTTTATTACAAACATTTAAATATCTCAACTGGTTTCCATGGAGATTTTTAATCGTATGTCTGATCATTATTCAATTCAAAAGTTAAATTGTCAAAATTGAACTTGAAATGTAATTTTAAGGAGAAAAGATAACAAAGAAGCATACAATATATTGCCATTCGCCGTTTTCTAATTTATTTGAATTTCTAAAATAAGATTCAAGAAGAAAAGCTTTCTTTTGATAATATTTTTGACAATATCTCGTGTCAAATTAACATTTAATTAAATACTTTTAAATTGACGTACGATTCCTTGTTCATAGCTTACTCCGAGTTATAATTTTTTTTAACACACTGTATCTCTAAATGTATACGAGATATAATAAAAATTGTAAATGTGTCAGATTGAAAATTTCATGATCTTTAAGTTTTGTAATAACTTACATTTTCAAAAAATAATATTTAGATTTTTTTCGTCGTATAGGGTAATTCCGGGTGAGATGGCCTTGCGGGTGAGATGACTCGATCCTTCTATTTCCATAGTACTGGAAATTTCCGCTGTTGTCGGTAGTGTACAGGGTTCTGTTGACACGTCGCATCGCATATTGTGTTTCTGTACGTTCAACTGAGAAATTAGGTAAGTTATGCATAATAATAATATTTGTTACCCTCAGAAATTCTCTGCTTGTTGTTTAACTTTTCATTAAGTTGCATTTTACGAAAGAAAAATTACTTTTTCTTCATATAATATGTTGATATAGTATCAAGAGGTTAGGTCTATATTCGTGTGTTGATATTTCATCGTATCATTCATGGAAAAACAAACAGGGCCATCTCTCCCGTACTTTCGGGTTAGATGGCTCTGTATTTTAGGGGATAGTTGACCCATCATTAAATTGTTCATAAGCATTGTTTGTTTGTTTTTTTGTAGTCATGCCGACTGATTATAAAAGAAAACATGATGGATCTAGAGGATCATGGACACAAGACACACTTACAAATGCTGTTGAAGCAGTTCAAAGCGGCAGAATGGGTGTGAATGCTGCCTCCAGAAACTTTGGCGTCCCGGCTCCTACCTTGAGGAGAAGAATGAAGAACAATGACGTATCTGAGAAAACATTGGGACCACCTCCATTGCTGGGAGCAAAACATGCAATGAAACTAAAGTCTCATATCAAAAAATTGCAAAAGCACGGCTTTGCACCAACACGCGAAAGCGTTAGATCGATGGCATTTCATTTGGCTGAAAGCTTGGCCATAAACCACAAATTCAACAAAGACAAAGAATTAGCTGGATATGACTGGTTAAACTCGTTTTTAAGACGTCACCAAGACCTCAGAGTTCGAAAATCCGAAGGTGTCTCACTGGCTCGCTGCCAAGGCATGAGCAAAGTAGAAGTTGAGTCGTACTTCCAGCTTTTGGAGAGAACCTTACGTGAAAATGATTTGATAAACAAACCAGCCAACATCTTCAACATGGATGAGACGGGCCTTCAATTAAACAACAAAGCAGGATTCGTAATCGCTGAAAAAGGATCTAAGAACGTTGCAGCTATCACTTCATCCGAGAAAGGCGAAACCATCACAGTTATATCTTGTTGTAACGCTGAGGGCTCGTTCTTACCACCTGCATGCATTTTTAAAGGGAAGAACAAGAAGGCAGAGTTTGAAGACGGAATGCCTCCCGGTTCAGTTGTATATATGAATCAAAAATCTGCTTACATCAGCACCAATTTGTTTTTTCACTGGTTGAAAACTCATTTTACACCTAGAAAACCAAGTGGAACGGTACTTTTGATATTGGATGGACACTCAACTCACTGCAACTCTGTCGAAATGCTGGAATTTGCAGAAGAATGTGGAATAATATTGTTGTGTCTTCCTAGTCACACCACTCAATTTTTACAACCTCTGGACCGAGCATTCTTCAAAAGTTTAAAGTCACATTTTGCTAAAGCTTGTAATTTATTTATCAAGACAAATCCTACCAGAAAAATCAACAGGATGATATTCGGGAAACTATTATCAGAAGCTTGGCCGAAATCAGCCACTGTGGAGAACGGGATATCATCCTTCAGAGCAACTGGCATCTACCCGTTCAACCCTGACGCCATTCCAGATTACGCCTTCTTAATTGAAGATCATCAACTTGAAGAACATCAGCCCGAAAAACATCAACATGAAGAATATCAACCTGAACACAATTTACCTGACGCTTTAGAAGAAGATATGAATGAACATATTGAACCAGAACATCCCAGCCCTGATTGTTCACAAGCAATTAATGAGGTGACTCCTGTTAAGGACACTCCAAGCACGATGCTCAACAAAATCAATCCTATTCCCAGTACATCAAGTGCAGTTCAGCAAACCAGGAAACGTGGGAAACAAGTAGCAGCCCTTTTGACATCATCCGCCAACATTGAAAAAAGAAAAACTGCCGAAAAAAGAAAGCTTGAGTTGGAAAAATCTAAAACAGCGAGAGCAGCAAAACGTGCTAATATTTCATGCAGGCCCAAACCTAAAAAAGTTGTGGATGATTCATCTTCGGATGAAAATATTTCTGATTTTGTCTTCCAGGAGAGTGATGACAGCCCTGACGATGATAGTGCTGAATGCGTAGGATGCGGGGAGAATTACTCCTCTACAGAGAAACAAGATGATTGGGTTAAATGTGTTAACTGCGAAAAGTGGTTCCACGACGGATGTTCAAAATTTGTTAACCTCTGTGATTCGTGCGGAAGAGTTATAGCTCTGAAAAAGAAATAATAACATGCTGATTTATATCAAAATATCAATTTTTCACCTGGGCCATAACACCCTGAATGATGCGTCATCTCACCCGGACAATCCGGGATAGACGGCCCTATGCATGAGTTGCAAATTTATTTATTTTTATAAGAAAATGTACTACTTTTTTGTATTTTACTAGGGCATTATGATTTAATATTGTATTTACTTTTACGAATAAATTTTTCTTTTGGAGTATCTGTTGAATTCACAATGTTCTGATTAAAGAAAAAAAAGTGGGTCATCTCTCCCCGAATTACCCTAATGAATTACTTTAGTGCCGATTTTTGAACTTTTAATGACGTTTTTTGTGCACTTTAGTGACGATTTCAAATAAAGTATCTTTCTTAATTTCAAATTATATATGCATACGAAATTATACAAATTATTTTAATGTGGATCATAAATAATAACTACTTTTTTCTAAGCAAAAATTAATCTGTAATTAAAAACAAACACAACGTTTATTTACTATAACAAAAAATGTAAATTTATTTCATCTCAAAATAGATCCAACCGTCATCTTTTGCGATCTTTATATTCACGGAGAAGAACATAACCATAAATTAAATAAAGCCCCCCTATAAATCATTTTTGGTACGCCACTGGTTACCGTGTACCAATACCTATAAATTGCAATCAATGGGCTAATAACTTAGAACATTTGTCTATAAATCTTAAAGGAAAACGGTAAAGTTAATTGAAAATTTATTGTAATACCGTTGGAAATATTACAAGTACAAACGTATATATGTTGTTACATACATATTTCATAAATTTATCTGTTTTTTTGTGGGAATTACATGCTGTACAAATAAATATTTCTGTTTCAAACAAATGCATGTGATAAAACATCTGTCTACTTCATTTTATGTGATAATTTCTAGACTGAAAACATCTTATTTCTCACCGCAAACATTTGAAGAGTTGTTTAATTGTTTAATTACTGTCACCATGGCAAAAATGATAACCAATTATTTTTAAACTGACCATGAAAAATCAACCTATCCATGATTAAAACAAATGGCAAACAATGTAGCAGTAACTCGAAGGCCAAGGACAAAACAAATTCAAAATAAATCATTAGAAAAAATGGTTTTCTGAAGGAACATTAACATGTCAATGAACTACATATAAACAAATTATTTTTACAAATAAACAAAACGGAAAACTATTTTAGAAGGTTGTCCTTATTGCTGTATTTATAAACAGGGAAATTGTAATAAAATATAAAAACATTAGAGTAGTGACCGGTACAGCCGAACATAGGACTTTAACATGTAAAATCAGAATCCCCTATTTTCCTGCTTCCCTAATTATTTTAGGTAAAAAAGCATAAAATTCTGCATTTGAATCAATAAGCAAAATTAATTTTATATGCCTTGTAACGGCTGAAATTAGATGTGAAAATGTCGAAAATCACCTCAAAAATAGCAATATCTGTCATGTTAGGGTAATTTATTTTTATTAGGTATTATTTCTAATTTCTGTTCCAGTTAACAATTATCTGCTAATTTAAATTGATATTTGTTCAATGTATGCATGTATATGTGTGTGTGTATGGATCCTCTTTACGCTCTAACTCAAATATTATCATTCAGAAAGTTTTGAAACCATGTATTTCTACCTTATTCTAATATGGAAAGAACTGATTAGATTTTGGTGGCAATCGGATAACCGGAAATGGCAGTTTCCTTGAAACTCAAGATAGTTTTTCTTCAAAAAATACCTTTAAATGTATTTTTTTCTCAATTTGTTATTATAAAAATTAAAGATTATTCTATTTTGTACAAGTTTGCTTTAATACTTTTTCTATATATTGTATGGATAAATTTATAAAGTAATATAAAAATTATATACATAGGTAAATGGCGGGAGGTATTGTGTTGGTCACATCAGATTTTTATACCTAATTTCTGGCGTTACAAGACACACAAAATTAATTTTGTTCATTAATTTAGATGCCCTACAACTTTTATTTGAAGTTTTTTTACCTAAAATAATTAGGGCAGCAAGAAATTACGAAAGTCTGATTTTACATCTTAAAGTCCCATATTCGGCTGTGCTGGTCACCAGCCTGTATATCAAAATTTTGATATTTATTTTTATAGTTATTTTTTTTAATCATATGCATGGAAAATGATAAATTTAAGAATTTATCATTATGTATTTTTATTTTAATAATGAAAGTACAAAAGTTGAAATAAAAAATCAATCCCTTGAATAAAGAAATATTTCACTAACAAATAGTTAATTAAAGCTAAGCTAAAAAAACTCAGTAGAAGCTTATCGTCAGATGTTAGCATGTTACAGAACATTCCTTAAGCCCTTTAGTCTAACCCAAATCCAATTTAAATCATTTTGCTTGTCTTTATTGTTCTGAATTAAAAATTTGAATAGGAATTTATACGTATGATACATATCTACGTCAAATATCAGGATATATAACGTATATATCTAACATGACATATACCCTTCGAACCTGCTTTTAAAGCATAATATTTTGAATTTTTTGATGCCAAAATTTTCCGTAACCGAGAAAAATTACTTTAAAGGCACGATAAACATATATCTAATATGCTTTTTTGGACAAATAAGTACCGTTCATTTTTTTAAATAATAGCATACTAGATCTATTTTTACCTTGACTTTAAATTGTTTATTTGTTGAACGAAGAAGTAAATTCGAAAAATTAGGCATTAAAATATTTATAATTTTATGCTCTAAAATATGTACAAAGTACCCCATAAAATTTTACGGAACAGATAATATTTGAGAAAACTGTTCCCTATGTTTATATTGCTATGTTAAAGATTGTTTGAAACACCCGGTATAGGTATTTAATATATTGGATTACTTTTAAAGTTATAGATATAAAAAATAATAATTCCTGACATAATATTATAAAAGATATCCATCTAATGCATCGCTTAAAGTTATTTATCTGTATCTCCTTATAAGTAAACTTTATAACATACATAAAATAAATCATAGAAGAGAATAATAGTCATGAATCAATATATTATCTTAATGTTTTTAATAATTAAAGGTTAGAATATGAAAGCCTACCTTATAAGTAATCAGATGATACTTTATCGCTGAAAACTCGAATAATCCTCAGTACACATTATGAATCACTTCATTTTAACAAATCACTTTTATAGACTCACTTTTTAATTTATAAATCAAGAAAATAACATTTATCTTCACAAAAAACAACTGTCAACCGACACTATTGTTTTTAGCTGCACAATTTTATATAGACATACGAAACATTTTAATATGTATTTCTTTACAAAATTGATTGAATCGATTTGTTTGTTGACCGGTCTAGCGAGTAGTATTAAGCAAAATTTTAATTTCAAGTTTCACTTTCAATTAATCGCACGGCGGCAACATTCTCCCACCAAGATTCAAAGCGGACTGAACAAGTTCTGGCGAGCGCGAGAATGCAGCCCACGTTACATGCAAGATCAAGGGTGCCGTGGATTATTATTGGGGTTTTTGTTTCTTTTGTTGTTCCATTAGTGAAAAAAAGTGATTATCATTTATATTTTATGCTGCTGTCACATAAAAATACGACTATTATTTGTTACTAAAACATTTGGTATGATTATTTTATTATTATTTTCTTACATTTGATACATATTTAAACTATATATATAATATATTAAATTAATTCATAAAATAAAGTAAAATAATATTTTTAATTATTTCATTATTTGTATTGCCTATAAAAGTATAAATACAAATAACAACAATGTAGGTATTTCACTGTATGCATATGCAACCAAATTACGAACTAAGAGTGCTATTGCATACTGTATTGTACATTATATAAAAATTGTAAATATATATCTAAATAGAGGCAGCACACATTTCCTGCTAAAAATCCTATAAATTTATTATTAACAGAAAATTCGCAAACAGCTTTTTTTCAGAACATAATTTGAACAATTTTTATGTTATATGCATAACATAAGTCAGAAAAATGTGTAATATCATCAATATTTTTTCCTACTTATTAGGAATTTGCATATATTTCCAATACAAAATTAATTATCCTATTTCCTGAATTTTCTTATTAGAATAAATTGCGCAATAATATTTCATGATCATGTGATTCAATGTGGAATCCGCCAATGTTTGGAAGAGGTTAAGAAAAGGGAGGTACGTCAGCAAAATGGAGGAGCAAATTTTGCTGTACGATTCAACATTTTGCAGACTTTGTGGGGAAGAAAATGAAAATGGTATATTATTATTTGGATCAGACGAAAATGAACAAGATTTATGTGCGTCTATAAACCGATATCTGCCGCTGAAGGTAATGTACTTTTGAATTTTGATTATCATAATGGAACACAACTTGATTTCCTATGGCAAATGTCAAATGTATTTTAGCGGAAATTCAAATTATTCGAACATATTAGGAAACGACATACCGGCATAGGATAAATATGATTTATATTAAAAAGTTTAAATTTATATGTAGTGAGAACAAATCGATAATAGCAGAAATAACCTAAATGTCACAAGCATTTATACGATAATATCATTTTCGTAATTTTACTATTATTTAGGTGCAAAATGATGGAAAACTTCCCCGTACAATATGCCCCGGTTGCAACATACAACTCGCAGCCTTGGTCCAATTTATGGAACTTATTATCACCGGCCAGGAAAAAATTCGGGAAATGTGGAAAAACCAACAAGATTTCCTACGTCGAAAAGAAAAAAATAAACAAGTTTTACAACAAACTTTATTTGAAGCAGTTGATAATAACATAGAAATTTTTATTCAAAGTATGTTTAACAAAATATAGAAACCATAAATATTATATTGTTTAAAATTATAGTTATGCCAGATGGAACTTTATACGCTCCAGATCATGAGATGACTTTAAAAATGGAAGGTTTGGAAAAACCAAGGCGAAAACGAGGCAGACCTCCAAAACCTCCTCCAGGTAGTATAGTTGTTGAAGAAGAGAAAAAAGAAGAAGAGCCAGAACCCGAAGAAGATTTGGAAGATGATCCAGATGGGCGAAAGCGTCGAAGAAGAAAAGTGCCTTCTAGATTTAGAGAAGCAGTACAGGTAAAATAATTCGAAAATGGAATTTACTATACAAGATGTTGCACAACTTCCGATGTTCAATAGTTTCCGAGATACAAGGCAGTGAAAAAATAGTTTTTATGGGACCTCTGCAATCTCGGAAGCTATAAAAGTGTTTATTATTCCAAAAATGAACTTTAGCGGGTTGATTTTTATATTTCCGCTAAAAAAGTGGTTAAATTTCTGATTAAAAACTCCTCACACCCGAGTTCAAAAATTGTACAGTTTTGGCTATAAATGTCAGGTTAAAAATCAGTCTATATCTCGATTTTGGTTAAAGATAGAGTGTTCATTCGTGCAAAAACGAAATCCAGAGGGTCCATTTGATATATTAACATTTTAAGAGTGTCAAAAAGGCATTAGGGATTCCGGATAATAGGGTCGAAATCTTGGAAAAAAGTTGGAAAAAAAATCCCAAAACCAAGCATTTTATTTTGTGTACAACTCCTCAACGGTTTAAATTATCTTCAAATTAATACGAAATTCGTTTTCTACGGAGTTTAAAATATAAATGAAGTCATTTCCAAATCTTAAAACCGTCCGGACAAAATTTTATTTAAATATTTCTAAGGTGACTCCCGTTGCGATTTTTCACAATAATTCGTCCAAAACGTCAAAATTTTTATTTGGTTATGAATGGACCATTTTCAACACCAACTAAATATAACTTTTTTGAAAATAAAATAATACACTTTATATATTATAAAAAAGGTTTATTTAAATAGTATTGTGAAATAAATATAACTAAATACATATAAATAAAATATGTCTGACATTAGCAGTTTGCTGGTTAATTCGCATTAGAATCTGTTCTCAAGCACTTTATATTTCTTTGTGCCAATGTATGTATGTAAACTTCGAAAATTAATGGGTCATGCAAAAAAAAATATTCTTTTTTTTAGTCTAATTTATCGTACTGTATAATTAAATTATTTTATATTTACATTTTTCGTTGTATAAAATTGTTTTAAAGTATGATACTTTTAAAAGGTTGATTGCAAAAACCAGCCATGTTGTGACGTCGCATTTCAGAACTGCAAGTTCAGACTCATTTCGTAGAGACTTATCATATCAACACAGAATTTCTAAAAGAAATTCTTTTCATTTTTATAAATATATTTTTCATTTGACCTGAAGCAATCCACGCGTCACATCAGCTATGCTTCTTTGTAAAGATTTGAGATTAGACGCTACAAGTTTGTGCAGCTATAAAAACGCACGACATGTTTACTTTCGTAAATTTCAGTTTATCTTCAAAAGTCACTTTAACATTTAGAGCCTAGTATGAAAATCAAAATGGCCGTTGATATTGAAATGTGACGTCCCTGGGCGAAGGACGAAGCGGGGGAAATCGGCCACTTTTTGAACAATGTCATTTTTAATTACATTTTTTTCACTATTAAGATCGATTTAAGGAAAAATAAAAAATATGGGTATTATTTTTCATTACTCTATCGATTAAAGATAAAAATTAATCGTGCATGACCTTATTCGCATTCGAATCTGTTCGCATACAATGTCTATTTCTTTGTGCCAATGTATATATGTATGTGAAATTTTGAACTCTCGCCCAGAAGCGAAAAGAACATAAATAGACATCAAACTTTCACTTTTATGTATAAGAATTTAGTTTTATTTGTATGCTCTATTTTAATACAAATGGCCTCTTTCTCGGAAACAATTGAAGATCGGACACACCTGTATAGCATTTTATTTGCACCCATTCGAAAACGTACACTTTCTTTTTCTTTACAAACATATTTATTTAGGGCAAAGAATTAGAGCGAATATTTCGGGAAGAAGGAGTAATAGATGAAGAGGAAGATTCCGAAGATGAAGACATAGACGACAAAAATATTCCCATTTCAGAAGAAACGGGAGATGAAATAATCGGACATTTAGAAAATAAAGATGGACAAGACTTAGGCGAACTTGTGATAATAAACAAAGCTAAAAACAATCGCATGAAAGCGAAAAGTCGTCGGAGAAAAAAATTCACTTGTGAAATTTGTGGGCGCGGTTTTATGCATTACGGAAGATATTTAGTTCACAAAACGTATCATAAAGGTGTCAGATATGAATGTACAACTTGCACAGAACTCTATAATTCAAAAGATGAATTATTGGAACACCAAACTCTAACAGCCCACGCGGGGGAAGGAATCGTTGAAAGTTTAGATAATATAAAAGCACAATTAGCCGAAACACCAATAATTGAAAATAAAACCGAGCCAATATCCCCTGAACATAAATATCCGTGTGATCAGTGCGACAAAGCATTTATGTCTAAACAAAGCCATGAAGTTCACGTTAAAGCCAAACACGAGGGCCAAAAACCATTCCAGTGTGAAAAATGTGATAAAACTTTCGCATACCAAGCAAGTTTGAAAGGCCATTTGACGTCCCACGAACAAAAAACGGAAAAAGGCTACCCTTGCGACCTCTGTGACAAAATCTTCAATCATCCTAGCAGTGTAGTTTACCACAAAGAAGCGGAACACAATAACGGAAGAAGATTTGTTTGTAATAAATGCGGGAAAAGTTTTAAACATAAACAACTCCTTCAAAGACATCAATTAGTGCATACAAATGATCGGCCGTTTAATTGTAAAGCGTGTGGTGCTTCGTTTAAAACTAGAGCTAATTTATTAAATCATCAATCGACGCACACGGGAGTGAAAAAGTATTTTTGTCAACAGTGTGGACAGTTATTTGCGCATAAAACGTCTCTTACTTTGCATTATCGGTGGCATAGTGGACAAAAGCCGTATGAATGTAGCGTGTGCAAAAAGGCATTTTCACAAAAAGGAAATTTAAGGGAACACAAGAGAATACATACGGGTAAGTATAAAATTTATATAAATTTCACATTTTCTGTAGATCATTTAAAAAATAAATAACATTTTTTACTATTTTCAAAATAAGATTAATATATTTTCAATCTTCTTACAATAAATCAAATAATGTAAGTTGTAAAAATAATCCTCAAAATCCTTTAAATCCACTTCAGTAAAAAAAAATCAGAATCGCAGAAACACTGTTTAACTAATTTCTTTTAGCAACTATTTATTAAATCCTGTTTTATGAATTTTTAACAGTGTACTAAATAAATAGAAACAAACAGAATGAATGAGGTCATGCAAAAATGAAGTTAATTTTTCTTGTTTAAATCGAACAAGCAATCTGTCATACTGTATAATTAAATTATTTTCTATTTGCATTTTTTGTTGTATAAAATTGTTTTAAAATATATTTTTAATAAGTTGCAAAAACCAGCCAAGTTCATTTTATAAAGACATATGAACACAGAATTTCTAAAATAAAAAAAGACTATAAATTGAAAATTACATATCTAAATATAATATATTAATATAACAACATTCTTTTAATTTTTATAAATATAATTTTCATTTGGCCTGGTGTTATCAACGCGTCACATCAGCTGTGCTTCTTTGTAAAGATTTGACACTAGAAGTTTGTTTAGCCATAGAAACGCACGCGAGGCATTGGAAATCGGACACACAGTCATACATAAATTATTTATTTCCTGGCCGACGTTTCGAGTGTAGAACAGTCTTCTTCAGGGTTCTAAAAAAATTTATATGGAGTCAGTACAAACATGAAGTTTACAAACAGTATATAACAGCATACAACAATAAGAAGCTTAACAGAAATGGTCAATTTTCTTATTGACCATTTCCATAATTATAACACTTATGTTTTTGTATGTGCTTTATATAATGTGCGCCAAAATTATTTAGAAGAAATGCCCCACGTTGAGCGCCTAAAAATTGAAAATATCAAAATTACAGTTATTTTCAGAAAGAAAATAACTCGTCACTTACCTCGGCTCTATGGTTGATTGTCGTTTTGCTAGGTCGTGAGTTCTTAAAAACGCACGATAATTTTGCGACCATAAGGGCGCCAGTGTGTCGAAAAGGAAATGATTGGAACGGCAAAACTGAAATAAAAAATTAAGATTGCCTAATTACAAACAATATACTTAACTTGTTTTGGATACAATAAACGATTGGCCCAAAAATGAATATGGGCCGCCGTCAAGAGTCGCAGGCAAGCTTGTGTAACTTGTGTGTTCTATTTTGTGTTGACTGCAGAGCGTGTTGGGTCGTTAAAATACAGTGACTGTGTGTGTTTTATTTTGTAATGACACTGAGACATTGTGCTGACAGCAGAGCGTGTTGTATCGTTGAGATACAATGTGTGACTGTGTGTGTTCACCAGGAGTGATGGTGACTGTGTGTAGCAGCTGCAATGTGGATTGTTTATTAGTAAGTATCACCAGAAAGCAGCAATTCACCAGTAAATGGACTTCAATACCAACATTACCAACGGACCACGAGACCTATTTTAATTCATACCGTATGTCATCACGGCTTTTGGCAAACGCCCATGACTGACGTCATGACCAGATGGAACTTGTAGAGATTTTTAATGTATTATAATGGCATGAATTAGAACCAAATGTAGAGAACACTATTTGTTGAATATATGAATTTGATCACTACCTCTGTTCAAATGAACAAGAACTTTATGGAAACATTATAAATATGTTGCAAAAAAAAGAATGAAAAATCTAAATTAAATATATAAATAAAACAATATTTAGATAAAACTCCATTTAAATATTTATTATAAAACGACGTTTCGACATATGATGTTGGCTTAGGGTTGACAGCGTGTACGGCATGACACTTCGCATCTGCACTCTTCAAGCGTGGACACGGCCCCTTGTGCGCATGCGCCAACTGCATTTGATTCATTATTCGCGTACCGGCTGTGCGCGCATGCGCTTGCAGACACGTGTCCGAGCGCTTGACAAGGATGGAGATATTAATTTCCACTTATACGCGAAATAGGGGTTCTGCGGTATACAGAGTGTAACACTAAAACCGACCACCGCCATTGTTTTCTTTATTATTATAGTTATAAAAAAATATTATATAACAAAGTTATAGGAGACTAAGGGAGACATCCCATTAAAGAAAATATTTTTTTAAACCAGTGGTTCTCAAGTTGCAATACAAAGATATTTTTTCAAATGGGATTATATATTATGCCTATGCGTATTTCTTTTTGAATTCAACCATGTATTACTTTTATATCCTTACAAAATAAAAATATTGAAAAAAAATGCAATTAAAATTTAAGTAAATTTGATTTTTAGTCATTTTTCAGTAGGCTATGTATGAAAACCAAAAACTGCTACTTATCAAATTGAATTGTGATAAAAATCAAATAGAACATTGTTTACAAATATTTGTTTCATTTTAATTTAAGCTCAATTGTTTTTCATTCATAGGCTACTGAAAAATAACTATAAAAATAATATTTATTTAAATTTCAATTGAATATTTCTCAATATTTTTGTTTTATAATGATATAAAAAAATCACATAGTTAAATTCAGAAAAAATACTCTATCGAATAGGCCAAAAAATATAAATCATCCCATTTAAAAAATATAACTTTGTGTTGTAACTTGAGAACCACTGGTTTAAAAAAATATTTTCTTCTCTAATGGGATGTCCCCCTTGGTCTCCTATAACTTATTCTATAGTATTTTCTTGTAACTATAATAATAATAAAGAAAATAATGGCAGTGGTCGGTTTTGGTGTTACACCTGTATAGTTAATAGGTATATTTACGGGCCACATGCCAAGTGTCATGGTAAAATTCTCATATGACGTCACGAATGTACTTACCAAAACAATCGAAAAACGACAACTATGGCGTCCGGTAAAATCAAACTTGAATTAGAATAGGTCACCAAACTGAAAAATTTAACAATTCAAATAAAAAAATTATAGTATATTTACAAAAAAATCAACAATTAAAACATGTAAAAATTTTAGAACCCTGAAGAAGATTGTTGTACAGTCGAAACGTCGGCCATGAAATAAATAATTTATGTAAGACTGCGTGTCCAATTATTTCCCATTTTTCCGATTTGTAGTATAATACAACAAATTTTAGGGGAAAAGCCCTACTCCTGCGAATTTTGTGGCCGAAAATTCACCACCTCTTCTCAATTTAAACTCCACGTAAAGCGCCACACGGGCGAACGACCTTGGAGTTGCGAATATTGTAGCAAATCTTTCTTGCATAAAGACACTTGGAAATGCCACATGCGAAGACATCGCAATGAACGCCCGTATCAGTGTTCGCACTGCCTCAGAGATTTTACTGAGCAATGGGCGCTTAAAAAACATCAACGCCTTCACACCGGAGAGAAGCCATATGTTTGTGAGATTTGTAATAAAGCTTTCGCAGATTGTTCGAATCTCACAAAACATAAAAGAGTGCATAGAAATATTAAAGAGGAGATTCAGACTGTTACTGGAGGTAAGAACTCGAAAAATAAAGTCAAATATTTTATATTAGTTACATTAATAGTTATTTTTCTCGACTCGATAATTAAATTTTATCGGCGTGTATAAAATTATATGTTTTTCATTCGCAGATTATAATTTAAATAGGGGTTCCAAGTCTACGGCTTTTTAAAAAAGAATTATTGGATATCAATGTTCATCATGTATAAGTGATATTAAGGTGAATATAATCCTTAATTTTTATTACCGTAACATCAAAATGAAACTTTAATACATTTAAATCGAGCGCATAAGATTTAGTATCAACCATATTTGTGACGTGAGGGACACTGGCAAATGTTATTGGCTAATGACTGTTCGAATGCGCAAGCCATGTTCGCGCTGGTTTTGATGACGTCATATATCCGTTTTACTCAGCTCTAAAAACGTATGTTTTGGTGTAGACAACGTCACAGGCGTCACCCATTTTCTCAGTCTTCATTTATTGAAACTTTAATATTTATTTTTCTGGCGTATTAGAAAATTTTCAGCGAAATACAAAATACTGGTCTAATATTTTTATGTACAGATTAACATATTAAAAAATGAAAAAGCTTGGAAACCCCTATTATTATTTAAGGACAATTTTAAAATAAGTTGTAGTTTCACGGTCATTTCACATTTTCTGATTTTTTTTTTTTAGAATAATTATTACACCATACAATTCTTTAGAATCATGATGGATTTTTGATATACTTCGTTCACGTGAGAAAATAGCGTTTGGTTTAAATAGGGCCCTTTGATTGGCCAGAATAAAAACCTAGTTCACCAAAACGATAAAAATGTCACTTGTCAGTTACCAAATAAAATCTACAGAATTAAGTGAAGTTTAACCATGTTTTGTTGTAATTTTTAATATTCAGGTCTTGAACATTTTTACAGATAAAAATATTATTGACAAAGTTTGTTTCACGAATTTAAATTATTATTCAGTGCATATAAAAACGGTTGGATCTACTATTTTCTTACGTGAAATGATGTATAGTTACCTTTAATTACAAATATTTCAATGCTGACGTCACAGCTTCACGAATACGGCAGTCGAGCTCTACCGATTTAGTTTGAAACTATGATTGTTTGATTTGGTATTTATTTATATAAATGTTTTATTTACATACGTTATAGCACTATACTCCTCTAAAAAGAGAGAATGTGGAACTAATTCTTAAACAGAGACAAGTCATTTTATTGGTCAAAAAAGGATAATTTTGGAACCGAACCAATAGAATGACTCCTTTCTAATTAAGGATTAGTTTCACATTCTATCGTTTCAACGAACAGAGTATAGTACTTTTATAGTAATACACAATAATGCCACTTGTCACAATTTAGGTTAGATTGCAATTTTGTGTTTGCAACGGCTAAAACAGAAATTATGTGGGCCGTAAATGTGTGTGCGTGTGCGAGAGAAATGTCTTTGTGTGAGTATGAAGCTATGACGTCACAAATTTAGTCCGTGTTTACTGCGAAAGTTTATTAGCAAATTTATGAATGAAAATTCGCATATAGCCAAGTTCCTTAAGTCTGTGAGTCGCAATCTATATCATCAAAGTGATCATGATTAAGAAGATGTTTTTTCGTTTCCAATTCGTTATCTCCACTTTCTCATTTTGTGATCACTGGACAACCTTTCCCTTCGGAATCATTATTTTTGAGTGATCACACGGATTCATTTTCAGAGCAAATTTAAAAATGGCTGAAGGCAATAGGTTTTCGAGCTTAGCAATTTATTAATGTGGGGTTTGTTGAATCAAAGGAATTATAATTTTCCTACAGAAGCATGTAATGACCCACATACTTTTAAAAACAAAGAAAATATGTTACATAAAAGAATTGTTTTAAGTAAACATACTTCATATTTCTTTCCAAGACCATTTTTTTACTTGTATGAGATCCATTTTTAATGCTAACCATAACACTAGACAGTAGAATATTTATAAAATAAAATAACTTAGTCTGAATATGATAATTGACGCTAGATGGTGTTTATATTATTCAAGTTTTCTTGATATAATTTTTAAATCATGATTCAAAAGGTTCACGATTAAACTAATCAGGATTCACAAAATCACAGCCCGAAGAAACACGGCTTATATCAAATTATTTTTGATTACTATATTTATTAAATAAAAAAAATCGTCAATTTTTTTATGAAATGACCCCAGTCAAAGTTTATAATGTATTTCAATTATAGATGGCAATGTGATATATGTAACTTACCAAGATCCGTCTGATTCAAACGACATTCCGGCTTTGGTACACATCTTAAATAATTCAGCTGCTGCAATAGACACTACCACATCTTTACAACCAACAGAGAATGCTTTAGAAAACACAGTGAACACACTAATGGCATCCGCTGATAATGAGGCTGAACTCAGACTCGATTCCTTCGATGAAAATTCTGGGTTACCTTTACCACCTGGTCAACTACACGTACGAACAATATAATTAAAATAACAAGAATTTGGAATAAGTACAATATTTTTTTTTTAGGTGACGGATGAAGAAGGCAATCCAATTTATTTTACAGCACAAGACGGTCAAAGAATTCGCGTAACGTCATTCGATGGTCAAAATCTCCAAGTGTGTATGGATGATGGTACAATAATCCCTATCCAAGTAAATGCCCAAACTGGAAAACCTGTAGCTATTGAATTAACCGAAGAGCAATTGAAAAGAGATTTTAAAATTGATGATCAAATAGTTATACCAGCAGTAAGATTTTTATTATTTACTAGATTTATATTTGTAATTTTCCACAATCGTGCGGGAAATAAGTGATTGAAAAATGACTATTACATATTCATTATTTTTATTACAGTTAGCAGATCCAAAAGCAACAAACGGCCTTGAAAGTGAAACAGCCGGATTAATAAACCAACCAGTTCAGTTCATGACTGAAGATGGACAGAATCTTTGTTTGGTTACAACGTATAATATTGACGCTGAATACCTACCCATACAGATTACATAGTCCTTAATAAAATAAGACTGCAAAAATAATGCAATAATCAATGAACTGTTATTTGTTTACTTTAAAATATATTAAACAACTGTTATACATATTTGTAAATATTGATTATAATCATTATCACACAAGCATAGAATTGTAATAAAACTGTAAATTAATCATACTTTGACGATATAGCTTCCATTTGAATATCCTGCATTATTGCTAAAATAAAAATCTTCAAGCTCTTTGCAATTCTCGTTTGAATCTCACATTACATTGTAAAATTCTGAGTGTAGTCATATTCGATCGTTGGTATTACAGATTGAACGAATTTTAAGAATATTATGAGGTACATGTGAACACCTAATTCCCCGCCGCCTTCCGTCACGGTTTGAATTATTTTCTTCATTACTTCTGCGTGACTAAAATAAAATTTTCATCATAGAGACGACATTAACAATCTGTTATTACATAAAATCAGAATGGGATTCTATATCTTTAAAAAAAAAACATAATGAATAAAGAATTTTAATGCAAACACGAGATACGAATTTTTAAAGTTTATGTGATGTAGCATATCCTCACCATTGTCGACAAACTGATAGTTTAAGAAACTTTTAAATACTTAATAATTAGGGCAAATAAATAATTAGTTTGTACCGTCATTTGTATAATTGCGCAATGAAATAATTAAAAGTAATCATAATTATTATAAAAATAAAAAACAACCACTTACCGGCAAGGATGAACAGAAGCCATTGGCGGTCCAGGCATATGAGGATGCGACTCCATAGTAACAGTTTTTTTGGCATGATCTTGGCTTACATCTTCGTACATTTCTTCCATACTAAGAGGCTGGCGATTCTGTAAATATTTATTTCAAATACAAAATATTAAAGAAAATAAATTTATTACCTCATCATATCCCGAAAGCCATAAACGAGGCGTTTGATAATATTTATCATAAGTAATATGGAGATCATAAGTGCGAGTATGTACTATTTCTCCTTCTACTCCAGATGAATCAGGAACAGAATTAGATTTTTGTTGCTTTACTTCTACTGTAGCCTGTAAAATATGTTTTTATTAAAATCTGAAGAGCATTTATTGCAAATGATAGATTGTATAAGATTCCAATAAGAATCTATTAGCGTCATGAGAATAGATAAAATGTAGTAATAATTACCGGATCATTGTCAAGCATACCACTTTCTTCAAACGCCTCCATGTCTGCAGCTTCTTCATCATCTGCTTCATCCTCATCATCATCTTCTTTATCACCTGATGCTTCTTTATCCACCTATCAAAACATGAATTTATAACTAATACATATTTTTATATGAAAATGTTCAATTATAGCACCGACTCTGGTGACCCCATCGCAACAAGTGCCACAATTAAAAAAAAAACATACATACTTTATTATCCAGAGTCATCTCCTGGACTTTATCCTCTATCCCTGAAGTAGTCATATCGTAATGATGCGTATCGACCCAACCATCATCTGCATCGTCAGATTCGATAATTCTCTCCTGTTCATCTGAGTATTCCATTTGTTTACAACGTCGAGAACATGGTACATTTCTAGTGACTAGAAATTGTTTATTTTTGGGTAAATATGGTTTAGATTTGGATTCATCCCCACTTGCCCATTGCCAAGTAGGGCAATGATGAACTAAATGCTCTCCAGCAGCTACAAATTCTTCTGGAGTTAACACCCCGGTCTCTCGGAATTTAGATTCCTAAGAACAAAGGTCAAAATTTATCTCAAATATTGAAAAGTATTTGTTTCGATAAAAACATGAATTAAACTGCTCATAAAATATGCAAATTTAATAACTATTTAAGTTATTGCGACTGAAATATGGTTATTTTTTATTAATAGGTAACGCATAGTATTGTTTTGCTTGCATGCGACTCGTTTAAGATAAAAGCTGATCAATACTCACCTTAAGAACTGGAGTTAAATATTCTGCTACTCCTAATGCGGTTCCTTTAACGCTATTTATAACATTCTGCATCTTTCTAATTTAATGTAGTCAAATAATCATAGAAAATAAGAAAACAAGATTTTCAATACGAGTGCTGGGATAGCACAACCAGCTAAAACTTGACGTACAATCTGTCAAGTCAAGATTTCACTGTCAAGGTCGGTAAACCCACCAACATTTTTAAACCAATCAAATTGCTACTATTTGACGTTACAAAATTTATGACTTAGTCGCGTACACATTAGCGATAGCAAGCGCTAAGCGGTGGGCGATAAGCGGCGAAGTTGAAAATACAGAAATGCGGCGAACGATTCGTTTAATTTTCAGTATGAAATTGATTGATTATAAAAATTAAAATAAAAAATCCGATGTGGCCAGCACATTACCTTCCACAATCCCTGTGTATTATATACAGGCGCCTTGTGGAAAACACGCCCATCTTTAAGTTCATAATTTTTTTGATTATGATGGTGTAAATCAAAAAGTGGTAACATGTGAAATCAATTTTTTTAAGAGCAATGTTTACTGAATTAGTCTAATTTACTTTTTAATCTTTAAAAATGTAATAAAGCTGTGTATACAATTCCGCTTTATATTTATTATATAATAATAATAATAATAATAAAATTCTTATTAATATTACGAAAATAAATATTACATACACAGATTTATTGATTAACGCTTAAGCGGTTAGCAAAACAAATTATAACTGTTTGTAACAATGTAGTTTGCAAAATAACATTCAAATCACGTGACGAGTGTGAATACACTTTTATCACACGGTAGAAAGTGTCAGGCAAAGACGCTTGAAAGTTAAACTCTCTTCATTAGAATTTCCGATGCCCTACATTTTAGTAAGAGGTAATTTAGCATCGTATGGAAACAGATATCCATGGCGTGTGCTAGTGTCCGGTTTAAAAACTTCTGATATCGAACAATTGAAACGTTTTGCATCAGGCGGATATTGTGACGACTCAACCATTGTTTATTTGCAACATCCTTGCGTTATTTTGACTGCGCTGGAAGTTTTGGGGTACAAAGTGGTTGCATCATCGTCTACCAGTATAAAACAAGATTATAACGAATATATGTGGACTATGAGAAAGGAATTCTCTGAGCCAGAACCAGTAGTGAACGACACGCATATAAAGGCAGTCGACTAATGCAAAATCATATCAAGTGTGCGATGGATATACCAGCAAATATTATTATGTCAAGTGGCATGCATGCATATGTTGCTGTAAAAGCATCAATACATGCACAGGACAGTGCTGTGTTTGGTTTAAACGACGAAGAAGTCAATGCTTTATCAAAGAAATATAACAACGGAAACAAAAAAGAAATTATTAACGGAGTTTTGCTGAAAGTACCTCCATTAACACTTATTAACGCTCTGGGACAATTAGGTTACAAAGTTGTAAGTTCTACGGGTGAAGCCGAAACTGTGTGGACCATGCAACGTGAACTATAATTTATCTACCGTCTCTATTGTTACTTAACTATTTTATAATACACATTACTAAACATGTCTCAGCACAGTGATCATAAATGTAACCATGGATATACCCCCGGGTCCGTATTTCAAACTTTGGATGAATTGGATTTTGAAAGAGGAATTTGGTATGCAGCCCAAAACGGCGATTTGCAAAGGATTAAGAAACTGTTGGATCAAGGAATTAGCGTAGATAAACGAGACAACGCGGGATATACTGCCTTGCATTACGCCTCAAGGGCTGGATATATCGAAATCTGTAAATTCTTGTTATCGAAAGGCGCCGATATTAACGCTGCTACCAGATCTGGGCAAGCTACTGCTCTCCACAGGGCAGCCTCTGCAGGTAAGAAAAAAATATTTTACAAAATTACGCCTACGTGCCAAAAATCATACGCTTTTAACTTGATAAATTATTTTTCATGCGTCATTCTTGTAAACAACTGATATCAAAACAATAATAGCTGAGTCATTGTTTTGTTTATTAAAATGATCCTCTTTTATTTTTACGCAAACTGGTTTCACTGACAACGAAAGTGAAATTTGAGTAACGAATTAAAAGATATATACTCTATTCTATTTAATAATGGACTTGGTGGCGTTTCAGAGCCAGCTCGTTTTACACACAAAAGTTATGAATTATACTTCATTTCATCTAAGAAAATAGTAGATAGCGCTTGAGAGGCGACCGTGTTTACATACATTAAATAAATAATTTATATTCGTGAAACCAAACTTTGTCAATAATAAATACTTTTACCTATAAAAATGTACAAGTACTGAATATTAAAAAATTACAATCAAACATAGTTAAACATCACTTAGTTCTACAGATTTTATTTGATAACTGACAGGTGATATTTTTTCGTTTTTGTGAACTAGGTTTGCATTCTGACCAACCAAAGGACAGAATTTATATCCCTATCTAAACCAAGGTTATTTTCTTACGTGAAATGAAGTATATAAACGTCAAAATATGATAATGTTTAATTCTTTAGTAAATAACAGTTACAAGTACAGTAGAACCCCGGTTATCCGAGGTAACGTGGGGGATACCCTCCTCGGATATCTGAAAACTCGGATAATCCGGATTTATTTTTTATTCATTAAAAAAATAAACACAAATGTACTTTAAACGGTTTTTTAACGTTTTTAACATGTAAATAAGTATGTATGTATATTATAAAACATTGAAATAGTTATCTATGCGTTGCTATTTCATATTGCATCTTTTTCTCGCTGCCATATTTCTCCATCTGTTAAGAAGAAGCAAATCCGCTGGGGTTGCCTCTGATTGTTGTTCGATATACCTCTGAGCTTTTTCCAGATTTTAAATGGAAATATTTTAGAAGCTCGGTTAATACGGATGGGTCTTTAGATTGGCTCGGTTAATCCAGATCATAGACGCGCGTACCTCGCATGTTGGGTCTTTAGATCGGCTCGGTTAATCCGGAGCTCGGATAATTGCGACTCGGATAATCGAGGTTCTACTGTATAATAGTATAGAATCACAGCTTAGACCAGAGAAGTGCAAACTAGAGGGCGCAACAAATGATGCGAGGGGCGCGACTACGGCCAAATTTTATTACGAATTTCTTTAAAGTTTTACTTCCAGATATTTTATTTTCATAACTTTTTGATTTGCTATAGTGTTTCTGTAATGTTTTGTATTTACGCACTTGCTGGTTGGGAATTCCCTTTTACTTCTGTGAAATCACATTCTCAAAATTAACAAGTATGGACCTTTTACATCAAAAGAGAAAGATAGGGAAAAATGATATATATGTAGTGCGTAGAAGTTTGTTTGCGCATTAGGGAGGCCAGATTATATTTCAAACAAAATTTGAAATGGCGGAAATAAGAATGTAACTATATCAAATAAATTCACACAAAGAGTTTGTGATGATGAATATTTCAAAACAAGAGGACGGGAAATGCGAATCAGAGACGCGGTTATATGTTCTAAAGACGCGAAATGTACTCCACATAAAGTGACAGATAATTGCGTAGTTGCCAGTTTATTATAAAAAAAGTTACAAACAAGAATGAAACTATTGATTTTATTTTTAAATAAATTGCTTTGTCTTCATTTATAATTTCTTTACAATCAAAGACAAAATAATTCAAGTTTTTGTGTTGTTTAAATATTTTTTTATCGAAAATAAATGCTTGACCTTTTAATCATTTTACTTGACAAGGTACCTCCCCATCTCTAGTTCATAAAAAATTCATTACGTGGTGCATTGAAAAATGACGTCACGGTGCAATAAAAATGTAAAAGGTCCATATGGGCAATAAGATGTATCACGAAACGTTCTGTTACTTAATAAAAATATAAAAGGGCCTTTAAAACTATCTGATGATGAACCTGAGTTAAGAGTGGCGGTATCTTCAATTAAATCAAGACTGGAAGATACTGCTAGTAAGAGACAGGCGCACAAATCACATTTATTTTCTTTTATAAATTTTACTTGATATGAATTTTTTATTTTTATTAAATTATCATCGATAAAAACCACCCACCGCCCCCATATTAAATGTTGATTTAAAAAATTGCCAGTCATGAGAGGGGACTCAAGTATCTTGAAAAAAGGGGGCGCGACATAAAAGTTTGCGCACCTCTGGCATAGACTTCTGTACTGCCTAGGTACAACTCTAACACTAAAGTGGATGATGAAGCTTCTTAACTTAAATTGTTTGTATATATATTTATATCACTTAATTTATTAATATCTGTTTCATCATTATTAATCTGCAACATTTCAAGTGTTAAACGTTTCTGTAAATTAGATTCTGTGTCCAAGATTTTATCATCTTCAAAAGCTATGGCCTGTGTTTTTTACATGTGTTACTAGAGCACATTTTCCATTATTTTTGTTAATCCTACAATTTCTTTTATGTTCCTCTAATCTTGTTTTTAAATAACGTTTTGTTTGACCTGTATACTGGGCAGGGCAATCGTCACATGGAATTTTGTATATTATATTAAATTTGTACATTTTATCTATATTGGCTTTATATTTTTTCAAAAATGCCGAAAATTCATGCATATATTTATTTTGTTTTTAAAATATTTTAACGAATTTTTGAGTATTTTATTACATTTATTTATTTTTTTAACTGTTTTGACGTCCTACGTGTGTTGTTATGTATTTTGTTATTATTTTAATTTATTCATACAGATATAAAACAATTTTATACGTAAGTTTAAAAAAAAACGATGTAATTAAATAGTTTTCAAATTTTTTGTATCAATTTGTAGGTCCTGAAGAAGACATAGGCGATGCCGAAACCGGTTGAGGCCGAAATTTAAATAAAAAAAATTACTACACTCCAGTTATTTATCAATTTCCATCTTAATACTAAAGCCCCGGTCACATCTGTACGATTCTATTGTGTCATGTCTTATGAGGAAGAAGAAGTACTCGAGTCGTATCAAAAATAGTGGCGTTATCAGACTAGTTCTATGAAATTATATGCTACTCATTTCACAGTATTGGAACGAAACTAATTTTATTTTTAAATGTATTTGACGAACGGTGTTTGTTTGGTTGTGGATACAGTATTTTGATAATTTCTGTAGCCTTCAATCATTCTTTACTCAAGATTGATCTCTTTTTTTTCTAATTTTACTATTAAGGATGGCAATTGTGGGGAAAATTATTGCCTCATTTGAACTTGGAGACATTTTAACACTTCGAAATTCCTATAGGAAAACTCAAACAGGATACAATTAAACTGAAAACTAAAATAATTCCAATAACTAAAAACTCAAGTAAAGTTAACAATAATATGCATTTACATTTTTGGAACAAAGTTATGAAACTAATAGTAGAATAATATAAAGAAGAAAACATTGTCGTACCACAAAATTTCAGTCTCAGGTACCTCTTCCTTATAAGACACGACACGACAGAATCGTACAGATGTAACCGGGGCAGACTGAAACTTTTTGTTGCATATTTTTCGCTGTTGTAAACTTGGTTCACGTTTACACCAATCAAATATTTAGAATCGTAAGCCCAATACAGTCTTAACTGGAATAGAGTATAGTAAAAAAAGCAAATGTATATGCTTAATAATAAATATTAACAAATAAGGGAGCTTTTCGTTATAGTGTGACGTCACGTATATCAATATTTTGATTGGTGAAAGACCGCCTACAAGTGTTTAACGAATGAGCATAAAGAGTTTCATACAGCAGGATCATTCGCGCTACTGACATTTTTTATTTCAATTATTTTAACTAATAATTTAAATACACTTGCAATTTAATTTTTCGATGATTGTACAGACCATTTTTGTTGCAGGAAAATATGAAATAGTCAAGTTACTGATAGATCGGAATGCAGATATTATGTTGAAAGACGGCGATGGTAAAACCGTACTGCATCGAGCTGCTGAATCTCAACATTTAGCAATTTGTCAAGATATCGTCAAAATTTGTCCGAGCCTGAGAAATGAAACCGATAACAAAGGTAAAGTGGCTTTTAACTATATAAAAAATACTGATCTAGCAGCAGCTCTTTCCCTTAAAAACTCCTAAGTGTTCATGTGTTTTTCCTTTGAATTGTGTTATTATGGTAGCCTATAATTAAGTTTAGAGATTTTATATTTACAAGTTGATAATTTTAAAATGAATTGTTTACACTATATTTAAGTACAAATCTATAAATTTCACAAGTATCCTATGATAAGGTCTCCTATATATCTTTTTTAAAATATAACAATGTTCGCATTTTACATCATGTATCGAAATATTATTGTGTAAGATTTTAATATATAATTGTTTATTAATTGTATTTTAAATGAATAATTATATTTAACTTTGTATTATATTTATCTAACAATATTAATATGTAAAATATGTTGAAGTTTTATTGCAAATAAATATGCGAAAATATATTTAACTATTTTATTTGTATATATAATTCTATAAACTATTTTCACAATATGCACAACAAATATCACAAAAAATTAAATAAACAATAAATACAAGACAATACACAGTGACAATTATGCTTAATGTAACTTAATATAATATGGCAGCAGAATAATATGTATACTTTCAATTATAAATATACGGAAGTAATTGATGTCTGCCTGCAGACTACTAAAAATTTGACACAAAGTCAAAAGGATTACTTACAAATAAGTTAAATTTCGAGTAATCTACTATTATTATAAGTTTATATACTATTTTCAAAATAGTCTTTCTTCTTCATAAACTAGTAATAATATATACGTTTCACTAGCTTTTATCATTAGGCAATAGTTCTTAAATATACGTTTGGTCTCAACTCTGAAATTTTTAAAAAGTGCAGAAAAGTCGTGTGTGAAAACTGTTGTACGTTGGCACTCTGTGTGAACGAGTGTGTTATCTACATTTTGTACAAGAATACGTTATAGTTAAATCTATGTATTTGTCAAAGTTATTGTTTAATTTTTAGCAGCTTATAACAAACCATTATTAAATAAAAATAAGAAATTTCTGAGAGAAATAGAGTTTTCCAAGGCAACGACTTTTGGAGAAATAAGTATTGCGATGACGTAATAGTAGAGTGCAAAATTATTTTGCATTTTTCTCCCATTCTATTTTTGTACAACAAAAAAATATGGTTCTAATATTTTATCTCTATATTAACATAAAAAATATCATGGAAAACCCTATTTACATACAAAATTTCGTCAATTAATTCGTCTCAGTTTAGTAATTTATTTTTATCATACAAAAATTAGTATGAATAAAAAATCAATTTATAAATAAAAATCAATAAATAATAACTTTGACATTTTACGGTATAAGGCAGCGGAAGTAGTAACTGTCCATTTTACGAATCGAAAGACTACTGCATTAAATCTAATAAGATTTAATGACCTACATAATAAATTTGTGTAAATGAACACATAAATGATATATACTGCCTTATTTCATAAATTATTGTTAAGTATGATACCCTCAATAAATATTTCAATTCTCACTACAATAATTCACAGACTGACATATCCTAATTAATATTTTGTGCCATTTCTAAGTGCAGTTTCCTAATACCATGTTAACAAGTTTTAAATCACACCAAAATATCAATTCTTACTTTTAAATTTAATGTACAATTATCAAAGGTAGATTATAAATTCGAATGAATTTCTATATCTACTTTATTTTTATGAATCTTTAGAATAAAATTATTAATAATGAATTGAAAAATATTTTCGTTTGTGTTGAGACCCTCACTCTTAAACAATACTGCATGAAAGGTTTTTATAGAAAATGCAATGATTTCAACTATTTATCTAATATAATTTCACATACACATTGAAAATGCGTAAACCACAACACGACAAAATCTGTGCAAGTAATTTCGCGCACAAAAAATGTTTGTCTTGTTGTAGTGTGCGTTGCAAATCTTGGTGTAATCTGTTTTGTAGCAATCAATTGTTTTTATAATTTATAACATAAAATTAATTAAATAAAAGTGGCTGTACTATAATCATTAAATGGTTAAATGTAGAGTTTATTACAATTTTATTTAAGTTATGAATAGAGTACATTTAAAAATAACCTTAAAAGTGTAATAAAGTTACAAATTCTTGAAGAAATAAATAAAAGGTAAGTCGTATATTTTATTCCATATGTAAGAAACTATTAATTTGTCGAGGTAATCCGAGATTATTAATTTTATAATACACTTTTTTACCTAACTGTTTACGAATTCGTATTCTACACAAATCCATAAGAGATAAAGGATTAAATTTCATATATATTAACCAGTCTAAAATACTTTCAATTCTTTCAAAAGATTCACTTACCGGTTGAAGATCCGGCATATTTTTAAAATTATAACCTGCAAACACTAACATCTTGACAATAGTAAAATTATTGTTCTTCCTCGCTATACACATGTTATCTAAAAGAATTCGGGGATCACAGAAGTTTACATCAGCTCCAAATTGTATTAGTGTGATTGCGATATTAGTTTTCTGTAAAAATATAGCGTGAAAAAGTGGAGTATCCCAATTACTTTGAATTTCTAAGCCCGCACCACGCGAAAATAAAAGTTCTAACACTGATTTGAATTTAACGTGTTCTGAATCGCTTATATTTTCAACAGCTTCATATAGTGGTGTTGACCCAGTTACTGTATTTGGTAAGTTTACCATGGCACCTGCAAAAATACAAGAAACTCAACAGATATTGAATAGTAAATTAAAATATCTTTAAATACAAATATTTGACTTGTTATTAAAACATTTCTTATATCCGGTGGACAGTGGTATATAATACAAAATAACTTTTTTATTTGTAATTATTTTTTAATTCTCTTTACATATTTGTAAACTAGGCTTAGGGGCTCACAAATCATGGTATTTGGCATGATAGTAGCCCTTTCGGTTTAACGGGAAATTACACTAACTTTCACATTTTAAAAGGGACGTCCTATACATTTTTATGTATTTGGAACAATATGCTTGAAGTGCATTTTTAGTGAAGAAATAAATTACAAAAACGTAAAGAAAATGATGCATAATAAACCTGCCAAGCTATGATATCAGGCAAGCTGTGAAAATAGTTGAGATAAATAGATAATAATATATTTAGTTAGTTCCTATTTTCCGGACTATAGGAAATAAAGTAATAAAATTTTCATATGGCTGTAATTCCTGCCCTATTAATTTTAGAACAAATGTGTAAATACAAAAATGTTCAGGATTAAAACCTGCTTTTAATAAATGCCATGATAAATAGAACAAAAATGTTACATAGTTGTAATGTCTGAATTTGACAGTCTTATTAATTAGTGAGTTGATTGAATTAATTTGTAATTAGTTATATTTTTGTGAGATGATAAATATATCCATCCATGATTACTGATAATTTATGAAATCAATCATTATTAAAACTTTATGACAAATATCATCTGTCAACTCAAAAAATACAATTGTTTAACATTTTTGTTCTATTTCTCATAGCACTCTGTAAATTGCTAAAAATTACAACTTTTATTGTACACCTCTCTCGTGAACGATCGCATGTAAGCAATAATTTTAAACGATTAGATGCCGTTTTTAATTCTGAATATTATTCATATTTACATTTTAGTTCTAAGATAAATAGGGCAGATATTACAGCCATATGAAAATTTTAGTATTATAGTTACTATGTATTTTTTTTAATTTTGTCATTATTTTTACTAAAAATCATCGTTTTTTGTCTACTGTGTCCTCCTTTTGTGATGTAGACGTCTGGTCACCCTATATTATTTCAACTATTTTTTCAGCTTGCCTGATATTATGGCTTAGCAGCAACATATCGCTGAATTCGTATTCCAAATACATAAAATATATAGGGTATCCCATTTGAAATATGAAAGCTAATTCCGGTCAAACCGCAAGCGCTACCATCATGTCAAATACCAAGCTTTATGAGCCCCTAAGCCAATTATAAATAAAAGTGAATTTGAGTGGCCCATTTTTCAGTATTGCCCTGTATATTATTTTTTCTTTGACCGGGATGCTTTCAACAGTTAAAATATAGTTCAGGATTATACTTGTTCGTTTCTAAAGAACCATAAGAAATACAGTCCGTCACGCTAAATAAAATAGGTCTAAGAAATGTTAAATGCTATAGTATAGTAGGATTCCTTTTTCGAGTGCAACAAACCAGTTGCATGAACACTATTAAAATTACAGTCTTGTAAACGTTGGTGATTGGATGGGAGCACAGTAAGTGGTATGCTCTCCCTTATCGCACCAGTTTTCTTTGATATCACGGACTGTACTTGATACTGCCGGCGCGGCAGTTTTGAACTTGTTACCCCCGGAATACAAAGAATTTTATGATAAAACATTAAAAATGTCATTTCTTGTCAAAATAATAAAATCTCCTCTAGAGGAATAATGTCCACATTTTATCTTTAGAGGCAAAAAAATTGTTAATTTTTGGTGTGATAATATAAATAATAAATACAATTAAAATAGGTATGTATATATAATGTCTCTCACCATGATCAAGAAGAAATTTCGCAATATCCAGTTGCCCATTTTTTGCTGCTAAAATAAGCGGAGTATTCCCATTATCATCTCTTAAATTCACAACACTTCCAGCAGTTACTAACATCCTTGTAATGTCCAATTGATTATTTAATACTGAATAATGTAATAAAAAATGACTTTGGGTTACTTTAGCACCCGCCGAAATTAAAGTTTGTACAATTGGAAGAGAATTCACCCAAACTGCTTCACATAAAGGTGTGTATCCATTAACATCTTCAATGTTAATTCTTGCTCCTTGTCTCACTAAAAGCTCAACAGCTCTCACTTGCTGTTGAGCTGCTGCTCGAACTAGGGGAGAACGATCAAATGAGTCCAAAGCATCTACATTTGCCCCTGATTGAATTAAGCTCTGCATGATTTTCACATGACCTTGAGAAGCAGCAAAATGAAGAGCAGTTGTTTTCGTATTTGTTATGTGATTTACTCTAGCTCCAGCTTGAAGTAAAAGTTTAACAATCTCACAATAACCCTGACTGCTTGCAAGATGTAAAGCACTTACATTATCTGAAGATGTATGATTTACATTACAACCTGCGCTTATAAGTAACTGAACTATCGGTAAATGTCCACGATCACAGGAATAATGTAAAGCGGTGCGACCATATCGATCTATTTGATTAATATCACAGTGTAAAGGAGTCTTTAATAAATCTGAGGTTCTATTAAGAATATCCGCATACCATTTATATAAACAAGAATACGAATCAGTTGGAGATTCATCTGTTTCTTTGATTTCTGTGTCCCATTCCAACGCGTCCATTCCTTCCGGTGTAGGGCCATCGCCGATTTCGATAGTTTCACTATCCGTTGAATCTAAATCTTTTTTAACAACAAAAAACCCGACATTTTTATGGTCATTTGTCCTGCATTGTCTTTCGTTACTGAAATCGATGCATAGTTTCTTGTGACGATGATTTGAAAATTCATCATCTTTGAGGGAACGTTTGTAGTTTTCTATTAAAGTTTCGCATATTGTTATGTTTCCTAAATGAGCAGCCGCTCCTAAAGGAGTTAAACCACTTGAACATATTGTGTTAATGTTTACATCTAAAATAAGAACGTAAATAATAGTTTGTTTTTAAAAGAAATGTTGATTTATAAACCTTTGCGTAAGTTTTTCTTAACGTTATTTATATCATTTCGAGATACAGCGTCATATAGTTTATCTTCTACGGTTTGATCCATATATATTTATTTATAATTATAAATGCACAATGTTTCATTATTAAATGTCAATTTGGCATTTCAACCTTTTCAACTACATTCCAAGGCCCACTGTATAAAACGATAATATATATAACGTTTTTCACTGAAAGTATTACTTTTACAATATTCTTTTAATATAAAGTTATGCATACTTTTCTATTCCAAGAGATATTTGTTTATAATGGAAGCGATGCAGTTGTATTGCAGTATTAGTGACCATGACCGAAAAGATCATATTTTCATTTTTAAAGGTCTGCCCAGAGTGGAGGCGTCGCGTTGAGCGTCATGATCACGATGCGTCGGTGTATTGTGGAGTGCGTCTACCAAATGTTGAACAGGAAAATCGGTACGGTTAGTCCGTTTTCGCACACTCCGGCTAAACTGGAGCCGGTGCCACCTGAAGGCGGTTTAGGGCGTTTTCACACATACCGGCAAATTGCTTTTTAAACCAATATTTTTTGGGTCTTGTTGGAAGAAATATGAGTACTGCTCTTAACAGACATTGGCCCGTATTCCGAGCGCACTTTTATAATAAAAGCGCGCTCGTAATACGGGCCATTTTCTTCTTGTGCTATTATGTCTTAAAAGGAGTCACCAGTTTATTTTCTTCAAGTTCAAATGAAATATCAATATTAATTAACACTACTCATTTTCGGTAAATAAATAATAAAACAATGGTAAAATAAAAGAAGACAGCTTTGAGCCCTATGAAAACAACGAATACTAAAGTAAAATTTAAAAAAATCTGATGTGGCCAGCACATTACCTTCCGTCAATTCTGAGTATTATGTACAAATTCCATTCATAAATTTTCTTACAAAGATACTATATTTCCAGTAAAATTATTTCATAAACAAACTATGTAAATTGCACTTGACACTGACTTCTTCTTTAGCTTTTTCCTTAGAGGTCGCTATTCTTGATTTTCTTTTTCCACTCATTTCTATTTTTGCTTGTCGTCCTCCCTCAGTCAGTTCATTTTCTGTCAAGTCTTCCGCAATACAGTCCTTCCATCTTCTCTTTGGTCTTTCCTTGTTTCTTCTACTTTCTAGCTGTTCATTGTTCTTCCAATATATTATCTCTCCTCATGACATGTCCCAATCAATGCAATCGTCTCTCTTGTATCTTTCTAGAAACTTCTATCACTTGAGCCATTTCCCTAACCTCTTATTTCTTATTCTATCTTTCAGTGTCTCCCCCAATATCCTCATCTCTCTGCCACATTCATTTTATTTACATTGACATTTGTCAATTTGAATTTTCTTAATACAGTAGTTGTTTCCATGATTATAGATAGCTTGCTGGTTTAAGAAATTTATTTTCTTTTAATTTTTTTAACTCCATTGAATATGAAATATAAAATGCAATCATTTTGTATAGATAATAGAATATTCTTTAATATTTATAACATTAAATGTCGAAAAATGATATTTAACAGCGTTTTTTCAAGAAAAACTGTTAAAAATTTAAAATGAGGGTACTTCCGGTTGAGCAATTATAATTAAAATCTAATCAGCTCTTCATATGGATGTAAGGAAAATGGAATACGGAAGAATTATAATTTTTAGAAACTCCACCAAGGCCAAAAACATGCTAGTTTAAAAAGCAACGGCACCGTAAATGCTAATTAAAAAAAGTTGGAATTCACCCTTTTAGTCAGGAGTCATTTATTTGTACCATAAATTAAGAAATTATCCGGATCAATTTTTCTGAGATTGTCTGTCCTGGAAAAAATTACTACAAACATTGAGTAAAGAACATAATTTTAATCTTTACTCAATGCTACAAATTACTACTCATGAACATGAACTCATGGTGATCTGCTCTGTAGAAACGCTGTGAAAATCAATCTGGATTGATCTGGACACTGCATCATCGCAACGCGAACGCAACGTTGCGCTCATAGAAAATAGAGATACTGACCTATAGAAGGCGCACTCTATGAAGAAACGCAAGTAGATTAGATGTACAACTACCGCGCTTGGCGGACGCGCCGAGAACTAAAGTTTTGTGAATGAATCATGGATTTAGTATTATTATTTGATTTAAATTGAATATCAATAAGAAAAAAAAGACACAAATTGAAAACTGTTCATTTGATTTATTTATTAAACCTTTTTTTTCTACAATAATTGACTGCATTTTGTATAACAATATCGTTAGATGTTTCCTGACATATTTTTCCTACTAAAACACGATTAATTTGTTTAGTATAATTAAAAAATAAAAATCTTACAAAAAATTCGAGGCATTCCTCGTACAAATTATGTTCAATACATGTAAATACATTGTTTGCTATATATTTTGTTATTATTCTAATAATAATTTTGCTTAAATCTGCTTTGTGGCAAAAAATTGAATATTTTCATTAACAATTTTTTTTTACATTATTAATAAAAATAGAAAATACTTTATTTGGGTGAAATAATGCATTTATATGATATGCCCTAGCTGAAATGAGATGCATCATTTCTTTCACCACAGATATCATTCCTGCAAGTTTTACAATTTTTATTTTTTAATATTTTTTAACAAACAACAAAAAGAATTTAACAAACAACAAAAAGCACTAAACAAACAACAAAAAGCACTAAACAACAAAACTGAATCGCAAACAGGAATACACACAAAAGAATTAGAGGAACCAATGCTGACACTTCAAGAGCGAAAACATGAGTGATTTCAACTGACATTTACCACCATTTTGAAAACTTTGTTGTGCTTATCAGCGCCATTAGCGGTACGGCGCAAAACTATTCAAAGCGACAGTGGCGAAATTGCGGTCGCGCCAACAACTATTTGAAAAGTCCCGGTCGCCGTATGGAGTGCGCATAGCATGGTTGCGCTCGACGCTCCCGCTCCCACCCTAGACAGACCTTTACAAATACAAATAACACGATTCAAAACATAACCTCTTTGTAGAAAAAATAACAATAATCAATTATTTTAAAACAAATATAAAGAAATGGAAGCTTCGGCAGATTTATATTCCCTTCATTGGAACAATCACACACGAAATTTAAAAAGTGCTTTCGATGTTTTTCGATGCGACAACGAATTAGTAGACGTTACTTTAAGCTGCGAAGGAAAGCAAATAAAAGCTCATAAAATAGTTTTGTCTGCGTGTAGTATATATTTTCTGGATTTATTTAGAGACAATCCATGTCAGCATCCTATTGTTATATTACGGGATGTTAAATATCAAACAATGTTAGATATTTTAAATTTTATATATCAAGGGGAAGTGAATGTTTCATTTGAACATTTGAATTGTTTCTTGAAAACTGCAGAACTTTTACAAATAAAAGGTTTAATTGATAATATTGATATAAAAGATAAAAATGAACAATCTGCTGGTACACGTGAAGAAACCAAAGAAAGTAAAATTGAACCTAATAATTCAGAATTTAATGTGGCTTCGGAAATAGTATCGGCCGAATTAGAAAATAATATGGAAATGTCTGTTAAAAGAGAAATAGACGATTTTACGACAATAAATTCTTTAGAATATATGGATTTTAATATAGGTAAACACATATTTAATTATTTGTAAAAGTGTAATTATTTATATATTATAGGAAATGCTTATTCCTTGAATGAAAACTGTAATAATTATTGCGAAAAAGATCTACAAGGTTTGTAATAGAAAACAGCACAAAACAAATAAAAATCATTTCTTTGTTTCGTCTCATTCAATTGTTTTGCAGATCGTTTGCAAAAAACTGACACGCTCAACAAAGAAGCAAATTTTCCATGTAGATTTTGCGACAAAGTTTTTTCGCATCCTAATAGTTTAAAACTTCATTTACCGAAACATACTGGGGGCACAACATGTCGTTTGTGCCACGCAGTTTTGAGCAGACAGTATGAATTAAAAGTACATATGAGGAAAAAACATAATATAGAACTATATTAATATTGTTAATTAAGATTGTAATTTTATTATTAGTTCTTTAAAAATAATGTATTTTTAAAAGTTTCTCTAATAAAATGTTTTGTTCATATAATGTAGAACAATGTATGCCCTATTTACATAAAAATTTTAATAAGCGTTATGTGAAAGTGTTTTTAATGAACCCGTTATAAAATAATTAAAGCGCATATAAAAGTAATAGGCCAATTCTGGACATTCATCTATAAAACCGTAAGTTCGTAAATCTGAAGACTACGATAAATCTAACTGCACAATGGACACTTCTAAAGGCACAGACTCTCCATATACCTTTAGGTTTATTCCAACACATCACTAAAAACAATTTGCAAACGGTCGGTTACATGCGCACAGCGCATTTAATGTTCCAACATGAATTTCGACTAACTCATGTACGAAGCTTCGGTTGTTCCAACTTGAATTGATTATTCATGAACTGGTTTGCGAACGGTCAAATTAGTCAGTGAATTTTTACTTGTACTGTTGTCCGGGATATGCGAAATGTGTAAAATCCATGTCCAGAATGAGCGAAATGCGTAAAATCCATCAGTAACCTATTTTATTCTTTATCAGCTATTACTCATTTATTTTATAAAATGAGTGACTTGGAGGGATTTTCAGACAATTGATACTGTTATTTCCTAATATTTGTTAAAATTAAATCTCAAATTTCACAATTAGGTATTTTTTTTCTCGATCGTTATATAACTTACTGTTTTATATTTTTCAAATATTTTCTCTATTTTTTTTAATGTGAGATAACATTTGAATTTCGAACTATAAAGTACAAATTACAGTTCTGCACCGTTCCAACACAACATAGTAGAAAAACGTGCATGAACCGTAGTGTGAACGATACGCAAACTGTGTTGGAACAAACCTAAAAACGTTCCGAAATTTACGTGTAGTGAAGTCCTTCTTTCGTAAAAAAAATATTACCGCGCGATATTCGATTTGTTCCATTATCGATTATATCTTGTTGTATTTTGTTTTATAAAGCAGAAATTAACAATCGAAACTTGGCAATTACAACAATCAAGAAATTCTGTTTTCTTTTCCATGGCCTACCGAGATCGGCAAAACTTTTCTCGGTCCCCTCTCCAGAAGCAAGTATTTGGTGTAATTTTGCTAAGAAGTGAAAAAAAATATGAAGCGCTGATGTTGAAGAAAATGACAATTTATTTTCATGTACACAGTTATTACACAAAATGTAATACTAATACATATTATGTTAAATGGGGTATGGTAGAGTTGAAGGGTGATTTAGTGATCAAAATATAAAATTCTAGTATACGAATAGGTTTTGGCGAAATATCTTAAAAAAATTGTCCTAAGATAAGGTATATAAATTTTACAATTTATTACTACAGTTCCATTTTTAAGGCTCACAGGATATTGAAATTGCTTTTGGTATTTATTATACATATAAACATGTAGTATTATGTGTAACAGCAAATGACATAGGCATTGGAAACATTGGGTTAAAATAATACATTACACTGAATAAAATAAAGGAACTCTCTACCAACAATGCAATACATAATATTCAGTTGACAACGATGTTACACAAATAGCTACTTTTGATCAGTATTTATAAATAAATTTACAACAGCGGGAAAATATACAACTATTACAGTCTATTGCAATCAACTTATTTTTTATTTATTACGATTAGAACACATCTTCAGTAATCTAAATAATAGATAAGACCTTTCTCAGATCTGATGACTTATAAGACAAACGATTTTTTAACAAATCACATATAATAAAATCACTATAAAAATGTAATTGTTATTTTACAATGCAATGAAATGATAATAGGTACTACAAATTACCTGTTATAAATATAAATTACAATACCTTACTACACAAGTAACAAAAGTTTGCAAAAAATAACAATATCATTAAGTTAGGAAGTATGTATTTGTCGACGTTAAAAGCTCTCCCAAACCAATGCAAAATATTCACAGCGATAACGAAACTTTCGCTTCTCCAAATAGACACAAAAGTCGCATATTTGCGTATCTAGCGGCACTACTTAGAGGTAATAGTAGCTATGGTTACGGCAGTACAAACAACATTGAATGACACATGAACAAGATAACGAGGGGATTTGTTTGTATTGAAATATTCTATCTCTCTTTTGCGTATAACATCAATTCTGTGTCTATTGTTGATTGAAAGTCCACAGCGACAAGTAACAAACCCCAGTGGCGCGAAAATTGCTAGGGAAACGATATTTGTAGAAAATAAACTACAAGTCGGTATCGCGCCAACTTTTTTTACATCATTACGCCAAAATTTTTCGTTGACACACGAATAAATTTATTACTATTTATTTATTTGAAATTTCAAAATATTAGTCCATTTTTACAAAATAGATAATACAAAAACAGAAAGTGGCCGAATTACATTTCTATTCCACAAAACGATACGGCGCAATACCAAATTTCATTTCTATCGTTTCGTTTCGCACTGCTGCAGCGATTTATTTAATTTTGCGGTATCCACAGTTTTGAAGCTGTCGCTAGTTATTCGCTAATAATTTCGTTATGACATTTTCAGAAAAATATATGGAAATGGTAATAAAATACTTAATTTGTGTCCATTTGTGTACTGCAAATATAAAACCGATGTTTTATCTTTTAGAAATTGTGGCATCAATGTAAGAAATACGCCGAAATCTTTATACTTTCATTTTATGAATGAATCGACTATCATTTCTGTCTCCAGATAATAATAGTAGGTATATGATTTAAAGCGCGGTACGAATAGAAACCTGGTATTATATTCATCGTCTAAACGTGTAAAGCAGCGTTTTTTAAACTTGGAGCCCGCAAGATATCTTTAACGGGTCTGCAATTGCACGGAGAAATAATATACCTAAGTACCACAAGTTTCCCGAAAAAAATTAAAACAAATTTTTATACACGGCAGCAGCAACACAACCGCAATGAGTCGTATTATCTAAGTATGCAACAAGCCGTGCGGCTGTTAAAATTTCAATTTCTAAGGAGTCCGCTATCTCAAATGTTAATACAAAGTTGTCCGCGGTTTAGAAAAGATTGAGAAACGCAATAAAGCAATCAATAAAAGTGCCTCTTCGTCGTCTCACGTGGAGTATATTGTCGCAAATCCTAACCCAGAACTGACGCGAATTTCGCTGCGAAACTTCCGCGTTGGTTTGGGAGAGCCTTACGAGTGCTGCGAGTTTTAGCACGAAATGAACTAGATCATACATTTCACTAGAAATTAATAGACAGCGCGCGGATATAATAATCAGACTTCTCTGCGGGGAACATCTCTATTTGACACAGACAAGGAAATTTCTGCAAATCAGTATTCAAGAAACAAACAATCAATTAATTAATATCCTTTTAGTCTATTTAGAAATCTTTCAACATTTTTCGATTAATTTCTCTAAAGCCCAAATCTGCATTCAACTGCCGCATGCATGTTTAAATATATCTATCACACAATGAGTTACGTTACAAAAAAATATTGTAATACTCTAACAACAAAAAATCGCTGTGTAACAAAAAATACTTCGTTAACAAAACGTGGAAAAAATAGAAATCTTAATCCACAGAAACAAAATGGAAAAACATACACAGCTCGTCAAAAGCTTACGGATACATTTCATAATAAATAAATGACACTTACGGTCGAAGAAATCATAATAGTATTCGGTGGAAAAACAATGTTACATTAAAAAAAAAAATAACCACTAACAGTTTTACTTCATTGCTTTCTTTTAACTTGTAGAGTTCCTTCTGCGCGTTTTGCGATTTTCACTGATTCACACAATTGTTTTATGTGTACACTAACATTTTAATCCCACGATCTATCGCTGTCCGCGTCTGAAAGCTCCTGTTCCTGCTCGGAGGCGTGGGTGATATATTCTTGTTGTTCGACTTTTCTTCTTTTGGCATTTCTAAACACTTCTTCGTCTTCAGCTGACCGTGCTTTACGAAATTCGTGCACCAGGGGGTAGATATATTCGATGGCGGATTGTACATCTGCAACACTGGAAGCTACCACAACAAAGCGTTACTTATGCGATTCGATCTAATGCAAAAAAAACTTATGTTTACAATCAGTTAATAAACAAGTGGTTGAAATATGATATATTGATATTTTATGACTGGTAGGTAGACTAAATAGAGCTGTCATGTCGTTTATTGTAATAAAAATGAATATATTTACCTGTTACTGTGATGCTTCCAGTGGAAAATATCTTTAGGGTAGCTTTGGGAATTTTTAATTTGTACGTGACACCAGGGTGCAACTCAGGTTCATAGCTAAACAATAATATTTTGTTAATAGGATCTACTTAACGAATTGAAAATAAATAAATACTAGATATTTATACACCAAGTAAGTTAAGATGTTTTATTCACGAAAAGAAAGTTTAAACCACGAGCCCATAGGGAATGGCTTTACGCTACCGGATGGCGCTCGAAATCCGAACATGAAAAAACAGTTTTTTCAATTATCTGTGCCCTAAAACATTGTACGGTGCTTTATACATACAGATTTAGAGAATGAGGTCATGTACGACTATTTATTATTACCTTTAATCAATAATAATGAAAAAAGATAAACCCGTATTTTTTATTTTTCCTCAAATCTATCTTTAATAATGAGAAAATTGCAATTAAAAAAGACATTGTTCAAAATGAGGCTGATTTTCCTCGCTTCGCTCCTCGGCTAGTGACGTCACATTTCAATATTAACAACCATTTTAATTTTCACGCTAGGTTCTAAACGTTAAAGTGACATTTGAAGATAACCTGATATTTACGAACGTTTTGTGCCATCGTACCAAAATACTAGAGAATATATATTCAATTCAATGCCCCGCGTGCGTTTCTATAGCTAAACAAACTTCTTGTGTCTAATCTCAAATCTTAACAAAGAAGCACAGCTGATGTGACGCGCGGATAACTTCAGACCAAATGAAATATATTTATAAAAATTAAATGAATGTAGTTATATTAATATATTATAGCATATTTAGATATGTAATTTTCAATTAGTCTATATATTTTTTTCTGATAAGTTTCTATGAATGAGTCTGAACTTGCAGTTCTGAAACGTGACGTCACAACATGGCTGGTTTTTGCAACTTCTAAAAAATATACTTTAAAACAATTTTATAAACAAAAAATGTAAACAAAAGATAATTTAATCATACAGTACGATAAATTAGACTATGCTTGTTCGATTTAAACATAAAAATGATCATTTTTTTTTGTATGACCTCATTTAGTTCCACAGTAAACTTAAAAAAATTCGAATCAATTTCCACATTCTTACGGCATTTATTTCATTGATGTTGCATGTATTTGTTCATGTAATTAAATTTACTATGAAACTAAATTTAACTGGACAATTATAATAATAATTAATAAGACGTGGTAAAAACATATTTGGTAGACGTTATTCCATACAATAAGCGTTGATGAACTGTCAAATACGGTGAAAATGATTAGGTAGAAGACTCACGTCATCAATCTGAAAAAAACCTTATAAAAAGAAATATAACTTGTAATAAATATTATTTATTTATTTTTTAAAAAAGAAAAAATATACTACTATTAAAGAAACGTACATATTAATTTACAATTATAAGTTAATCCTTATCCCTTTTACGAAATATAAAATTATTTGACACAACATGGTCATTCTAAGTAGTGCCAACGTATGGTACGAAAATAAACTACAATTATTTCAAATAATTTTATAATTATTTTATATTCCATAAAAGGAATAACGATTGACTTGGAAATAATTGTAAATATCATTAATATATACATTACTTAATATTGGTACTTTTTTTTCTTCTTTTAAAAATAACACCCAATAATTTCCACAAGTTATATTTCATTTTATAAGCTTTTTTTCAGGTCGAGGACATGAGTCTTCTGCCTAATCATTTTGACTATAGCTATTTTCTGACTTATTACTTGGTTAGACAGTTTACTCGACTTTCATGTCTTGAAATAATCGCATATTAAATCCATTTTACCACGTCTTTAAATTTAGTTAACTCGGACACCAATGGCATCCACAAATTTGTAATTTTTTAAAACGTTAATTTTAAAGTTCAGATAATATATGAAAAGTTCTGTTTTTCCATGTTATATGTCTGTATAATGGAGTTTTAGCGCGATCCAATATATGATACTGTCAGTTAAAACGAAAAATATAGCATAAGTTAAACATGTGTCAATTTTTATGCAACATTTTAACAAATGAAACATGGAAAATGAAGGATTCCGATAACATGCAATCAATTTTGATTATAATATAGGATTCTGTGAATATTGTCGTACATGTCGTAATGTAATCGACATTAAAAACCTTTTATGGTTACGTAAGAAATAAAGGTTATTAACAGACTGATATCTTTCCCAATTACTTAATTTCATGGTACATGACATAAATAAATAAAATAAACTTACTCAGCTTCTTTGTGTCTTTCTGAGAAAGCGTTAATCCTAATTGCAAAAGGCATAGAACACGTTCCCAGTACATTAACAACTCTAAAATTATTAAATCTGACTTTGAATCCAAGCTTCTGTAGACTACGAGCAAATCTCCGTGCGGCTATTTTTGCTTGCACCTCACTGGTTGCTCCTGTACAAGTGACTTTTCCTGATGACCAGATACTCGCTGTGGTGTAAGGTCTCCTCAGTTTCATTGTAATCATTCCGTTCTCGCGTCGATACTCTACATTTACACCATTTAAAGCTATTTGCCGCAGATTTAAGTGGCATCGCACACTAAAACTGCATACTACGTTGCTGATTACGATGTCGATTTCGGGTCCGTTATCTTCTGCTTCGATACATTCTGTCGTTTCTCCACCAGGGTTTAATTCTACACATTCTGTCGATTCTTGTAAGGGGTTTGTAAGTGTTTGTATTTCGTGAACTAGGCTAGTACCATTCGTAAGCGATTTCATACCATTCTTTTGTATAACAGTAGCCATAATATGAAACTACTGAAACTGTCTGAAAACAAAATCATGTTTCAATGTTCTGTCAAATGATTTTATTTGTTACTTAATATGGTCACAATCTCACCACGAATCGTAGTATATGGATTGAAAAATGGCGTAAATGTATATAATTCTTGTTAAATAGAACACAAATATAGTTTCCCAGTAAGTACATGCAAATAATGCAAGTAATAAATAACTGGGAAAACAAACCTACGCAAATACGATTCACAATAAGATTCCAAGAAAATGATCTACATTTAAAAGAATACTGGTTTATTGAAAATTTTACATATTATAAATGTTTGTTTTATAGTAACACTGTATAAATACGAAATGAAAAATGTATTACTGACTTACTAGGTGGATATGAGTTCCATAGATCTCGAAGTTTTTTATTTACTACTTTTGCATGCTAAAAAGACGTACGAAATATCAATTTTGAATAAATAGAAATAAATTAAGAGCATACCTATGAGTAATAGCAATGATGTAACGTAATTTTCGATGATTAAATTCACACCCTCACGCCTATGTTAAGAGTGCCTTTTGTTTTTATTCACCAAACAAACACACATTGTTTCACAACATAAAAATTATCACCAACACGTCCGTAACTGACAAGCAAAATGCAAGAACTGAACTTATTATTTATATGCAAATATATGTATTATAACAGGGAAACTAAATAATAGACCACCCCCATTCACTGCATGAGTAAACTGAGGAAGTAGTCATTTGCCACAGGATGCATTTAAAACTATATTTCGTTTTAATTATAATTAACTTACACTTTTTAAAGTTTATTAAAAGTGTCTCTATGTTATATTAAATGTCTTGAGTACAAAAAAAATAGCACTTTAAACAGCAACATTATGAGTAGCCATGTTACAAATGTGTCTTTTGCAAACGAAATTGTCGTTTAGAAGGAACTGGAAAGAACGGGCGAACGTGCAATAAAACTGCAGTGTGCGTTCAATGCGTTCATTACTACTGCTTAACTGTAAATCTATGCTGGAGGTAAAGGAAAAATAAAACTCGGTGCTTTATGAGAATATGAGTTCCACTTTCAATATATTACTTTTAGCTTTAAATTAAGAGTATTAAAATGACAAATTTATATCAAAATAACAATGTTTATCAAAAAAGAAGGCAGATTATTATCTCTGAACATCTTTTTTCCACAAATTATATTTTCAAATTCATTTTATCTGACATCATCGTTTTGTGTATAGTTTAAAAATAATGAAGTCATGTCCTATTTGAGTAGACACACAATAGTTTTTTTTTAAGAATATATTACAACAATTAAAGAAAACAGCTCTGAATGCACAACATAGTAATAATTTTTAATTTAATTATAAATTACACTTAAAATTGATAATGGAAAGGGCCTTAAAAAACAATTTACTTTCATTATGCATATAAACAGTAGGTTCGTCGAATTGCTAATGTTTCGCACTGATTTTTGACGGATTTATTTTTGATATTATTTACCGTCACATGTGACAAATTCAAAGCAGTACAAACTCTCAAAAATGTAATAATATTTAGAAATAAGTACATAGGAAATACAGAACTGCCATGTGATAACCTCAACATATATACATCTTCTACAGACGAGAATGGAATTAGGGGAACATTTACACGTTTCTTTTCCTTAAAATATGCAGAAGCATTCAAAATAATTTCTTTACATAGTTCATACTCTGCAATCACGTGATCACATTGAAATGCCATTCTAAAAAAAAATTGACTGTCTCCATGGTTTGTACTTGTACCGTTTTTAATTTGAGAAAATAATGTTTCAAAACATTACGAAGTACAAACCAGCATTAAATCAGTGTGTCGCCAAAAATAGCTTAGGATTAACAGCAATATTGCTTAACAACAGTAAAAAGTTAAGTACAATTACGATTGTTCATTGATTTAATATATTTGTAATTTTATGGCAAATATATATATATATATATATATATATATATATAATATTTCAAATATTAATATTGAAATATTAATGTAAATAATAGTTTTTTAACAATAAACAATGTGAAATATTAAAAACATCAAAATATGTTCTATATGATTGACTGAATGTTACCTAGGAGTGTCAATCTTCTTCTGATTATTGTTCGTAACCTAAAACATTTTATAAGACCGGTGCAAAAATAAAATGTCTTTATTTAGTATGAAAATAGTGTAAATAACAGTAATTATTAAAAATGAATGCTCTAAAAAGTATATACTTGTTAGTACTTTTACTTTTATATGTATGGAATTGTTCGTCGTACAAAGACAAATTTTACGAAGAATTGTTACTAAAACCTCTTCAAAGTGAGCAAATATATGCTCATTTTCAATTTACTACTTTGTGGGATGTACAGCCAACACCAGAGACTTGTAAGTGGTATTATATTCAGTTATTTGCAAGCTAATTTCCATATTTTATAGTCAACCACTGTGATCTCTTCCCCCGTGGTTTCGCAGAAATAATTGGTCGTTATGATGTTCAAGAATTGCATATTAGTTTAACTGGAGGCTTATGGAGATACGAAACATGGGGCTATCCAATCATTGACGCTGCTCCGGGTGTCGAACTTTGGACGTGGTTCAAACCAGACGCTATAAACATAGATAAACAGTGGAAAGAACTCGCTAATTCTTTATCAGGATTGTTGTGTGCGTCTTTAAATTTTATTGATGCATCAAATAGTTTAAGTCCCGAGTTTAGCTTCAGGCCCAAAGGTATTGTAAGTAACAATAAACCTTTAAATTCATCTTATCTTCGATATGCTTCTTTACCGCGGGAAATTGTTTGTACTGAAAATTTAACCCCATGGAAAAAACTGTTACCTTGTTACGCGAAGAAAGGATTAGCGTCTTTATTGAACGCGGGAAATATTCATAATACTCGTTATCATTCATTAAGTTTAAGTTTTCGATCAATTTGTAAAGACAGTAATTGTGAATCAAATTCTTTGGAATTAAAACAATCAGTTTCTTTAGTCTATGATTACTTAATTTTGCAAACTAGAAATTGGTCATTCCGTAAATTATTTGGACAAGGTTTAATGGAATCTTGCCCTTTATCAGAAAATAGTATTATTTATGTAGATATTACCGGTAATAATACCAACAATTTATTGAAAATTACACCAGCCCCTAACGAAATTATAACATCTACGCGAGGAGGCGATGAGAGAACTTATGCTGTGTATGATACTAAAAATTTATCTGTTGGAGTTTTAAATATTGCTGTAAATTATCCCTCCTCACAAATTTTTAATGTTAATCCTCCTCCACTGTTGCACGCTAATCAATACATTGCTGGTTTTGGGCAGGAATACGGAGAAATCGTAACGAAAATTTACAATAATCATTGGGGAACTTTAGATATTTTATTGTTGGAAAATTTACCATGGTATGTTCCGATTTACATTCATACATTAAAAATAAAGTCTAATGGAGTTGATTTAAAACCGGTTCATAAAAAATTCATCCCAGGTAAACAAAGACAAAGACCGTATTATTTAGAATTATTGTTGAGATTGCCGCCAAAATCAGTAACGGTTGTTTCAATCGATTTTGATTATGTGTTTTTAAAATGGCAAGAATACCCACCAGATGCAAACCATGGTTTTTATATCGGATCGTCTGTTATTACTTCATATTTACCTTTAGCGCGAAATTATACGGGTTTACCAACAGATGGTATTTTAATTTCATCGACTTTTAATGCGTCTAGAAGTGGATATTTGGTCCAAATTCGTACTGAAAGTATGTTGATAACGTTACCCACTCCTGATTTTAGTATGCCGTATAATGTAATTTGTTTAGCGTGTACTGTAGTAGCATTAGCATTTGGCCCTTTGCATAATATAACCACTAAAATACTTGTTTTAAAAGTACCTAAAAAGAAGTTTGGTTGGATGAACTATTTAAAACAATTTATTACTAAAAAAGACAAAGCTGAATAAAATATTGATGGTTTATTGTTTAATTACTTTTTTATACAGTTAATATATTACTTTGTTAGCAACAGTACAAAATATTTTGTAAGTTTTAGACGTTTTCGTAAAGTTTATGAGATTGATCCGAAATAATCTGAAGCGTTCCTAAAGTCAATTCGCAAATTTACTTTGAAGTTAGATAAGGGGCGTGACCATTGGAGTTAATAAAAATACAAACTGCGAATTTCTCTGTGAAACAGCATTATAATAAAAATATTACAATGTTACGTCATGTTTCACCAGTTTACAATTTCTTAGTCAACTTCAATGAAGCTATCGTCAGAAATATGACATAACTTTGTAATATTTTTATTACGTTGTTTCACGGAGTAATTCGCAATTTGCTTTTTTATTAAATGACATGTCTCAGTAGATGGCTCTGTAGGTACTAACATAACCATCGTAAAAGATCATATGATCGCTGCCAGCACAACGAGTCGTTGGCTTTGCTCCAGAAGTCCACTCATTATGGACCGGACAAAGGCCACAGGTTACACCACACTGATGAGCACCAAATAGTGCGAAACGCGTCTGTGGTTTTGTTGTGCTGGCCGGCTTCTGACGATGGCTTCATTGAAGTTGACTCAGAAGTTATAAACTGGTGAAACATGACGTAACTTTGTAATATTTTTATTATTGGAATTAAGTTCGAGTAAACTCATTTTATGAACGATTTATGAGTTTTGTGTAATTTGTGTAAAGACCATAAGCACCTAAAGAATGACAGTATATCTACTTAATTTAACTTCTGCGCATGTCGAGTTAGGTTAGAAGAATTAACTCTGAGTAAAATAACATGAATTTTCGATCGCAAGTTATAGTAAAGATGAAGTTAACTCTAAAATTTCAGAACTTGTGCAGGTAACTAAGAGTTAATTTCCAAAACGAAGACTTGAGCGATCCGATCAAAAATTGTCGACTCCGATCGATGAGTAGGACTACATTCGGATATTACTCAGTTAACTGCACACGTTCGAGGAAATTTCATTCCCACTTGAAATGTGTAGGCCGGGAGCAGACACGTGATAAGAACAATATTTTGACATATTTTAATTTTAAACTCTTAAAAACCTATTATTTTTAATTTCATGTGTTTTACCGCCAAAAACAGAACAGATCTGTCGGATAGCTCTGATTGACTTTACGAAAACGCCTTTTAACAGTAATGGCGGCTGCAGAATAGCGCGGGAACGAGAACACTTTCAACCTCACTGTTTGGCTGCCAAACAAATATTTTCATATAAAAATTTTAAGTTAGATTTTACATGTTCAGCAGTGGGATCGCGCTGTTTGGAGCTATAGAAACGAAACGATAGAAAGAAAACGTAATAGAAATGAAATTTGTTATCGCGCCGTATCGTTTCGTAGAATAGAAATGTAATTCGGCTACTTTCGGTTTTTATATTATCTGTTTTGTAAAAATTGGCTAATATTTTGATATTTCAAATAAATAAATAGTTATATTCTTGTAACGAAAATAATTTTCTACAACGAAATTTTAGGTTTCGTTTCTATATATTATGCGAAAAAATGAAGTTTTTTTCGTGGCGCGATACAGACTTGTAGTTTATTTTCTACTAGTATCGGTTCTCTAGCAACGAGTCACCACTTTTCTACATTTCAATATGGCGTGATTCCACTGCTGATGTGTCGACAAAAATTTTGTTACCGTTTTCGTTTCCGAATATTATGCATCCGCCATAAGTATTGTTGTGATTTTTTTATACGATTTATAAGACTATAGAAGTAAATCATTATAAATAATTTGAAAATATCACATCACATAACAAAATGGTAACACTCCATTATATAAAAAACATTCATCTATGCATAAAACTAAATCTAAGTCATAATTTTGTACAGTTAGTTGTCAACCATTTTAAGTCTTTGTTCTTAGAAATAAATTATTCTGTTTGAATTAATCTTTCATTATTTATCAATAAGTTTAATTGTAAGTTAAAAATAAGTATAGGATGCTAATGGTAAAAATGGCGCTAGTTATTGGACTAGTAACTGATCCTTTTCCTTTCCCGTCTGACTCTGTTCCTATTCTTTCTTCCGGATCCGTTGTACAGATATTTTCGCAATCTTCTGCTTCACAAATATTGCATAATGACGCTGGGTGAGCTTGGTAAAATACGCGAGCCTTTCGCGCTAAAATAAATACATCATAAATAAAATTAATTGTTGCAAAATAATGTGTACTTACAAGTATCATAGTAATCGTATATCATAACATGTACAGGTTTCTGTTTGGCAACTTTGTGCGTTCTAAAAGCAGAAACTGTTGGACAATATTCTTGTTGGACCATTTTCTCAAAATATAAAATAACAGTAGTATCTTTGTTTTTGGTTTCTACTAGTTTAACATTTTGAGATACTGCAAGACTCGGTAAAGAGTCCATGTCTGCTGTAAAACCGGATGGGAAGTTTACTTCCATTACTGCCATATTACTTTCGGGGACTTCTGATAAATTGCGACTGACAAATCTAGAAAACAACGACAAGTAATATTTATTAGATATTATAATTACGAAAGGTGCTTAATATGAATTTTTTTATTCGCGCAAAAATATTAATATAATGTCATCTGCTGTATAGCAAGTGCGGGATCCATAATTATAATTGGATGAACATATGCGAATAGATGTCATAAATATACGGGTCCAGGTGTATTACTTTGGCAAAAGAATATGGATATAAAAAATGCCCGTTCAGCTGTCCCTTTTCTTGAAATTAACTGGAGAATAACATGCATACATTAATATATTAATTGAATTGAAACAATTTCCTGGGATTCAGCCACTTTAAAAATTTCAAACTTGACCGTTTCGACCCCACATGGGTCTTCTTCCGGAGATGAAAATTGTAGTAACTATATGATGCATAATATTTCTGTTTTAATTTAATTTAACATGGAAACAGTATTCATATAAAAAATATAATTGTTATACATATTTAACAAAGTCAACAAAAGTATATAAAAATATAAAAAATTATGTGAAAAACGGTGTGCCACACCCTAACAGAGTCTAAGTTGTCTGTTAACCATGGCCCATGGCAAGCCTTAGTTCTATGCTGTGTCGCTAGAGGCGCTCGTGCAAATTGCAATGGACCTTTTACATTTTTATTGCACCGTGACGTAATTTTTCAATACACCACGTAGTGAAATTTTTATGAACTAGAGATGAGTAGGCACCATGTTGTCAAGAAAAATTATTAAAAGGACAAGCATTTATTTTTGATAAAAAAATATTTAAACAACACAAAAACTGAAATTATTTTGACTTTGATTGTAAAGAAATTATTAATAAAGACAAAACAATTTATTTAAAAATAATAACAATAGTTTTATTCTTGTTTGCAACTTTTTTTATAACAAACTGGCAACTACGCAATTATCTGTCACTTTATGTGGTGTTTATTTCGCGTCTTTAGAACATATAACCACGTTTCTGATTCCCATTTACCCGTCCTCTCGTCTTGAAATATTTATTATCACAAACGCTTTGTGTGAATTTATTTAATATAGTTACATTCTTATTTCCGCCATTTTAAATTTTGTTTGAAATATATCTGGCCTCCTCTATACGCAAACAAACTACTGGGCACTACATATATGTCATTTTTTCTCTATCTCTCTCTTTTCATGTAAAAAGTCCATTGTATAAGTGTTCATTGAATGAAGTTGGCCATGACCATACGTTGAAGCCATATACCTATTAACTAATATATTGCTAATGCTCATATTCTTTACGTAAAGACTAGCTGAAGCCTTGACTGAGAGATACGAATATCATTGCTGCGTAAGTCTATTTCAATTTCCCAAGTTTTGATTATGGGCATGCACGTAATATTTTAATTCTATTGGTTAACGCTGACAGCGGTCGCCAGCTGATGTAGCGAGCACATGGTTTATGAACATTTGCTCATTTTGTTGGGACTACTTGTGCTCTGATACAAGAGAGAGGATACTAATTTAGAAATCGGGGCAGTCTCCTATACCCCTCAAAAGATATATTTATTTGTAAAAATGCTGAAAGGGTATTCAAGCAAAATCAAGAACAAACGTTTAAAAATAATAAAAAAAACTAAAACAACAGATGGTTCTTAATATATTTCAACAATGTTTTGCAAATGTGTTTAATACAAAAGAATTTTTAAACCACGTAAAGAACAAACCATTTTAGACAATCATAAAACGCAAATTATAATAATTATAATTGATACATATGGGGTCTCGTGGCCGTGTGCCTGAGTGTCTGGTCGCGAATCTGGGGACCCGGGTTCGATCCCGACCGACGCCAAAAAATTACATCGCATCTTAATGGCACAAAGTTGACCCCTGTGGCGCACTCTCCACGCCAGCAATGAGGTGACGCCTGGTAAGCGCCCATACGGTACAAATATTCCATCATTACCGATATCTGTGTACGAAGCAGATTGGCACACCCAGCAATGGGTAATATGCCGTGATGAAATATTTATTTATTTATTTATATAATTGATACATTTTTAAAAAATAGATTCTATCATGAGACTAAGTTACTTTCGGAGAAAGACGATTATATTAAAAATAAGTTTAACAAAATTGTGTTATATAGAAATCAATAAATATTTTATAAATTATTTCTTTTACTTTTTACCTTCACTAAAATAAATTAATCCTGACCAGATTGAATTCCTATTCTTTTTACAGTACAACAAAGTAAATTATTTAATTCAAATTTAGCACTAGAACATTTAATTGTTATTTATTATTACTAATATTTATGTTCAAGAATTTATACACAAAATAAATAGTAGGTACATTACTTAATTTCTCTGATTTAAATTTCAAGTTTGCGCTAGTCTTCAATGGACCTTTTACATGAAAAGAGAGAGATAGAGAAAAAATTACATATATGTAGTGCGCAGTAGTTTGTTTGCGCATAGAGCAGGCCAGATATATTTCAAACAAAATTTGAAATGGCGGAAATAAGAGTGTAACTATATTAAATAAATTCACACAAAGCGTTTGTGATGATAAATATTTCAAGACGGGAGGACGGGTAAATGGGAATCAGAAACGTGGTTATATGTTCTAAAGACGCGAAATAAACACCACATAAAGTGACAGATAATTGCGTAGTTGCCAGTTTGTTATTAAGAAAGTTACAAACAAGAATAAAACTATTGTTATTATTTTTAAATAAATTGTTTTGTCTTTATTAATAATTTCTTTACAATCAAAGTCAAAATAATTTCAGGTTTTGTGTTGTTTAAATATTTTTTTATCAAAAATAAATGCTTGTCCTTTTAATCATTTTACTTGACAACATGGTGCCTACTCATCTCTAGTTCATAAAAATTTCACTACGTGGTGTATTGAAAAATTACGTCACGGTGCAATAAAAATGTAAAAGGTCCATTATCTTGTATATTGTCGTTAGCCAATAGGATTCAAATATTACGTGCATGCGCAAAATCAAGACTTGGGAAATTGAGTGAGACAGACTTATGCAGCAATGATATTCCCATCCCTCAGTCAAGGCTTCACGGAACGTATGGTACAAAAATAAACTACAATTATTTCAAATAATTTTATATTCCGTAAAAGGAATAACGATTGACTTGGAAATAATTGTAAACATCATTAATATATACATTACTTAATACTAGTCCTTTTTTTTCTTCTTTTAAAAATAAATAACATCCAATAATTTCCACAAGTTATATTACATTTTATAAGGTTTTTTTCAGGTCGATGACGTGAGTCCTCTGTTTAATCATTTTCACTATATATGGTTGTAGCTTCCCATCTTTAGTTCATAAGAATTTCACTACGTGCACATTGAAAAATGACGTCACGGTGCAATAAAAATGTTAAAGATCCATTACGAACCCACTTTTATAGAGCGCTTTTGAAGAAAGTGACGTTTTACAAGGATATAAAAGCGCGCTTTATAATAACACTATTATTATAATAGTGCGTTCGTAATACGGGCAAAATACTTTGTATTAATTCAAAAATATATTTACCCCGTGCATATAGAAAGTTGCAGGTGATGAATATTCGAATTTTTATCAACTTGTGGATCTAATGTAAACATAGGCCATGGTCCTGTTACATTTATATTATATTGGTAATTAACTCTGAATAAAACAAATCCAGATCCTTGTGCTGTTACATTCACTTCCCTTGCATCAGTTCCAATCTATTTAAATAATAAATTATTTATAATTATTTTTTTAACCAAAAATACAACTTACCTTAAACTTCTGAATTATCATCGCATTATCTTTATTTATACTAATATTATTACTCTCTTGTTTTTTATATGAAAACTTAACTTGCATATTCGTATTCGTATAAATTTTCTCAGTTAATTTCGCCAAAGCTAACAATCCCATAATAGTATCTTGAGAGGAAGCGAACCCTCCAAATGGATTAGCTTGTGATGCCAACCAATTAACAACTGGAATTGCGTCATCAAGTAAATTAGCTTCTACGTACGACAGCAATCCATATGACGTCATTTCGATGTCGATGGACTTGGGAAGGAGTTGCCAAGGGTTCTTTTCTTCGTTTTTAGGAACATCTTCACCCCACCATTTGTAATTTATCGTAGCGTTGGCTTTTGCTCTAGTTTCAAGGAGGCTAATGCCAAGTCGTTTTGAAGGATGGTTAGCTTTTTGAAGAACGTAACTGGCTAAAGCTATAGTATATGTGTCTTCTTGTTCTGTTAAGTAACGAGCTATGTAACTTAATGCGCGGTCGAGAATGCTGTCATAATTTGTGGATGTTTCCTGTAAATTTAAATATTTTTTTAAATAGAAAAATAAACATTGACGAGCAATTATATAATAATTAGACATTTTTATAAGACGTTTTTGTAGAAACACGCAAAGTTGTAATAACTTGTCATGTACAGGATGGAACAAATTCGAGTTCCTTATATGGGAAAACTTTCTTATTATGCACACTACAGAAAATTGATGTATGTTTTTTTTACGTAGAATAACGTGGTGTAATTAATTTTTTTCAAAACTTAATAATTCTCGAGATATAACAAAAATATAATATTTTTTAAATAGAAACATATGTTGAAAATAATTTCACCTTTTTCTTGTTTTATAAGCTTTTCGACGATATATGTGTAAGAAACAAAAGAAGAAAACAATTACATATAATCAATAGTTTATTTCTAATGTTATTTTCTGTATTTGTACTCATTTTTCTAATTTATATACTTCATATTACATGTACATATTAAACCACAGTTTTCGAATTGTGTCAATGCCAGCTATAACCCCGATAAAATATTAATTAACTTGGTGCCGTTTCAGAGATAGCCCGTTTTACTCACATAAAACTTATAAATTATACTTCATTTCACGTAAGAAAATAGTAGATGACACTTGATGTTAAATAAATAATTTAAATTCGTGAAACCAAATTTTGTCAATAAAAAATATTTTTATCTGTAAAAATGTACAAGACAAATATTAAAAATTACTACAAAACATGGTTAAACATCACCTAATTCTGTAGATTGATATTTTTTTCGTTTTTACGAATTAGGTTTCCACTCTGAACAATCGAAGGGCAGAATTCGTATCCCTCTCTAAACCTCTCGTCTGTTTCTCAATTTTCAATTTTTTCACCCCAATAACTTAATAATTTATCTTTTATTCATATTTAAAACAAAAGAATGTAGACTTGTTATATATCGTTGAAAAGCATATAAAATAAGGAAAAAGATGAGTTTTGAAAAAATCCAATTACACCACGATATTCTTCGTAAAAAAACCTATACATTTTATTTAAACATTTTTTTTATTTTCGACACGGATTCGATCCCGGCCGTCGCCAAAAATTACTTCGAATTTTAATGGCACTAAATTGACCCCTGTAGTGCATTCTTCACGCCAGTATTGAGTGCACGTGAGGTGACGCCGGGTAAACGCCCGCACGGTACAAAAATTTCATCATTACCAATATCTGTGTATCAAGCAGATTGGTACATCCAGCAATGGGTAACATGCCGGATGATATATTTATTTATTTTTGTGGTGTCTATTAAAATTGTTTCAAAACGTTGGCCCATGACCTACATCAATTTTCTGGAGGGTGGGCAATGTTGTCACTGTATGTACGTCACATTACAATATTCGGATTATGGTTGTTTTCTAAGAGCTCTTCAATCGAATTGCTTCAATTTTTGATAATAAAACATAAACAATTAAACTTACCCTGTTTTCCAAAAACGCCATGGCAGCAAAAGCAGTAAGAGCAACGCTATTTCCATCTAAACTTTGAATTTTTCTGTGGACAATACTTCCAGACTCTGGAAAACTTCCATTTTGTGCTTGATTATTTGCCAGCCATTCTAGGGCTTCTTTAATAATTCTGTCTTCAACGTAAATATGAGATTTTGCCTGTTTGAATGTTTGGGCTACGAGAGCTGTCAACCTAAATTTAAATATATATCTTGACTGTATTTTCAAAAATAATTTTCTTACCATACGCTCCCATTGGAATCCATTGTTCCGAATGCGCTAAAGGACCCATCCAACCTTCCATAAGTCAACTGTTGCTGGTAACCAGATTCCAGATTAGCAATAGCATCTTTCTGAATAGAAGGAGTCAGTTGTCTTGTATTTCTTAAATAATTTAAGACAATAATATTCGGGACAAAGTTCATCATATTTTGCTCGCCACATCCAGTAGGGATGGTAATCAAATGTTCTAAATTAACAATTGCTGGCCCTAATAAGTCTCCCACCACTGCTACTTCTATTTTTTCGGAACCTGGTACCGCATTTTTAGGAATATCAAGTTCTAAAGTTGATTTGAGGGATGATGTTTGACGGAGATCCAGGATTATGCTTCTTGTGTAGTATTGCATTTCTCCTTCCGCCTTCAAAATTAAAATCAATTTATTTTGTATAAATTTTTAACAAAAAATATTTTACCTTAACGAAAAGATTTTTGATGGCAGTATCACTTTGAGATCCTCCATTTGCAGTAACTTTGATTTCAATTTCGCCTAATTCATTTGGTTTAATTAAAAATGCAACAGACGCCCCGCTATTTCTTTTAACTACTACACTCTTCTTTCGATATAATTCAATTACTAAAATATTTCAAATTGAAATTACATTATCAACAAAATATAACTCATTTTACTTTTGGTAGCGTTGGGTTCGGCAGTAGGTGCAGGAGCAAAATCAAATTTTTGTTCAGAATTATGAATCGTTACGTCTGCAGTTATATCGACTTCTCTGTGGTTGAAAACTACCACTGGCACTGATAAAACTTCTCCTCTTTGAACGGAATACGGCAAATCTAAACTTACTACAAATGATTTGGACACTTTTAGTTTTCTTGGAGAATTGATAAGTCCTAAACCACGCAGTGGATCTAACGAGAAACCAGTTATGGTCCAAGTTGTTAAAGAATCTGGCACGCGTTTTCTGATTGAAGTTTTTCCTTCAAACCTATAAAATTTCAAAATAATTATCGATTGTTTTTGAAAAAATACGATCAAAATTCGTACCCTGAAGAAAAATTGTTGAATAACCACGTATCTTGAATGTCGTGGTTTAAATATACTCGTGGTCTATCCCATACTGGTCTAGGTATACGGCTAAAAGCGTAAGGGCCTGCTAAAGGAGGGCGAGTACCTGGACCAAAGGATAATCCAGGACCTCTGTCTGGTTTAACGGTACTGCTGCCATATTGGGGCGGGCGAATGTATATATCTTCCACTATAAGAAAATAATAGATAAAATAACAACAGGTTATGGACCCAATTAGTTGAACCTATAATTATTTTTGCTTAACCAGTTTTATATTTATTGCATAAGGTTATGGGCCCAGACCATGTTTTAAGGTAAGTACACTGAACGCTGCACAATTTAATGCTGACTTAAGATTGTAAGCTAAGCAGAGGCATGTAAACATTTACAATGAAAATTTTGGCCCGGCTCACTTCGGGTTAAATCGGGTTCGAACGGAGTCATTTAAAAAAAAAATGTCGATTTTTTTATACTGTAAACACGGACTAAATTTATGACGTCTCAGCTTCATACTCACACAAAGCCATTGTTCTCTCACATATATACATTTACACTCCATGTGATTACCGTTTTACTCGTTGTAAACACAAAACAGCAATGTAACTTAAAATTGTGACAGTTGACAGCAGAGTATATAAGAGAGATAGTTTTTTTTTTTTATTATTTAAGCTTGATTGGCTTTGCGTCCTCAGAGGACACTCTCGCCATAGTTTCTATATTTTGCTTTTGCTTATAATTCTATTTGACATATAGACGTAAACCATGGAATAATAATTTGATTTAAACGTGAGATAGTTATTTGTTGAATTAGGCACTAAAATACCAGATTTACAACAGAGACTGCCGTTTCATCGCCGAGGCAATGAATGCTGCCGAAGCTGTAAATCTGTGTTTAGTACCGTATTGAACACATTTTTTTGCCGATTTTAAAATTAATATTAATTTATCGTCATCAAATTATGTTGCTATGCGTTTGGTGAATGGTTTGTATGTGTTTGTTGTGTGGTTGCTATGTAAATAGCAACAATAGGCAGTAAAAATATTTTTACTGTCCGAGACAGTAAAAGTGCCATTTTCCAGACTGTTATTTGTCGAAAAAATCGCACTTTTAATGACAATCGGCAAAAAATATTGTGTATTTCTTTAAAAGTGCAATAGTAATAGGTGTGTAAATAAAATATTTATTACAATAAATAGTTCCAAACTAAACCAGTAGAGCCAAACTACTGTATCCGTAAAGCTTTGACGTCAGCGTTGAAATAATTAAAATTAAAGGCAAGTATTACAAGATCATATCTGTGATTTTAAATTTTATTTGACCTATTCTTTCAAGAAAAAAATAAATCAGAAAATGTGAAATGACCCCTTATTATATAAAACAAATTAAACATTTTACTTACAAGTGGGTCGGTAATTCGTTACAACACTGTTCGTAAGTAATGCTGCTCCAGAATCCTAAAATATATTTTAAATAATCAAAACTGTATTTATTAATCCCAAAATATTTTTTTTACATAAAAAATATCTTTGGAGTTACTTGATCCGGGTTTCCAATAAAATTGTTTCCTTTGCTCAGCTAAAATAGCCAAATATGGCGACAGAGAAGCTTCGTCATATTCGCTAAGTTCATCAGCAACTTGATCTTGAGTAATATCATAGCCAGATTTCAGTAGCCCTACATTTTGATCTATAGCTAATAAACCGACATAAGAATTCTGTTGAGCTCGAATTGTAATATCGATATCATTTCCGGGACGAGTTTCCACCGAATTTAACTGAATATCGATCTAAAAACAAATAAATAATAGATTAGTTATGAAATAATCATGAAAATTGCATCTTACAAAGTTTTGTAGAAGTCCGTCCACTTCAATATCCAAACTATCCGCTACTATTTCTCCATCATCTCTTACGTAGCTGATAATAATATGAGCAGTAGGTACCATCGCATGCGTAGCAGTAAAATGGAATCTATAAGTCTGCTCGTTTCTAACTTGTAAAGTATTGGCTACTATAACATCACCACGACCCAAAAGTTCGTAACTTATGTAGCTTAAAGGTTCCGTACAATTGACGATGATTTCTACGTCTTGGTTGACAATAGGGCTTATTGTTTGAAGCGTAGCTTGACAATAATGGTGACTTGGAGAAATTGAAGCAGGAATAGGGGAGAACCACTCTTTCAAGTCTTGGTACTCAGCCTAGAAATTATTTTTTTAGATAGTTACAATAACGAGTTAAATATAATTTTATTATTTAGAAAGACCAGGGCATCCCGTTAAAAACTGGGTTCGGTTCAGATTAATTTGTTTTTTTTTTTGAAAATTGGGTTCGTTTGCGGTTCTGATTCAAGCATTAGAAAAAAATTGCGGTTTTGTTCCGTGTTCTGGTTCGGTTCAACCTAATGAATATTGAATTAATGTTTTTTGAATAACAATCTTTATAGAAATAATTTAAATTGCGAGCCGAAATTTATAATGTGACGCAAAACAAGACATGAACACAATTTTCACGACCAATCAACACAGGCAGCAACGCAGACTCAGAAGGCGTCGATGATTGACTAAGTTTAACGATTATGTTTACATTTTTAATACCCGGTTCAGTTTCAACTTGGGTTCAATTGAAAAATATATGAGGTTGGCTTCGCTAAAATGTTACGGTTTGGGTTCGGTTCAAGTTCGGATGATAAAGGACATTTTCAATGGCTCTGTGAATAAGCAGATTATTAGGTATTGGAACACAGTACAAAATGATTTGATGCAAACAGTCGACAAGGTAATCGGGCCTTACTGTTTTGAGGGCGAAAATGGCAATACAGTTATAACCGATATCGAGCAATGCTGAAAATTTTTGTGCATCTTACTGTGGAGAATATGTCTGAGACATGGTACCAGTAAGATGTGGCAACTGCTAATACGACCACAGACACAATGCAGCTGCTAAAGCAGATTTTCGAGGAGCGAATAATTTCGTGGAATTCAGATTTTAATTGGCCTCCATGTTTTCCCTTTTTTGGTGACCTAAACCTAAAGGACTGGGTGTATGACAATAATCCCGGGACTATCCAGCAGTTTAAGAACAGCATTTGAGAAGAAATTCACTCACATTATTTTTCATACATAGTAAATGGTAATGTTTCATATTAATTAACTTGTGACAAGACGAGGGCAAGAGCAATAACGAGTAAATAACCTTTTAATCAACTTTTCTAAATTATATATTCATGGACAATATTTCAACTATGATATCTTTGTTAATCAAAATTCTGTTTAGAAATAATTATTCTTTTTCTATTAACTGCCTGTTTAGTCGAGCTGTCAATGGTATTAACATTTATTTGTTAATAATAATTAAGCCTTAAAGTTATTGTAAACCTACGTGCAGGGTTGATATTTGGATATACACGTCATATGATACCCTGCACTCTGGATCCCGTCAGATATCCTCTTACGAATAAGATAACGTTTTGTTTTTGAGTGAGTCGATGTTTGTTGTAGCAACAACATGTAGAATCGGTACTTTAGTTTGATTAGTTATGTTTAGTTTAATTCTGGGATTAATTAATAATAAGTTAGTAAATAAATTAGTATAAAATCCAAAGAATATCTGTGTCCATTGACCTCTATATACAAAATGGACCGGCGTCTTGAAAAACTTGCCTGTATCCACCAAAAATGCAACCCGCCTGACAGGCGAGATCTCAGTCTCTCTCTAACATTTGTGTATAGCTGGACAAAGCAGATTTGATCACATTTTAACCATGTATCGAATGCGAAAATGTATTTAAAGTGAGCACGTTGCACAAATGTAAATGACAATGTTAAGCAAAGCTTAACAGGATGTAGATTTTTCTTCTTCATCGTTAATTTGTCGAACTGGTACTAGCTGATGCATGCGTACTTGTCACTGTTAGAAAGAGATAGCGATCCCACCATGAATTAGATAGGAGTCGCCGGTCCATTTTGTATATAGAGGTCAATACACGCAAGTTATTTATGCGCACTAAGATAGGGATGTGTATGTCGCCTATAGGTGACATGCGATATACGCAGTCAACGTGTTAAATGATAAAAGTACTTCTGGGCCATTCTGTATAATAAATATGTAAATACCTCTATTCTTAAAGCAGATTGGTTGGTAGCATCCATAGGAGGATCAAAAATAATTTCAACAAGTCCATTTCTATCCAATTTATAAACATCTTCTTTGTAAATTTCATTTACTTTCGAATATCCATGCCTAACAGTAACTTTTCTTCTGTCATCTGTAATAGGAGATCTATCATGATTGTTCACTTTAATCTGAAAATTTATTCATATTAGTTTATATTTCAGTTATAATAATTAAAAATTCGTACAAATCCACTGTATCTCAGTCCAGGTTTATAATAATCTGCAGTCTTAATCAGCTCCATTTTGTATTCATATTTGTGTAGATGAATTTCAACACTGTTATTTTGTCTTCTTCCAGTAAGAGCTTCTTCAATGATGACATCAATTACGACTGTTCTTTCGTATTCATCGCTGAGGCGTAATTCTTTCGCAATATCAAAATCTACTGTCAGAGAGCCATCAATTGGAGTAACTTTTCTTACTGGTTGGTGGTAAATTGGTTGAATCACACCAGATCGAATTGTAGGGTACATTGTTACTGTTGCGTCTCCTTTTACTTTCTTTCCATAGCTATATCTATATAATAAAATTTATATGAATTAAATTATAACTGTTATGATAAACAAAAATAAAAGGCGTGAGATTTGAAAAATTCAAGTAATAGTTAATGATTAAATTTAAACGAATTTTTTAACGAGTTTAAAGGCTTAGGATGATTTGAGTTTTGTGAGCGTCGGGTTTTCCTAAAAAAAGTTTCGAAGACAAGCAGACTTTCCTATAAAAGCGCTAGTACCACAGGCTTAAATTTTCTGGGCTTACGATTTGTTTATTTGATTTTTGTGGGCTTTAAGTCCTGTTGGTTTAGGTTTAGAATAATTAATTAAAATTTGTTTTACCCCGAAAACATAGAAGTGTTAAATTGAGAAGTTCTTAGCAAAAACAACCTTAGTTCATTTTTTACCTTTTGTCACCTTTAGGTAAGGAAGGTATTGTCTTTGGTCAAAAAGTTCAATGGTGAGTTTTTAACGAATGAGCAAGTTATAGATCTCTAGAAAACGATTTTACTATTATTACGATGATGTTATTAGGCTTCATGTAAAGTATCTCTTTCGGTTGTTTAATATTACGCAAAATCTAATCAACTCTTTATATGAACACAGAAAGCTTAAATACGGAAAATAGAAAGTTTTGGAAGTTTGATATAAGAGTTATCGTGGAAGAAAAAATCGTCACACACACACACACACAGACAGACATTATTGTAAAAATAGTAAAAAACTGTTGTGGGGACCCTAATTCGTGCTTATTCACTTAAAACTCACTATCGAATTTTTGGACCGAAAACATTACATCTCTTACTCTTACCTACGGTATAGCGGGAGGTAAAAATTACATATATAAAAAAATTCATAAATCAGCCAGCTGCTAACCAAGGAAACAACTACTCGTACCATTGATTATATTCAGATTAATAATTTTCATTGTGTTTGTGTTATAATTTTACTGGAAATATAATATAATTACATAAAAGAATAGTGTCCTTTAAAAAAATGCATTTTAAAGCTGGCCCGGACCCTATTCTAAACCCTGTCCGAATCTTTTGCAAGAAACTTTCTGTATTTTTACAAAATACAAAGAATTGACGGAAGATAATATGCTGGCTACATCAGATCTTTTTACCTTCCGTCACCTTTAGGTAAGGAAGTTATTGTCTGGTCAAAAAATTCGATAGTAAGTTTCTAATGAATAAGCACGATTTGGGGTCCATAGAATACGAATTTACTAATTTTACGATGATGTATGTATGTGTATGTATTATAATTTTTTCGTATTCCTCGAGTTTAGATGCATATGCAGACGTGATTAGATTTTAGTTATAATTGATCCACCGGAAGTACCCTCATTTGAAGCTTTTAACAATTTTTCTTGAAAAAACGCAGTTAAATATCGTTTATTAGCATAATGTTATGATAATTTTTTCTCTATACGATTTGACTGCATTTTATACTTCATATTCAATAGATATAGAATTAAAGAATTATAAAGATATTAAATTTCATACATCAGCCAGCTATGCTAACTATGGAAACTGCTAATATATTTAGATAATTCAAATTGACAGATGTCAATATCAATGAAGATTAAATGAGTGTGGCAGAGATAAGGATGTTGAGATATTGGGGAAGTAACGGAAAGATAGGATAAGGAATGAAAGAATAAGGGAAATAACTTGTGATAGAAGTTTCTAAAATGTGCTGGTCACATCAGATTTTTTTAAGATTAAGATGAAATATCACAAAAAGTTAAATGGTGGTTTTATTGGTTCGAATTACTGGTGTTTCATATTTCTATCGACGGTAATTAAAATTATAATATAATATAAACACTCCTATAGGAGTGTTTATATTATCGAGTATATGAAAATCATTACGAGTATATATGAGAAAAAGAATTGAAATAAATATATTAGTAATGTTTTAATTGTGTAATCGCACAATAAATATGTATGGCACACATTAATCGCCTATTTTTGTTTATACGAAGTCGTATACATTATTATCATAATAATTGATGATTTAGAATAATAGAAAAGATAACAAACATCAGAAAAACTTTTTTAATAATAAAACTAAAGTATGAAAAACAATAAACTTTTTCGCATAAATTTATTTGCGTTTGCGGTTCGCATTTGTGTAGCGTGTCACATACTCTATTTTGTTTACTTTCTACCGCGCACTCGAGTTGTGACCTTGTAACCGGCTGTTAGTATTAAACACAATGGCAGACGAGAGTGACAATAAAGACGATCGAGGTGAAAATGAACCGCAGAAATTTGAGAAAATGTTCACGTTAAAGAAGTGGAATGCAGTTACAATGTGGAGTTGGGACGTAGAATGCGATACTTGTGCTATATGTCGCGTACAGGTTATGGATGCCTGCCTACGATGTCAAGCTGAGAGCAAGAAGGACAACTACGGAAAACAAGATTGCGTTGTCGTTTGGGGAGAATGTAACCACTCGTTCCACTATTGCTGCATGTCTCTTTGGGTGAAGCAAAACAACCGTTGTCCGTTGTGCCAACAGGAGTGGTCTATCCAACGAATGGGGAAATAATATAATTTTAAGTGTTTTAGGGTGTATGTAATTTATTTCAAGATATAGTAGAATCAATTGATTAATTATAATTTCAAAACATAAACCACAAAATATTATTAGATAATCTGAGTGTAGTTTTAAAATTTATAATCGTTTTACTAATGTATAATATCTTGAAACATAATATATGTAAACTTTTATGGTAGAATAATATTAATATTGTTGTTTAATTGTTTCATATTATGTGAAAGAAATCTAAATATATATGATTAAAATCTTAATACTGTTTATCATTGCATCTTAGTATTTTAATCCTTATTGTATATAATTGCTTTTCCGTGGACAATTTAAATGTATGAAAAGAAAATTTTCAGGCCATAAATATTTTTAAAAATAAAATGAATAAACATATTTTTTTACCTACCATCAGAAAGCTGGTCAAAAAATTCGATGGTGAGTTTTTAATGAATAAGCACGTTTTGGGGTTCGTATACTTCATTTCACGTAAGGAAATAGTAGATGGCGCTTGAGTACCGACCGTTTTTACATACATTAAATAATTTAAATTCTTGAAATCAAACTAGGTCAATAATAAATATTTTTATCTGTAGAAATGTATAATACCTGAATATTAAATTTTGCCATTTTATATTATAAATACTAAAGAATATTTTATTCTCTATACGATTTGATTGCATTATTTTCTTCATATTCAAAGTATTTAGAAATAAAAATTTATAAAGTATTTAATTTTCATAAATCTTGTTATCTTTGCTGCGTGACTATATGGAAACAGTTTCAATAAATCAATAATACTAATTGACAGATGTCATTGTCAAGTACAATTTACATGTCTGTGAAATAATTTTACTGAAAATACAAGAAACTTTCTGTGTAAAATTTATATAAAATACTGCCGGCCATAACAGATTTTTTTATTTTATTTTGGACATTACTGTTATAGAAAAAGTTGCAAAATACTCACTGTGCTTGTATATTGGCAGTGACCATATTTTCGCTAAAAGTAACATGCTGTTTGGTTTGAATATTGATGAAAAACTTAGGAAGCATATATTCAGCAACTTGGACAGTTTTATTGAAGACTTGACCGTGAACAGTAACAGAAATATTCCAATTACCCAAGACAGGTTGTTTACTAAGTTGTAGTTCTCCGGTAAACACTCCCTTTGTTGCTATTACGTCTCTCCATTGTTTAACGACGTTTCCTTTGCCATCCTGTAATTAGGAAAATCTTTATTAAAGATAATTGTGATAATTAAATTGCTGATTTTTATTTTATGCGCAGTTTTCAGATTTTATTATTGAATTAAACTGGAAATTTGAGGGAAAGTACGAGCCCCGTCCCGCATCAGTTGGCCCAACCGCCTTAATTTCATTTTATTTAGTCAATTTATAATACAAATAATAACTAACATAAATTATCGCCAATTTCTATTAATATTACGGACATTTTGTCGTTCTAAAGGCAATGGCACATAGCAGGATATGTTTTCTAAAATATTTTGTTTAATGTAAGATGAAATAAACTTTAGTTTTACTAACATTTCAAGAAAAACTAAAAAAAATATAAGAATTTAAATTAAATTTAAATAAAATGTCTTAAAAATGACAGTAGTAATAATATACAATAAAAACAATGGCGGCTGGTACTACAAGCCTTATTTTGAAAATGTCAAATTTCAATATTTAATTTCACCTTATGTTTAAAGAACGATTTTTTTTTCAAATATTATTTTAAAGCATAACATATTTTTGATTTAAAAAAATATTTTGAAAAAAAATTCTTTAAACATAAGGCTGAAATTAAATATTGAAATTTGGCATTTTCAAAAGACCGTTTTCAAAACAAGGCTTGTGGTACAAGCCAATTGTTTTCACTGTAAATTACTCCTGGCGCTAGTGTTTGTCCATTATGTTTTTACGGTAGGCGGGCGTTACAGGCGCGAGTCTCGCTTTTCAAATCAGGCAACCAATCAAATTGCAAAGACATGATACGTCATTCTAATTATTAATCGACTTCGATCACTTTTAGTTTACGAACTAATTAATTTTTAAACAAAATTATTTCATTACTCATTAATTTTAGTATATTTTCGCATTCTTATGTAAGGTAGTTAAAATTTGACTATGGTATAGTACCCCATTCTGGATATTAACAGTAAATTTTGGAAATTGAAACCGATATTTACTAAAGATGAAAATACTGGCCTTTAATCGGTTTTTTAATCGATTTAAAAATTGGTTAAGTAAAGAGTAACCTTTTTTTGAACAAAAACAATTTTGAAAATTACTTTCTCGATTTCTGTTAACATTTAACCGTTATTTATCGGTATTTTGTCCTCAAAATTTGAAGTTTTCTGGATCACTGATATAGAATCATTTAAAGAGATGCAGTAGTTATTTTAATGATTGAATGTAAATGTAGGTTTATTGTTAGCTTCACATGCTAATAATAATTCATTTAATTCGCCTTTTACTTTTCAATTTAAATAATTGACACATCATTCCATAAATAAGTAATATTTATTAAAACAATTTTCCGACTGTCTTCATTAAAGTTAATTCTCTCCTAACAGTAAGATTATTTTTAATATAAAGAAAGCTAATAGTTTGATTTCTTCATATTTGTGTACTATGTATACTAATAAAATTTAGTCTTCATTGACTATAATATAATAATAATTATGTAGTACTTACTGCAACCCTGATGTGAATGGGCTCATTCCTCACTTCGGCAGCAGGTCTCAGCCCTGAATTAAGAACAATAGCCCTAAAAAGGATCTTATGGCCTGGTTTGTATACCGCTTTATCTGTTTGGATAAAAACGGAGTAGCTTTTCTTTTTAAAGGTAAGAACTGTTGAGGTATCGAACGATACACCACCATTTCCTCGAGCTAAAAGACGGTAATCTCCAGGTTCTACATCTCCAACCTAGAGAAGAAAATTAAGTGATGATATGGGATGCTAATTGGAATCTTATAAGATATATATATGGTTAGTTATTATGATAAATTTACTTAAGCACAATTAGTAAGTTACAATTATGTGCACGCGATGTTTATCAATTATTTTTCTTCGTTTAAGTATAACTAGATCTTATGTAATAAAAAGTTTAAAGAAAGTGAAAAACAAAAACTCAAATTAAATTCGAAACTTCTACTGTACTACTTAAATCAGATTTAAGAAAGTGAAGGCCTCCAGGCATTTTTAAATTGTTGCGGTCCTCTCACCGCTCTTATGGGGGTTTTCACAGTTTTCTTGATATTTATTTTAATTTTGATAAAAAATAATAGATCCTTACTTTTTTAATTTCCAACAAATTAATAATACCATAAAAAATGCAAATTGAAAATTGTTTTTGAAGTAATGGGGGTCATTACTTTGGGGGCAAAAGAGAGAAATATTTACTTGTTTACTGAAAAATACAAACAGTGGCGTAACAAAAATAGAAGCTTTATTTTTTTATATGTAGGACGAAAATAATTAGTGTCTATGGTTGGATTCACGAATGATGACTATTCAAGGTCACTCGTTCGAAGAAAGAATACACAGCACTTCATAAAACAGTAGCTTAGGAACATTTCGTATTAGAAAGAAAATGTTATTTGACGTATGCCTATTAAATTTACGTTATACGATAAATATACGTACATGGTGACATTACACTCTACCGTTCTAAAAATAGTAGTGACGTATGTCGTAGAGTTACAGAAATGTAATTATCTACTATAGTTTGGTTCACGAAAGATGACTATTCAAGGTCATTTATAAGCCGTATTATCTAATATTACTTGCAAAATTTATGGATACATTTAAACTGAAAAAATAAGTGTAATTTATTTGAAAAATGTGTTTCTTTCTAAATATGTAATGCCTTTCACAGCGATTTATGTTCTTAACCTATCTTTTTGCAAAACACAGAAACATAGACTTGACATAAACCATGGATTAATAATTTGATTTTAACGTCAACATCACAGGGTAAACATCACAAAACAATAAGGTAAACGAGAAGTGCAAGTCAACGTATCAAGTGGGCAGCACGGAACTATTGCCCCCTGGGTGTCATTGGGTACACTACTTTTGACATATGTCAAATACATGTCAAGTAAATGTCAAATATATGTCATATGAACCTGTCAACTTTCATTTGTTTAATTTTCAGAGATTACTTAATTTTTATAATTTTGGTTTATTCAAATAAAAAAATATTTATTTTCATTATTTTTATTATATGTACAAATTACATTATTTAAATTCAATATTTTATAATAAAAGCATTTTATTCTCATTCTTGATTACTTGGAATAGCCGGGCCCTAGGTCCAATTGGTAACAAATGGCCTTTTTGTAATAATAATCAATGAAACAAAACAAAATAGCAAAACCCAACTGCGACCATACATACAATACAAATACGCACAGAAACATACATCACAAAGACAAATGCATTTATAGATTCCTTAAAGACATTGCGCTCAATGTATTTGGGGAAAAAATCATAATATTAATAGAGATAAAAATCATCATACTCTAATAAGTGAATATTATTTTGCCAAGTTCTTTTAAGAACAAATAAAACATCGTCTAATACATAATGCGGCACCAATAATTAATTCAGGCGAATTCTCAGTCTGTTTAAGTTCTATTACGATTCTTGAAACATTTAGGCCTACCGACAACATAAACGGATATTTACAATTGAGGAGCTTTTGCAAAAACAACCATAGTCCATTTTCTTGAATTTGTGATAATCAAAGATAAAAATTCTACCTTTCTTACTGTTTAGTTGAGATTTAATAAATGTGGATGGAATTTTATTAATTTTGGTTTCAATATTTTCTATTTCATTAGATATACTTTCATTAATTTTTTTTGTGAATATTAACATTCTTTCTTCACACCCTAAATTTTGGACACGTAAACGTTTTTTTAATGGAATATTTGTATTTGTAAATTTTGGAATTTCTATATTATTAGCTAAATTGTCCCCACCACCGTCCCCACCTACTCTATGACACGTATACCCTACTTCGTTTCTAGAAAATTTTATTCTTTCTGAAAGGCCAGTTGTCGTAACAGAAGTTAAATTGATTGAATGAGAATTTGTAATACCACCAGGATGTATTGTTGGAATTGCATTAAGTAATAAACGATTTTTCGTGTTGTTAAAAAAAGAATTTGTGTCAAAATGATCTTCGCAAATGAAGGTATATGACAATTTTTCATCTGAGTTAATATTACAAAATAATTTCCATATATCACATCGCGCCGTATTTTTTAAAGGAAATCTATAAAAGTGTTTATTCTGTGAATCACTTACAACATTCATATATTTATTCTGGCAGTTGGGATGCCGACATTTAAATTAATAACGTCGATTAAAGCTGGAAATGTTAGTTAGATTAGAAGAAATAAACTAAAATAAAATTATTTAATTATTTACTTATCATAAGCCATAATATTTATTTTTTAAACAAGCGACTTTTACTTGACAATGCAGCAAATGATATCTTCAAACAATATTTTTTACTGTTGACTTGTGCTGTTGACAAATAATTTTATAATTTATTATTTTTATTTCATAGAATACTTAATTCATTTTAAACTATAGCAGCGACATGAACCGTTTAGTGACATCTCTGTTACATTGGGTACACTACTCTCAATGCCTACTGTTTGCTGCCAGTTTCCCAATACAAGTTGCACCGGGGTGGTAAACATTAGCACAGATAGCTGTATTACACTTCACAATAAATTGTACAATTTTGCGACCTTCAATTTATTGACAATTTATTGGCAAGTGTAATACAGCAAAATTGTACAATTTCTTTTGAAAATAAATTGCACAATAAATTGTGAAAATTAGAACGTGTTCTATTTTTCCACAATTTTTTGGTTACTTCACCAGTGCCAACTGAATAATATTTGACATATTGAACTATTTCTATTTGACTATTTCGATGTTTGACTACGCATCACACAACGGGCGTAGAAGGAAAATCGAAAAATTAAAACAAGTAATATTTGCCTTGATGCAAACACGGAACAAAGCACGAACTGTAAACACATACAACAAAAGGTTAACCTCAAAACGAAGCGGTTGGTAGCCCTGCCCCCAACAACAATAAATTGGCAGAAACTTGTGATGTGTAAAATGCTCATATTTTCAAAATAAATTGTGCGATTTATTGTACAATAAATTGTGCAATTTATTGTTAAGTGTAATACGGGCAAGAGGGCAATGTAATAGATAATTAGATATTTGTAACTCTACGACATACGTCATTATTATTGTAGTGTGTTAGAAAGCAATGTCACCATTTTACGTATATCTGTCAAACAACATATATTACATAGACATACGTTTAAATCAAAATAATTTTCTGTTGTTAAGAAGTTAAATTTTTTGATTTGTGCATAATCATAGGTGAAGAAGATACGATTTTGGGAAAAGCATTATTTAAAAAGAAGCATAATTTTCAAATGTCATATTTTTTTTCAATAAAAATGTATGCACGCCCATGGGAACAAAAATTATGAAGTTATCTGCAAAAATATTGTATTAGACAGATTATAAATGACCTTGAATAGACATCTTTCGTGAACCAAACTACTAAAAGTTGTAGACTCAGTGACCTTGTCCATTCTTGCTACGCCACTGCACATAAAATCAAATAAGTATAACAGCAGAGCATGCGTTGTAGCCCCAAGAATATGAAGTTAGCAAAATTAGGGCCGTGACGTCAAATATTATGCATCTTATATTATTACCTATATTGTATTACAATCTTATAAATAATTTTCTGTTCTTACCTCAAGCCTGGCTATTCTGGTAGCATAGGGCTCCACCACCAATGACTGTTCGATACTAAATACCTTTCCATTATTTTGTCTTCCAACTAAACTAACTGTAACACTTGTCGGCACTGAAGTGCTCTGCGTGCTTACAGCCACGTGGTATTCACTATTGGGGCGCACTACCCTTGGCCCCACCACACGATAGTAACTGAAAGAAAAAGTATTTTTAATTTATGATATCTATTAATATTCATTTTGTTTTCTGGAGGGGGGGGGGGCTATTGTTTAAGAAGTGAAAACTGTAAAGTAGTTTACTTCTCACAGATATCTCTGTATGATAATAATTTAAAAGTAAGTATTATAACTTTTTTATATTAATATTTATTAGTTTAATTAGCAACAGTGTTTAATATACTTTGGTTCACGAAAGATGACTATTCAAGTTCACTTGATCAAATAGCAACAAAGCACTTTATACAATAGTAGCTTAACAACATTTTATATTAGAAAGAGAAAGATTATTTGACGTATGTCCATGTAGTTTATGTTGTGAGACATATACGTACATGGTGACATTACTTTCTAACATATTACAAATAATAATGACGTATGTCGTAGAGCTATACATATCTAATTATTTACTTAAATGCCCTCTGTGCTAATATTTACCCAGTGACGTTGATATTTAAATAAAATTATGATTCCATGGTTTATGTCAAGTCTATGTTTCTGTGTTTTGCAAAATCATAGATGAAGAGCATAAATATTTGAGAAAGGCATTATTTAAAAAGAAACATAATTCTCAAAAAAAATACACTTATTTTTAAAAATGTATCAATAAATATTTCATGTTGCACGTGCATGTATACGAAATGCAGTGAAGTTATTTGCAAGTAATATTATATCAGACGGTTAATAAATGACCTTGAATAGTCATCTTTCGTGAACCAAACTATACTACAATTATTTATTATTAACTATTGCCATAGAATTTGTTAAGTATGTGGCTAAATTTGTCGACAGTGGTGTAGATTATGTGTTAACAATGGGGTCTTATACCACTAAAAAAAAAAAAATTAAAGTTCAGGTGAACGGAGAATTTTAGCGCAAACGCGACTTAATAAGCGAGATATGAATTTTCAAAGTTCAGAGTTTGGCGTATGACGTAGTAAGTCCTCACCAGTGGTCAACAGACTGTTAGTTTTAGAGGGAGTGGTACATATTTTTCATGGTGAAATATTTGTTATATACAGGATGGTGACCGGCACAGTCGAACATATAGGACTTCAACATATAAAATCAGATTCTCGTAATTTCCTGCTGTGATAATTAATTTAGGTAAAAAAGCTTCAAATAAAAGTTGTAGGGCATAAAATTTAACAAACAAAATTAATCTTGTGTGCCTTGTAACAGCAGAAATTAGGTATGGAAATGTCGAAAATCATGCCAAAAATACTAATAGCCATGAATTTGAGACAAAATAAACAACAAATGTTAACGATTTATCTGTCAAGCTAGGTTAATTTATTTTTATTATTATTTGTAATTTCTGTTCAAGTAGACAAATATCAATTTAAATTAACAGATAATTATTAACTGGAACAGAAATTAGAAATAATACCTAATAAAAATAAATTACCTTAACATGACAGATAAACCGTTGGACATTTGTTATTTATTTTGTTTCAATTCCATGGCTATTGCTATTTCGGAGGTGATGAAAATTAATTTTGCTTATTGATTCAGATACAGGATTTTATGCTCTATAACTTTTATTTGAAGCTTTTTTATTTAATATAATTAAGGAAGCAGGATATTAGGAAAGGTGATTTTTCATGTTAAAGTCCTATGTTCGGCTGCGTCGGTCACCAGCCTGTATAAACTTATAGAAGAAATTATTATTAAGTATAAATAACAAATAAAATATTTTTTTTCTAATAAATTATACATCATGGAAACAGATTGACTATTGTTTGACAATATTGTGATGTGACACATACTATAGCGGCGGGCGACGCTAGTCAACCAATCAAATTGTTAGCAGATGTACGTCATCCTATATTAATCGACTTCAATCGCTTGTAGTTTGCGAACTAATTAATATTTAAATAAAATTCTTTCACTAATACTCATTAATTTACATATATTTTCGTATTTTTATCTAAGATAGTTAAAGTTTGACTATATATAGTACTCCGTTACTCGAAATTTCAGTCATACTCGTAAACATAATTCACATGCACTACTAATAATATTTTTTTTTAAAGGTAAAAACAAAGCATACCTAACTCGCTTGTTATATTAATAAGATATTTTTCGTTAAAAAAATATATTAAAGAAAACTGTCCATCATAGAGTTAATACAAATATATAATTAATTTTTCATACAGGTAATCATACAAAAAAAAATCTTGTATAGTAATCTTAAAAATAGATCGCTTTTTAAAGTACATAATCGTAAGTTATAATTAATTTTGAGAATAAAAACTCTTTGTAACATTAAAAAACCTAAATGAACTGAAAGCTGTAAGAAACACAAAAACAGAAATATATCTAAAATGAATCCTAGTCTTATTGATCATTAAAGTCTCTTCAAAAAAGCAGTGGCGTCGATTACATTAAATTTACATGGTATATTAAAATAAACTTTAGAAATTTAATCTGCATATTATGTATACTCTATTCTAGTTAAGAATGGGCTCTGGAGATAGGGCTTATGATTCTACCTTTTTGATTGGTCCAAACGAGAACCCAGTATACAATAGCGAAAAATATGTATGTATGTAACAAAACGTTTCAGTCAGCTGTTGCTGTTGACTGTCATAAGAGCTAGAATTCTAGTCACTGCAGAAATCAAGCTGTAATTCTATAATATTATACTCCTTTAAGTAGTTGTTTATTTACTAAAGTATTAAAAAATAGCAAAATTTTGACGTTTCGAGCAGTTAAATATGTCTTGCACACAACTTAAAACGAATTCACAAGTTTTATGTGTGTTGTTAACTGAAATAGAATATAGAATAAAGAAAAATCCAATGTCGTTTTGATTTTGCTATACACTATAATTAAATTTTACGGCGATTTGTAATATTGTAATCCAATCCGAAAATGGAAATTCAAGCCCTAACATTGAAACGACTCACCAATAACCATGACTAATCTCAATGTCGTGCAGTACTGAGAAATACATATTTACATTGCTATGATATTGTTTTTCTTAGTAGTGTGATTATGATTATAACACGGTACAATTCTATCTATCCATATACGTAACGTAACTGGGGAAAAGAAAAAAATAAGTTTATGTATTATATAAATGAAAGTTCCTTATTGCAATAATTAATAGTTAATGATATTAAATTTCATTATGCAATCTGATACATATCTCAATATTTCATGTTAATAATATAAATCAAAAAGGAAAGCAACAACTCTTTTCTTTATAATACAACTAGGTTTCAATATTTAATTCATTTCCCTGTTAAGTCAAACAGAAAAACGTTACAGCAACCAGTAAATTACCATAGAGTAAGAAAAATTTCTCCATTTCCTGAATCATAAAAATAAAAAAACATTCGCTTTCACTCGAAAAAAAAAATACCCATAATCCCTTACAAATCCCGCCTAATTTGACATTTCTTACATAACCTCAAATCTACAAACATCAAAAGTTCATTCACTAATTGTGAGAACATATTGAGAAAGTGATTTTCAAATGAAACCAAAGTCCGCAGTGCTGGATCTGTTTAAGTTTCTTGTGTTTGACATCCACTCCTTATTTGAACTCGCCGGTGGGCAGTGGATATACCAGTGGCGTAGAATTACGTGGGCGTAGGAATTCATTATCATTTGAATATTTTGAGGAGGTTTCGGCCAACAACTTTGACGTCTGCATAGATGGTGATGGATTATAATTTTAAATTAGATTCCTTGCAAAAAATGTTCATTGTGGGGATTTTATGATAAGTATTTCTTGTTTATGAGGTGTAAATATGCTATCAGATGAGATGCGTGATCTTTTGTTATAATACTAAAGTATAGAATAAGATTTGTTCATTTACGTAGGATGAAAAACTGTTCTAAGTACGGTACTTTTGCTTTTCAATATTTATTTATTTATTAATAAATCAATCCAACAAGATCCCAGTAGAGTGCGAGGAGACACGTGACTAGAGCGACCTTGAAGTGCTTGGCATCAGCTGATTTGTGTGTGTTTGTCACTTTGACAAACCTATATTTTAACTTATTTTAATTAACTGTTAAAAAGTTATTATTTTTAAAATGATGTGTTTTATTGTCTGAAAATTGCAAAATGGCAAATAACTATTTGACAGTTCAAAATCAAAATAAGTCAAAACATTGTTCTTGTCAGTCATCTAAAATATCTTCTAGAATATTTCATAAAAATACTAAATAACGATCTCCCGTCAATGTGCCTTCATACTTCATACATGTGAAAAAATATTTTGTCATTTAAAATGCCGCACCAAACATCAACACCGATTTTTTTTTAAATTTCTTTCACGAATCAATATAGGGTTTTCAGTACTCCAATAGTGATTATTCTTTACATTGTACATGCTATTATTCGAAAAATTCGTCTCATCTGTCCAAATATTTTTTTAAAACATATTTACACCTTTATTTGACAGTAAATAACAAAATTTTAGTCGCCGATCGTAGTCACCATGTTGCATTGTTGTACTTTGTTAAGTTTGTAAGTTTTATTTTTATTTAATTTTTCAAAATTTTATGTACTGCGCCTACGCTTACACCACATTCAACAGCGGCCTTTCTGATAGAATGTCTTGGACTAGCTTCGAAATATGCCATACATTAATTTAATTATTATGGCGTCTTCGTTTATTTATAAATGCAGAGGTATTGGAACGTAAACAAATTTCCAACCTCCGAAAGTAATTATGAGCCGGCACTTGTCGCTCAGGATACAACTCACTGTACATGTTACAGCTGCATTGGAATTTTTTCTACATAAAATTTGTACTTCATACATGTCTACCTTCTCATTATGAGAAAAATTATTAATTTTGTTGTTATAATACAGAAGTACACTTCAAAAGTTTGACAAAAATAATATTAACAATTGTTTTATTGATTTGTTTTCTTCCATGGCATTCTTTGTATAGGCATATTTAAATAAAAATTGTACATTTTTAATTTTGAATATTTCTCAATTTTTTTGTAATATTATGGTATTACATATGAATATCGTTGAACTCAGAAAAAAATACTGGATCGAAAAACCAAATAAAAAAAATAGGTTGCCATTTAATATAAGAAAGTTGCACCCCGTATTTTGAGAACCACTGGTCTAAAATAATTCTTCTTTCGCTCATTTTAATAATCTTATAATACAGAAATTGTTTGCTAATTTAACTAACCTCGTAGCATAGTTCTCGAGATAGTGTACCACTTAAAATGAACACTTACTATACAAACAATGATCAAGTAGTGGTTCTCAAAGGGTAGAACAAAATTATATTTTTTTAAATGGTAGCCTATATAATATTTTAGCTCATTAGATATATTTTTTTTATTTCAACGATATTTGGGAACCACTGGTTGAATTTTCGGTTTGTTATTACTGATATATTAGCTCCTTATTATTGATATATACATTTTTTCATATTCATTTATGACAAGTAATACATCGTTGAAAAGTGAAAAAAATGGCGGTTTTTATTTTAGTAAAACAATTTTAGGTTCCCATTTAAAAAATAAAAGTTGATAGTTGTATCATGTAAACCTGACTTTATAAAAAAATTCTGTACCTGTCATCAAATAGCATATTTACTATAATAAAACTTCTATATGAATAAAAAATTTCTATTCCTTGTAATAAAAAAGTTAAGAGGGGGTTCGTCTTCCCAGATACACCCTATTTTTTATTTTATTATTATTTATTTATTTTTAACATAACATTTATTATTAACTTTAGAAAACAAATAAATATGATATACTTGTATAAAATTAATTTTTAAAATTGTCCTAACCGTAATGATCCTAAATCAGATTTCTCATATTTTTTAAATTTTATTTTATTATTATACCTACCTATAGAAATATTTTTCAAGCATAACAACTGATCAACTATGAAACCCATATTTTAACAACGACAGAATTGTAATAACCTTGCGAACTACCCACTTGTTTCGTTAATTTATTGTTGATATGTTTTTCTGTCTTTAATTGCTTATTTAAGATAACATACAATTACGCAATAGGTGTGGATTTTAGTTGTCACTTTTTATTTACAAAATTATTGGTTCATAACGTACACTATAATTGAAATCTCCAATTAATTATATAGCTAAAGAAGTGTTTATAAACAGGATGATGACTTTCGCAAAAAAAACTGAAGTCAGTGGCGCTTCAAGGATTTTCCCATAGGGGTTAGTTAGAATTGAATAAAGTTAATATCATTTAATGTTTTTAATTATCTTTAAAACAATGAATTAACAATTTATAAACACCCAGATGTATTTGTGTATCTAAAAAGTTTATTGTCTATGTTTACTACCTTTATATTTACCATACCAAACAAAAGCATAAACACTAATTACTAATTGTGATTCATCTTGTAACTTTGCAGTTGACTTCTAAATTTGTGTGTCAAGTACAGTCTCATGTCACATCGTTAGGAGTTTAGAATACCTGGAGAAAAGAGTCGGTTGTCTATATGAATATCATGGCTAAAAATATACCTTCTTTATAACTTTATAACTACTCAAGATAGAATAATTTATAGAATACTCGTGCTTTGATCATATGTTCATATCGCCATAACAAAATGATTGCTTTGTTTATGTTGTTTAAAAGAAAAGCAAAATATATAATTAACAAATAAGATACACAGTGTGAGTCTGAAAAAACACCTCCCCTAACTTTTTTATTATAAAAAAATGGCTCATAAAAGTTTTATTATTTTAAATATACTATTTGATGGCAGACGTAAATATTTTACAAAACCAGGCTTACAAGATACGATTACCAAATCGCATATCCAGTTTTGAGGTCCCTATAATCCGATTTTAACATTTTAACGATGATGTCTGTTATGTGTGTGTGTGTGTGTGTGTTGGAAGGACGATTTCTCAAAAACTATAATACTGAATATCTGTTAACTACGGGTTTCTCAATCGGACATTACTGAGAAGAGTTGAAAAGGTTTTGGTAATAATTGGACAACCGGAAATAGCAGATTCTTAAAAAAAAACAATTATTATATCTTTTATAGATTTAGAGATTAAGAAGTATAATATATAAAATAATCTCACAACCCAAATAATGTCATGGAAACCAATTGAAAAATTAAAATATTTGTAACTGACAGATAAATGTCAGTGTGAAAAATCCAGAGACTTTAACTGAAGGCTTTTTCTGGGAAGTACATATATATATATATATATATATATATATATATATATATATATATATATATATATATATATATATATATTATTTCTTATTGCATTAATAGTTAAATATTTAAAATTAGGTATATTACATATACCCTTCAGGAATACTGTCAATCCTGACAAGAGTAGGACAATTTTTTCTTCATACAATGAATTTAAATTTTAAAAAATATAAAGAATAAACGAAAGCGTTCGACAGAGTAAAGTTAAACGATGTCTTAGAGATTCTTATAGAAAACGACACACCTATTAATGTAATAAAAATAATCAAAGAATTAAATACTAACACCCATACTCAGCTCCTTATCAACAATAAATTAACAACTAATATAAAAATATCATCTGGCATACGACAAGGAGACTCTTTGAGTCCGCTACTTTTTAATGCTGTAATGGAAAAAATAATACAGAATGTTAAACTCACTGGTTTAGGTTATAGACTGAATCATAATAGAATAAAAATATTATGCTATGCTGACGATGCGGTTCTTATCGCAGAGAACGAAGATGACTTACAACGCCTCCTTCACGCCTTTTACTTAACAGCTACCCGATACAATATGAAAATATCTGTACCAAAAACAAAAAGTCTTGTCGCATCCAAAACCCCAATACGATGCAAGTTAGCAGTTAACGACGAAATCATAGAACAGGTATCATCGTTTTCTTACCTTGGATGTGATATTACATACAGCCAAGACAGAACAACAGAAGTAAGAAAACAATCCCACAAAGCATCCAGAATATCAGGAAGTATGAATGAAATCGTATGGAAAAACAAATATATGAATCAAGACTCCAAAGTGCGCATATATAAAACATGCATTAGACCTATATTAACATATGCTGCAGAAACAAGAGCTGACACGAGAAAAACAAAAACAATCTTAAGAACAACTGAAATGAAAATATTGAGAAATATAGCAGGATATAGGTTAATAGATAGGAAACGCAACAGAGAGATCAGAACAACATGCAAAACGCAGGACATTGTAAAATGGAATAGAAAAAGAAGACGAGAGTGGAACCAACACATATCCAGAATGGGAGATGACAGAATAGCAAAAATTGCTCGCGATGGAAAACCAGAAACCAAACGTCCGATTGGAAGACCCCCCAAACGATGGAAAGACTCCTGGGTAACAACTTCCGAAGATAGTCCAAGATGAAATCTGGATATAACAGGCTAATAGCCTATTAAAAGAAGAAGATAAAGAATAGGTATAAGTAGAATTTTTATATAGTAGAGTGTAGTAATACAACAATTTCTTTCTTTACATAACAAAAATATTGAGAAATATTCAATTTAAATTTAAATAAATTTGTTTTTTAGTAGTATATGTATGAAAAACAAAAACTGCTATTTGTTAATTTGAATTATTTAGGATAGAAATTAAATAGAACACTGTTTATAAAGTTATTAACAAATATTTGTTTCATTTTAATTTAAACAATTCTTTTTCATACATAGTCTGCTGAAAAAAACTACAAATCTAATTTATTTAAATTTCAATTGAATTTGTCTCAATATTTTTGTTATGTAAGGATATAAGATAATTATATGGTTGAATTAAGAAAAAAATACTCTATCGATTGGGCCTGAAAAATATATATTTCATTCAATTTAAAAAAAAATATAACTTTCTATTGTAACTTGAGAACCAATAGTTTTAAAAAAAATCTTGTCTAATCTGATGTCACCCTTGATCTTCTATAAGATTTTCTGTAGTATTTTGTTGTATCTTTTATAATAATATAGAATAGAAAATTATTTGAGATAATTCGTTTAGGTGTTACACCTGTATAAATAATGTGGACAATATTAATAAATAAATCATTACATTTCGAAACTTTGTCACAAAGTAAACTATATTTATTATTAATTTTTATAATAAAATAAAATTAGATTTAAAATTTGTTGTGTTTCTTTCCTGATCACTAATTGAAATCTCCGCAAATATATATGACATTATTGTACAAAAATGCATATCTTATATTTATTTAACAAAAAACAACAGAATGAGTATGTTGTAAACTTTACTAAATCCAGTTTGACAAGGCACTACACTTTTCAGTTTCACCTTATCTAAAATCTATAAATCAGAATGATGTCATTCCATCCTTCCACCTTTTGAACTTACCCTAGCCCATTTCCTGCTTGTATGACACTCACAACCACGAGTAATATTTTCACCCACATTTTGCTAAACACTTTCCTTCTTTCAAAACAAGAACAAGTAAGTCATATTTTGATTCTCTCAACCTCAACACATTGTCACTTACGCGGGTGTGTTATTTCAGATGTATCAAGAAGACAAAGTTTGTGTTTCACGACCGGGATTGTACTGTCACGGTGAGTTTCTCGCGGTTCGCGGTCCAGTCGAGCTTTCCACCTCCAGATAAAACAATGCAGAGGCGGGGAAGTAGTTTGTCTATAGATTATTACAAAGAAATATATTTTTAAGACTTTTACTCATTGATTTGTGAACTAGATTACTATTTAAGTACGATTCGAGGTCTCTAGAAAGGGGTCCTCCACTATTTACATTTATTTGTGTATGGAACTTGAAAACGATCTGCAGTTTCTAGAAAGTCTTCATTGTTATTCGTTGCTGTAATATTTTTTATGGGCTCCTTTACAATTTTTTAATTTTTTTTCTGGAAGAACAAGATGCACTAAGAATTTTAGTGCAAATGCGACTTAAAATTTTATGTGATAAGCAAGACATGAATTTTTAAAGTTCAGAATTTGGCGAGTGACGTAGTTTATCCTCACCTGTGGTCGACAAACTGTTAGTTCTAGATTCTAGGGTACAAATTATTCGCAATGCTGAAATATATTTATACAGAGTGTCCCAAATTAATTGGGTTTGGGATCTCGGAAACTATAAGAGCTACGGGGTCGGTTAAATGGGCAATGTTGTGTAGTTTCGAGCCTTATTCTAGCCGTATTCTTTCGCTGCGTTGGATCAGATCCATGTTACAGGGATCAGTAAATTGCATGTTCTTTCGAATTCTGATCAGTATCCCCACCCCAAGCCCAAGTAATCCAGATCAGTGCCATCTACTCCAACAAAAACTTGGATTAGTAAGATCATATCACTTAAGATTCAAAAATGGCGGAAGCGGCGGAAGAATTTGTCATATTTTGTAAGTAAATCAGGAAAAGGTTCTAAAATAAATCTAAACAAGAATAAACAATGGTATATATATATATATATATATATATATATATATATATATATATATATATATATATATAAAAAATTGAAATTCATTTTTCCGACTGATTTTGACAAATACTTGTGTTTTTTCGAAAAATTCATCTGCGTCCACGTGACCTGATCTGATCTACTCCATACGAACAGTTGAACTGATCCAACCCAGCGAAAGAATACGGCTTCTTTCGCTACGTTGGATCAGATCCATGTTACATGGATCAGTAAATTGCATGTTCTTTTAAATTCCGATCAGTATCCCCACCCCAAAACCAAGTAATCCAGATCAGTGCCATCTACTCCAACAAAAACTTGGATGAGAAAGATAATATCATTAAGATTGAAAAATGGCGGAAGCGGCGAAAGAATCTGTCATATTTTATAAGTCAATCAGGACAAGAGGTTACATTTAAGGTTCTAAAAGAAATTTAAACAAGAATAAACAATGGTAAATATAGAAAATTGAAATTCATTTTTCCGACTGATTTTAACAGATACTTTGTGTACTTTCGAATAAATTCATCTGCGTCCACGTGACCTAATCTGATCTAATCCATAGGAAAAGTTGGATCTGATCCAACCCAGTGAAAGAATACGGCTTTAATGCTCATTCAGATTCCATTGAAATAAAATTAAAAGTTATTTAAAAAAAACTGAAAATCACGATTTTTAAATAAGTAAATTAACTCCGTAATTATAAAAGATATAATAAAATGTTTCTTATAAAAGTTACTGGGTTTTATAAGACAAACTTTAAAGTGATGTCAGAATAAAGTTCAAGATGGCGGCTTCCAAGATATTAATAGCAACTTTCTTATTTTAAATGGGCGTCATATTGGATTTTTATATTATTAAATAGGACTATTTTTTTCTCTTTTCAACGATGTGTAACAAAGTATGTTTGAATTAAAATTTAATAAAAAAATAATAATTATTTCAATTTTAAATCAAATCAGATAGGCTTATAAACAAATGTAGGTGAATTTAACCGTGAAAACAAATAAATCAAAAACAAAACAACAAAATACTAATATAACAATGAATTATAACAAAAACTAAACATAAGTGACAACGTTTTGCAACACTTCCAGTTACACTCCGCAATGTATTTCGATTAATACTGTTGAAAGTTTTCATCACTGCTTCAAGGAGTTCCTCTACATTATTGTAAATCATATTACTTCCATATACTTTATCCTTTAGTGTTCCCTATAAATAACAATCAAGAGGAGTTAAATCTGGTGATCTGGTTGGCCATGAAATGGGTGTGTTAGTTGCTATCATTCTGTTAATAAAACGATGGTTTAAATAATCAACAACATTTCTAGCATTGTGTGCAGAAGCGCCATCTTGTTGATACCATATTCGAACATTTTGTACCACAAAAAACATTAAACCCGAACCAAACTTGATTGCGCCGTGGAATCACTATGCATGATTTTCCTGTACCCAATAATGCTCGTTATGACGATTTTTGAAGTGAGATTCGTCAGTCCATAAAATGTGATTGATAAAATCATCGTCTTGTCTTATTTGGTTACTGAACCATCTGCAAAATACTGATCTACGGATATGTTCATTTGGTCGTAAATTCTGGACAATATGTAATTTATAGGAGTGAAACTTGTATTTTTTAAGAATTTTTGATACTTTTGACTTAGGTACATTTATAGGGCTTCTATTTCCCTAGTTGAAATGTTCGTATTAGCCGCCACACATGCCAATGCTAATTCTTCAACCTCAATTTCATTTTCAACTTCAATATTTGCGTTACGATTGGGTTTTCTTAAAAACCCATGTTGCTGCATATTTCTATCCAATCTTCTAAATACTTTATCATTAGGTTGCCTTCTCTCAGGAAAGTTATCGAAGTTTCTGCTGCAAGACGGGCAACATTTTGTAACATTTGATGTATGTACAAAACATATATTGTTCTAATGTTGAAAACGTCGGCATTTTAAAATTTTAAATATGTAATCGTAATAAATAAATTCACCAATTATTAAATTCAATAAACAAATATCTACAAATTTAATTATGACAGTTCGTCGTTATAATAAATTTTGTTTTATTGTTTGTTATTCACTTACATTTGTTTTTAAGCTTATTTGATTTGATTTACAATTGAAATAATTATTATTATTTTATTAAATTTAAATTCAAACATACTCTGTTACACATCGTTGAAAAGAGAAAAACTAGTTATATTTAATAATGTAAAAATCCAAATGGCACCCATTTAAAAAAAGAAAGTTGCTATTAATATCTTGGAAACCGCTATCTTGAATTTTATTCTAACATCACTTTTAAGTTTGTCTTATAAAATCCTGTAACTTTTATAAGAAACATTTTCTTATATCTTTTATAATTACGGAGTTACTTGACTAATTTAAAAATCGCGATTTTCAGTTTTTTTTTAATAACTTTTAAACTGTTCCGAATTTTTTTTTTAACGGAATCTGAATGAGCATTGAAAACTGCACAACATTGCCCATTTAACCGACCTCGTAGCTATTATAGTTTCCGAGATCACAATGGTAACCCAATTAATTTGGGACACCTGTATATAAACATATACGTAATAAATTATTATTAAACATAAATAAAATGCATTTTTACCTCCCGCTATCCTTAATAAGGGAGGTATAGGGATTATCCTAAAAATTGGATGTGAGTGTGGATCCTCTTTATGCTATAACTCAAAAACTATCATTCTGAAAATTTTAAAACCGTATATTCTTACTCTACTTTAATAAATGAAAAGAAGCCATTAGATATTGATGTAAATCAGATAACCGGAAATGGCACTTTACTTGAAGCTCAAAACAGTTTTTCTTCGAAAAATACCTTTAAATTACATTTTTTCTCTATTTATGTTATTATAAAAATTAAAGATTATCAAAATATCTACAAATATATATTAATTCTTTTGTATATATTTTATGAATAAATTCATAAAATAATTTATTTTATAAACCCCAGAGTCTGTGCTTTAAAGATAAAGATTCAGATCTCAAATTTATGTAATTGGCAGATAAATATCACTGTCATAAATTAATTAAAAATGGTAGTATTTTAAAAAGAAACTATTAAAATATGAATTTATAAAATATGTAATTAATAAATTAATTTTCATATGTTTGTAAATGCAAAGAAATTAACGTCACTATCATAAAATAAAATTACGGTAAGATTCTGGAGAAGAAAATACGGATAATACATAATAAATAGTCTTAAAATCTGTAAATAGTGAACAAAATCGCAACGGAAGCTGCCACTCATGTATAATTTTATATTAATGAACAAAAATAGACGTGCTTTTGTCCGTTTTTTATTAAGATTTAGATTTACAGTGTTGACCATATGAGGTATTGTGCTGGCCACATCAGATTTTTATATCTGATATTATACTCTGTTTCACCTTGTAGAGAATGGGGCATAGTTTTGAACTCTCTGATTGGCTGAAATTGGAACCAAGTTTACGCAATGCAATATCAGTGTATGTGAAAAGTGACATCTCGTGTCAATGTATCTTTATCCGATTCGGAAAATAGATAATACTTTATATTTCACACCTACCGGCTAGAATATATAAAGTTTCGATGGCATTATGTACCTTTTTAATATTTTAATAAAATGTTGATGTGAGGGCCATCTACTGAATTGGTTGGTGAAAAGAGTATATTGTATTCAGTGGTATAAATGCTCATATTTCTAGGAAAGTATATATAAACATTCTTCAAGTTAGATTTGGGTATTTCCTTAGGGTATTTCTTTTAAAAAATTGGGAAAACATTTTATAAAAGACATCTGTTGGTAATTTGGGCAAACTAAGAAGATGAATAAGCTTATAACTTCAGACGTTAAAATAATTTATGACGTTTGTATAAATGAGGTTATTTATATTTTGTAAATAAATGTATAATGAAATAAATGCTTTTATTTTATATAAAAATAATAGAGTATAGAGGAAATAGTAGTAGTATATAGTGTATTATTAAATATCGCATGTTATTTAAACATGTTTTCTCAAAACAATGAAGAAAAGAAGCTGGATTGGATGTATAAGGTAAACTCAAAATATATGTAATTTTATCATTATATTCATTTTATTTTTATCAGGGTCCTGGTGGTGCGGTAGATCGAGAAGAATATTTACTGGGACGATCTGTGGATAAAAGTTTAGAACAATTGAATGCTGCAGAAAAGAATCAGTCTGCAGCACATCCACCTAAAAATCATGTGGAACATGAATGCATTCCTCCTTCCATTCGGGATTTCAAACGGCAGCAATTAGGAGAACAAGTTGATTTGGCTCAAAAATTACAGGAAGATCCTTTAATTGCAATAAAAAAGCGCGAAGAAGAAGCAAGGCAAAGGCTTCTTCAAAATCCAGTTCAGTTAAAGAAATTGCAGAAAGTTTTAAAAATTAAGAATTCAAAAAAGAAGAAAAAGAAAGACAAGAAACGGAAGAGAGATACAGACAGTTCAGATGATAATTTAGACAGAAAATTATCGGAAAAGTATGCGCTAATGAAAAATTTAAATACGAATACTTCAGACGATGATGAATTAGATCAACTTTTAAATTATAAATTTATGAAATTTAAACATTTATTAACCAAATCCGATTTGGAAGATATTCTTTGTGTACAAGAAGATGATAAAAAGAACTCAAAAAAATATGACTCGTCTTCCGATAGCGATAAACCAAAGAATAAGAAAAAATATAATTCTAGTTCTGAAGATGAAATAGAAAATAAAACATCAAAACAATTGCGAACCGAACATTCAAAATCATTTGTACGAAAATCAAACGGAGATAATTTAAGAAAATGGAAAAATAGAAAAAATTCTAGTAACGAATCTGACACTGATGACAGTTCTCAAAATAGACGTAAAGTTTACACAAGAAAAGAAACAAATAATAGTTACCCGAAAAAAGAAACAAATTTAAGTGACAGGAGATACAACATGGCACCGGAAGATAACAAAAGAAGACACAACAAAGAGTATTTAGAAGATGAAAGAAAAAATCGTGAGAAAAACGAAAAGAGACGCAACAAAGAATATTTAGAAAATGAAACAAAAAATCGGGAGAGAAACGAAAAGAGACACAGAAGACCATCAGAAGAAAGAAGATATAAATATGAAGAAGAAAGAAGATATAAATATGAAGAAGAAAACGAGAACCCAAGGAGAAGTCGTCATCATGAAAAATATGAAACAAGAAATGAATATGACGATGACCATAGAAGAAGAAGTTCTAAAAGGCGCGTGGAAAGTGTAAGAAAAAGTAGAACACCGGAAGATGAGAAAATATCTCACAGGCGAAGGCGGGAAACTCGACAGTCCACAGAAAAATACGCTGAAGATCGTAGAAAAGAAAGTACAAGTAAATATCGAGAAGATGATAGAAGAAGAGAAAGCAAAAATGAAGGAAGAGGATCCAAATCTAAAAGAAAAGAAATTAAAAAAATACCATCTCCCGAAAGCGAAAGATTTAGCGAAGGTTCTATCATTATTGAAGATGCTAGTAGTAGAATATCTGCTAATAGTAGAATGTACTACGATAGCGATGATTACGATGAAAAATTAAAGAAAAAAAGAAATTTTGGATTAATTAAAGCAGACGGCTCTAAAATTATACAAGACAAATACAAAGAAGAATGCAATAAAAGAGAAATAGAAACGACAAAAGAAAAACCAAAAGAGGATGCCAAACAAAAACCAGAAAAAGATTACAAATCTAGATTAACTGAAGAAGAAAAGGAACTAATAAGAAGGGAAATGATGAAAAATGCAGCGTTGAGGGAACAAGAAATGATACATACTATCAGCAAATATCGGCGGGAGGAAAGCGAAAAAGAAGTTGCCGTACAGGAATATAATCCAGATTTTTTGAGCAAGGAATTGATGAAATCAGCAAGTCACAGCACGGTGGAAAGTAGAATAAAATCTAACTTAAATAATATACAAAGATCGAGTAAAGATATGGATTCACATTTTTCTCGCAGGAAAAATGAATAATATATTTTTTCTAAAATGTATTGCATATATTTAAAGGATATTAAATAAATAATTATATCTTATTTGTGCTTTTTAAACTTTTTATCGATGTCTTTATTCTTTAAATCGCCAAGTCGTGATGTGCTACTCAGTTATTTTGCGAAAATAGATTATAAATAATATCGTCCCAAGTGATTTTTCGCGGAATATATGAGATTTCCCTAAAAGTATTAGGGATATTGTTAATTATCTTGTGACAAAGAAAAGTATACTCCAGAAGTGTTTTCCTAAGTTTAGAAGCAAGTTTTATCGGAGTAGGGTTGTTTTCCTTTCAAAACGAGGAATACCTACGTATTTTTAATTTTAAAATCCAATTGTGCTTCTTCAAAAACTATAAAAAGGTTTTTTTTTACATGAACTCAGTACATATATAGAAAACAGCCCAAAAAAATTGGCAACGAAATTCTTTGTCAGTAAAAACTACGTTTTCTTTTTAATACCTGATTGAAGATTATATAAGACGAAGCTAGTTTTTCCTAATTTTAAAGTTCTACAAGATGGGTCTCCGAATCAAGAATTGAATGATAAAAATAATAAAATTTTATAATTAAAGTGTCATCTGATTTTTTCACTGTACTCTTCATATACTTTTTTATTCATTGTATTACATGATAGGTGAAACGATTATTTCATTTTGCTATTTTTTTTTCTTAAATTTATAAGAAAAAATATCTTAAAATTATTAATCAGCAAAAAGGACAAATCCGTCCTGTTGTGGCCAGCACATGATCTCCCGCTAATTTCATGTTTAAAAAAGCAATGAGCTTTAAGTAAAGTATTACTTCCGGTTGATCTTTTATAAACAAAATCAAATTTGTTGTTCCAAGAAATAGAAAAGTCTGTAATACGTAAATCTGTTCAGAGCTTCAAGTAAAGTACTATTTCCGGTTTATCAATTTAGGTCAAAATCTAATGAATCAAATACTAAAATTGTTTTGAATTGTATTTTAATATAGTTTTTCATTTAAAACTGTTGTGGAATTTAAGTAAAGTACTACTTCCGGTTGTCTAATTTTACCCACAGTATAATCAACTCTTTATATAAATACAAAATCGTCACACACAGACAGACATTGTAAAAATAGTAAAAACGTGTTGTGGGGATTAATTCGTGTTACACTGGAAACTCATCCAATTTTTGGACCGAAAACATTACCTCCCTTACCTGTGGCGGACGGTAAAAAAGACAAATGATTTGTATAAATGGACTAATCTTTTCAAAAAAGGTCAGTGGATCCGAGGTAATGACCTCTAACAAAATTTGTGTAGAATAATAGTTGCTTAAATCTTAATTCGTGCTACACTGGAAACTCATCCAATTTTTGGACCGAAAACATTACCTAGTAAAAAGGGGTCTATAACATAGGCCGGCCGTTAAGGATTGTAATGGACGCACGATTGAAAAAGTGAAAAGGTGTTTTATAACGGCCACTGGCCGAGACGCCTGCAATGAAGGATAAAGTATTTCTAAAAAAAATCACAGTATCATGAAGAGTTTTATGGTATTACGAAAAATTTTGAAACCCACACGGCCGATATGCAAATAACGGACTTGGCTGATTATACCTCGGCTATCGCCTCGGTATACAAACTTTAACTGCATCCGTTATTTGCTTTATATCGGCCTAATAACGTTAATAACTATTTCATGAAAATTTTATTCTAAATAAGTATTATATTTTTACAATATACTTTAATCGGAAAAACTGTTTTGAAAGTTACCGGACACAGCTGATTGCCCGCTGATGATGCGTTGCAGTTGCTGCTAACTTCGTATGTGATACTTCGAAAAATAGCTTGTGCGTCTGTCAAACTGAGTTGTCAAATTAGCAATGGCTGCAGAAATTAAACCAGCAACAAAGTCAACAAATGATAAATTTTGTACAACAAAAAAACCCGCCCTTCTAGCAAAACTAGAAGGATGTAACGATGATATAAATGCTGCTGTTTTAATTCCTGGAGAAGATGGTGTCATTAGTGTTTGCGACGACAAGTGCGTATTATACTTTGTTTTTATCATTTTATCTCTTCTAAAAATATTTTGTTGGCACTTAGGACAGTACGAGTATGGTTAAAAAGAGATTCTGGCCAATACTGGCCGAGTATTTGTCAATATATGCCTTCAGGAGCAACTTCTATGTTTTACACAAGAGAAACACGACAATTATTTATTGGACAGGAAAACGGGACAGTTTCTGAATTCACATTAGCGTCTGACTTTAATCGGATGATGCCAGCTAGAGAATATTTAGCTCATCAAGCGAGAGTTACAGATATTTATTTTGCTTTAAACTGCGAATGGGTTCTAAGTATTGGGCGTGATAAAGTTTTTACGTATCACTGTACGCAAACAGGACGTCAGATTGGAGAATACACTGCTGAAGCTTGGTGCACAGCTTTACAGTATCCTTTTTTCGGAAATTAGATAACAAATTGATAAGATAATTACAATATTTTTCTTTCATTCGTAAATCAGATTTGATTCACAAACTAAACATGCGTTTGTCGGCGAATATTCTGGTCAGATAACAATGTTAAAATTAGATAATAATGGCGCATCCATAATTACAACTTTGAAAGGTCATTCTGGTTCAGTCCGGACATTAGCTTGGGATCCTGAAAAACAAATGCTTTATAGTGGATCTTTTGATCAATCCGTTATTGTTTGGGATATTGGGGGGCAGCAAGGCACTGCTTACGAACTTCAAGGTCATCATAACAAGGTTATTTTCATTTTATATCCGCTAATTTATTGACTCACAAAACACCAAACAATATTCTTTTTATTTATTGTTATTTATTATTTATTTATTGGAAAAATAACATTACTCATTTTATATTGTAAAGTGAATCTTTTTCGTAGATGGTAATATTATTTTTTATTGGTAATATAAAAACTTTCAACTATCTTGTTATCGCTGAAGCATAACAATTGCCGATAATATTACACTAGATCTCTTTTTCTTGTTACAACTGAATAATTTTAAAACAACAAACAAATCCTTGAAATCTATCGGTGCAGATAGTCCTGCATATTTTAATATTTTAATGCATAACAATTGCCGATAATATTACACTAGATCTCTTTTTCGTGTTACAACTGAATATTTTTAAAACAACAAACAAATCCTTGAAATCTATCGGTGCAGATAGTCCTACATATTTTCCCGAAAATCTACAAAATTTTCAAAAAAATTATATACAAGTGTTAATTTAAAAATCTGATGTGGCCAACAAAATACCTCCTGTTTAATTTAATGTTTATTCATGTAAATACTAAAAATTAAATTTAAATACCGGGTTCGAACCCAACCGACGCCAAATATTTCAAATTTTAAATGGCATAAAAATGACCTCTGTGGTGCACTCTCCACGCTAGCAATGAGTACCCGTGAGGTAACGCTTCGTAACGCCCGCACGGTACAAATATGTCATCATCATTACCGAAATCTTTTTACAAAGCAGATTGGTACAACCAGCAATGGGTAATATGCCGTGATGATATATTTATTTTATTTATATACTTACTGTATTAAGTTCCTTTCAATATAATTATTGTTCAATTTACTAATTTGTTTATAAAACGTTACTATAATTAATTTGAAATGTTTAATTTATTGACAATGACATATATATGTCAATTACATACATTTGAGATCTGAACTGTGTAACCATGGAGTTATGTTTAAAGCGTAGACTCCGGGATTAAAATTATAGATAATTTTAAAAATATATCCATAAAATATATACAAAAAGTATTAATGCAAATGTAGAAAATTTAATAGTCTTTAATTTTTGTAATAACATAAATCTCGAAAAAATAACATTTAAAGGTATTTTTCGAAGAAAACTATTATGAGCTTCAATTTCCGGTTATCCAAAATCTAATGGCTTCTTTCCATATTAGAATACAATTTCAAAATTTTCTGAATGATAGTATTTGAGTTGGAGCGTAAAGAGGATACATACACACGTATACACACACATACACACACACACACACACACACACACACACACACACACACACACAGACATCATCGTGAAAATGTTAAAATTGGATTGTACGGACCTTAAAACGTGGTCATTTACCAAAACCTCGGTATACGGTTTTTAGCACGATCCCTGTACCTTTCTTACCAAGGCTAGTGGGAAGTAAAAAAAGACTTAGGAATTTAACATAAGAAATCAGTTTTCCTTGCGTCCGCCGCCTGTGACATACCGGCATTCGCAGTATATGCGTATGCGTCTTAAACAGAAGCAATTACCGTACCTTTGTAATTGTGTTCTACCTTTAATATAATAGTCAAATTATCCACAATTCAGTTTCAAACCTAAATATATCGAGAAGGAAATGAGAGAAAAATCGAAGAATAAATTGCGAAATCCAAATGAAACAAATATTGAATGGTTAAACAATGTCAACTGGTGCAATTGTACGAATAGCGTACAAAAATGCTTACTGCCCGAAAATGTGTTTGTTGTTGGAAAAGCAAAATACAGATGTTGCGAGAATATATGTATTACATTACACGAAAGTTTGGAAATAAAATTTTAAATTTACTCTAAATCTTTCGAGACAAAATTAAAATGTTACATATTTATTTTCAGTCATCAATTTTAAAATGTAAACTTACATTATATGCTTGTGATTGGTAGTAAAATGTTGGGGATCGTTTTCTTTCAGGAGAAAAAATATGTAATATTATGGTTGAATTCTTTAAGTTGTTATTATTGTTGTCTGTCATAGACGTTAGTAATAAAATCTTTAGCTGCATTTGTATTATTGATCACCAAACTAGAAAAAGCAAAAATATCTCCCAACAATAGTAAACATTGTAAACTATTTCCACAACAGGTATCCGCTCTCTGCTATTTGACCTCCAGCCAGCAGCTAATCAGTGCTGGTGAAGACGGAGTTATCGTGTTTTGGGATATGACAAACGAGCGTAAAGAAACCCCAACGTGGGTAGAATCTGACACTTGTCAGCTATGTGGCCGACCTTTCTTTTGGAATCTACGAGCCATGATGGATCAACGGCAGCTTGGACTGCGGCAGCATCATTGTCGCCATTGTGGCAAGGCAGTTTGTGATAAGTGTTCGACAGCGCGGCTACCCATTCCAATAATGGGCTTTGAGTTTAATGTCAGAGTTTGCGAGCCTTGTCATTCCGTTTTGAGAGATCAGGAGTGAGTATATTACAAATAAATCTTCTAGGATCAAATCCGTTTGAATTTAGTAAAATAATAACTCGATTATTTTAAATATTATGGAAAAAAAAAATTCAATCGAAGTTTATTTTATATTAAAATGTCTATAAATCTGCAGTGTAGGTTTTTCTACAGGATGTTCTATTTTTAGGCAGTGGTATGTAACTTTATATTTTCAAATGGAACAGCCTATATATTCATTCAAATTTGAAAAGTACATGAAATTTGCTTTCCAATAATAAGCAATTTGTATGTTGAGTCTTCTTTATTTATTCCTAATATTTTTTGGTGTTGCATTTTCAACGACCAATAGTGTAGTTGCTGCTAGTTTTTCAGCGATTTTTTTTACTAAAGTGGATTCAACACTTTAAATTGTGCGGCGGTAATTTTGACTTTAATTGTATGTACGAGGGGGGACTCAAAAGTCTTTAAACTGTGCTCAAAAAACATATTTATTTACAATATATACAAAAATTGGATTAATATCCTTCAAAGTACTCTCCATTAGAAGAAATGCACTTATCGAGACGTTCCTCCCACTTAGCATAACACCTCTGGAACTCTTCAAGTTCAATGCCGTTTAATGCACTCTGCGAAGCTGCTTTCACTACATCCACGTCATCAAAACGCTGCCCCTTGAGGGTTTTTTTCATTCGTGAGAACAAGAAAAAGTCACACGGGGTTAGGTCGGAAGAGTAGGACGGGTGGGGGACCATGGTCCATCCTTGGGAAATTAGGTAATAACGAACTGTCAAGGCTGTATGAACAGGAGCGTTGCCATGATGAAACCATTCACCTGACCTCAATAAATTTGCGCGTTTTCGCCGAACGTTTTCCCTCAAACGTCTTCAGCTGATATTGGTAGCTTCAGACAACTCGTCAATAGTTATCCAACGGTCTTCGTTCATTTTTTTGACGAATGTTTTCAAGGTTTGCTACCGTGTGACTTGTTGAAGGGCGTCCAAAACGAGGTTTGTCTTCCATTTAAAAACGGGACGGCTCATTGTATTCTCTTTGAATGCCTCTTTTAACATTCCTACAGTTTCTGGTGCTGTTTTCCCAAGAAAAAAAAAACTGCACAAACGTGTTGTTCTTTGCGATCACCCATCTCGACTTTGCAGATGCTAGGAAAGTAGATTGATAAAAAAATAACTACGCTCCAATACTTCTTTTTTTTTGACAACTATTTTTAGGCAACTGACGCGTAAGGGTGCCTACTATCGTCACTTAGCGGGGGAATACTCTAATACACGCTGCAGTGATGTCAGAGCGATAGTCTAAAAACTTTTGGGTCCCTCCTCGTATGCATGTTTTAATTTATAATAGTAATGTGTTTAATTATACGGTAGTGACATTGACGAATGAATAATTTATAGGAGAACATCATTAGCAACCTTCCACGATGCAAAACACAGCATAGTCGCTATGAATTTGGATGAAACCCGTAAAAGAATAGTAACAGTTGGACAAGACCGATTGATAAAAATTTGGGATATATCAGCCTTGCTTTAGAACTAATTACAAGACAACTGTGTGGTTCCGCTCATGGAATGTGATTCAACTTAGCATCTGACAGAGACAAAAAAATCATATAGCGTGCTATAAATACATTTACTGTTAAGATATTGATGTTATATTCATATTAATTATTAATTCATGAGATTGTATAAATGCCCTGTTTAAATACATTGAAGCATTATAATAATTGTCAAAGAGATTGTTACAACTTAAATTTTTTGTCCTTATTGGGACCAAAATGTGTACTGATATAGTTTGGGTTTTACTTTTTTGTTTATAGATAAATTTATGAATTAATCAAATGTTTGCTTATATTTTTATTGATAATTGTTTCATTACATCATTAATGTACAGAATATAAATAAATAATGCTCGCGCATCTGAACATTATTCGATTTACTTAAGGTATTTGCTACCTGCTACCGTACTTAAGCTGGATTCACATGTACCGTTATCACCGTCAAATTACTCACCGTTTACACCGTTCTGTGCTGTGATTAGTTGAAATCATATGGTACCAACGGCGGCGGCCGCCGTTGAAATATTTCTATTTTTGACGGCGTTGCTGCCGTAAATTTTAATTGCGCATGATTAGAACACATTTCAATAATACCAATTCAAACCAGTTTGACATAAAATCTATTGTATTTTATTTATTTATGTTTCTTTTTGGGTGTATTATATAAACAGGGGTATTTTACTACTTCGCCAATTAAGAGTTCCGAAAAGTTGTCCATGGCGAAACAAGACTTATTATAGATTATGACAACCTGCAATATCACTGAGGTCAAAACATATGTTTTAGTAATACTTCGTTTTTCACGTTTGGAACTATGCGCATCGATATTTATGACGGAGCATGTGAATAGACTAGTTGTTCCAACAATGGGGTCATTTCACATTTTCTAATTTATTTTTTTCTTGAAAAAACAGGTCAATTTTAATATGTAGATGTATATTTTACACCTTACAAGTCTTTAGAATCAGAGATATGATTTTTTAAAAGTTGTGTTTAATTTCAAATATTTGGACGCTCACGTCAAGGCTTGGCAGTAGAGCTCTACCGATTTTGTTTGGCAACATATTGTCAAGTAAAAACATATTTCATACAACTTTTGATATGTATTTTAATAAATGTTTTATTTACATACCCTTACTCTTAACTCTGCTGTTATCAAATTAGTGAATGAAAGGTCGCATATTTCATGTTATTTTATATTACTATATTTATTAAATGAGACGGATTTCACTATTTTATAAAAAAAAAACTATTTTTTTTAAATGCCCCATTAACGGTTGTAACGGTTCATGTCACATGAGTCACTCCAGCTTTATCATCGTCAAATTGTTCGCCGTTTACACCGTTCTGTGCTGTGATTGGTTGAAATCATACGGTACGAACGGTCTCGACGCTACTAACGTCGACGACCACCGTTGAAAGATTGATATAAAAGTTTCAAGGAAGAAAAAAATCGTTGGGCGGCCCTATTTCGTTCTTGTTCACTGAAAACTCACTATTTTTGTATCGAAAACATTACCTTCCTTGCCTATAGCGGGAGGTAAAAAACAAAAATAAGATAGTCATAATAGAATAAATCTTAAATAGTAATAAAATACTTTTTAATATTTAAATATCCCGCTCTTGCGCGCGCATTTGAGCTATGATATTTTTAATTTTTTTTGTCATAATTAGTACAGCAAAAATACTATAATTATAATCAATAATTGATTATGCACGAAAAAATGAACACACTTTATTAAATGTTATTTCTATTATAAAAAGTTAATTTAGATTGACGGAAGAATACATGTTACATTTTTACAAACTGTCTCGTTTTATTTTCGCAAGTATCTCTGGTTGTAGGCGACGCATTAAGTTTAATCAAAAAGTTAATGTTAATTTTATTTGAGTAGCAACTACCTTAATCTAAAGTCATTTTTATACAAAGAAACAGAAATTTAATTACATATTTTCAAAAATACCGCCAAATATTAATATTTAGTTTTTTTATTGTGACCAACTTTACAATCCTGGCGGGAAGCAGGGATTTTTTGCAGTCGCTAGTTGCTAAGTGAACTGTCAATTTGAAATGTCAAACAATTTGTGACAGTGACAACAATAAACAAAATATTTCACATAATAATATATCGTAATAATGTCATTTGCTAAATATAATTTTCAGAAGCTTTTATGAGTCCATAAGATAGTAAATATGTGGCCAATTCTTCTTGATATGACAAACGATGAGTGTAAAAGAACATTAAGAAGATTAGGTAAACAATATTATAAATAAATGTATGAGAATATTAACGAATAACATTAAAATACTTCCAGAATTAGAGGCGTATGGTAATATTGTAAGTGCTCTAAGAGCACAAGGAGGGTTAAGTACAGAAAAACACAAATTGTTACAAGATTTAGGTACTGCTCTAAATATACCACAAGAACGGCACCGTGCAGAAGTACGGAGGGCAGTTAATGATGAGAGACTTGCAACTATTGCGCATTGGTAAATTTTAATTAATAAAATATTGAGTTGGTATTATTTTAATAAAAGTTCAGACTGTAACTTTCGCTTCCTTTTGGTGCTACTTGGGTTAAAAAAATTGTACTAGTTACATAATGAATTATTTTATTTATAAAATATTTTAAGGAGGTTAAAACAAATTTTGATTGATGATTGTTAGCATGACTGGAGATGATACGAGTGACGAATGGGCTTTGGAGGGAAGACGTTTGGTTCCTCTTATGCCACGATTAGTGCCCCAAACAGCGTACTCAGTAATTGCTGATGATGAGGCAAATAAAATTAGCCTCGAAAATGAAAAATTGCCTTTGCCCGCCAATACAGAAAGAAAGCGTCCCTTACAAACTAGTATTCCTGAAACGTTAAATAAAAGTGTACATTTCCGCGTGCCATCAGAATCAACACCAAAAGCTACTCTTCAGGTATTTAAATTAATATATTCCCTCTGTCCCTAATTATGGTCCACGTATATTTCTCCCAAATTATGCTAAAAATACGGTCCGTATTACGAGAGCGCACTTTTATAATATTCTAATAAGTGTGCTCCATAAAAGCGCTTTTACTCTCGTTACATACTAATTTTTTATCTACAATAAAAACGTAAAAAAAGTGCCGTAGTATTTCATTTTTTTACTTATTTGCGTAATTTCTTTTCACGCTTTTATTGTGTAGAAAATACATACTTTATGAACGTATTTTAGTGAAAAAAGTGTTTTTTTAACGGACGTAAAATGTATTTTGTCGCGCGGTGTCAACTGCATCTTGTCTGCACATAATATATACTAGCAAACGCAGTTAGTAATTAATTAATTAATTAGCAGTTAATTGTTTTAATTTATTATTTCTTCTTTAAAAAATACTATTTTCAGAATTAATATTCAAAACACTACGGGTTTCACTTAATTTATTAATAATTTTTGGCAATAGGTCGCGAATAATCATATGATTGTGGCAAGCAGATATGGAGCCCCGTGTCATTTATTATACAGTCCGCCGTCCCGCTCCTAAATATTTGGCGCCACAAGCCCTGGCTTCGTGGGCATTGACCTCTATATATATAATGGACCGGCGACTCCTATATCTTCACAATGGTACTTAACTGCCATGGTGGGATCGCTATCTTTTTCTAAATTAAATCCTAAGCTTCATTTTGGCTTGACATTATTTGTCATTTCCATTTGTGCAACGTGCTCGGTGATTCAATTTTACGCCCATTCGATTCATGTTTAAATACATTTTCGCATTAGATACAAATGTTAGCGAAAAACAGAGATCCCACCAATCAGACGGGTTGCATTTTTGGTGGATACACGCAAGTTATTCAAGACGCCAGTCCATTTTGTATATAGAGGTTGTGCTCTAAGCCAGAGTATGCGTGCGCGAACTATACCATAATTTGGGACAGCCGGCGTAATACATTTTATGAAATAATTACGAATTTTATTTTTTTAGAGCAACATCGATGATATTAACAATAAAAAGAGAAAACCAACAATTAATATGGAAAGTAGTAGTCTAGCTCAACATTTAATAATGGGTCAACCAAAAATTAGTCGAGTACAACAATTATATCGACAAAAAACAAAAGCACTATTAAAATCACAAATGAAACATCGCGCACCGCCTCCTATTCATCCAATAAATACTAGTGTACAAAAATTAAATATTATAAAAGACGAAGAAATAGTTAATACGAATACTACAGAAGTGCCAATATCTAAACCTCCAACAGGAGATAGCAATAAAGTAATTAATCCTGTTGCTGCAAACCCCCCCATATCAAACGAAAATCAAATCCCTAAACCCAAACCGACAGTTATTCACACAACCAGTGTAAAAACTGCAGTTCAAAGTACAAATAATTTAATAGTTCCCCAACAAACTCCCATTATTTCAAATACCTCTGAAATTGCTCAAAAATCAATAAAAATTTGCCCAGCGAGAAAAGTCATCACTACTACAGCTAAGACACAATCTACACCGCAAAAAGTTATAATTGTCTCCACATCACAAGGAACAACAACTTCAAGTATATTGCAGCGTACTTTAACAATACCATTCGTAAAAACAATATCTATGAAGAATTTAGATAAAGTTAAAGTAATAAATAATCCAGCCCTTCAAAATGCATCTGGAATTACAAATGTGTCAAATTCTCTTAGCCAAAAACCAAAATTATACGCGGTTAAAGGAAAAACCGGTACGCCTACAAAACATGTTCAAATACAAGGAGTGCAATTACAGGCTCTTCAAAGTAAAGGCGCAATAAAAATGGTACCTTTAACAACAACCACAAAATCATCCAAATCGGCTGTAATTAGTACCACTTCTGGTTCCGTGTACATAATGAATTCAAACACAACGTTGCCTATAGTAACAGCAAGCAATTCTTCTCCGGTTGTGATACCCAAAACAGATATAAAAACCCCTAACAACGACTCTGAATCCCATGATAGTGAAACAAACATTTTAATCCTTAAAAACGATGATAAGAAAAACAATATTAGTGAAACTATTGAAAGTGAAAAAGTACAAAGTGATAACAGCAAATCGTCAGTTTTAGCGGAAATTATGAAAGCTTCGGGAGTTTTACCAAATGACGATACTGAACAAAATGACATTGAAAGTCAAATTACACAGTTGACAGAAATTCCGAATAATATTGCGATTACTGAAAGTACGGCTAATGAACGAAATGAAATAGAAAATGATGAAACAATTGTTAATTGTACAGAGACTATTATTCAAGAAAATAGCCAAGATACTGAACAGTTTCAGCACATGATGAATTCTTCGCCAAATCCTTCCAATTTCGTCATTTTACGTAAGTTTTAATTTTTGTTATTTCAAAATTTATTTGAAAACAAAACATGTCTGACTACATCATTTTATTTGTAATTCAAAAAGCGTCATTTGTAATTTAGATTAATCAATTTTATTTCAGACACTAAAATAATAAAGTGGGGTCCTCCACCATAGTATTCGCGATTATGTAAAATGCCCAGAATTTATTATTTCCTTTCATAGAAATTTTCTGGAGTTTGCATGCCATTTAAATAATTTAAAATATCCACATAAGTTTTAAATTTCTTCTAAAAAGTGTAAAATCGAGTATAGTAAAAATGAATAGGCAGAAGACGCACATGATCATCCTGAAAAAACCTTCAAAAATGAAATATAACTTGTAGAAATTATTGAGTGTTATTTATTTAAAAAAAAAGATAAAAATACTACACAACAATTATTTCTAAGTCAATCGTTATTACTTTTACGGAATATAAAATTATTTGAAATAATTGTAGTTGATTTTCATACTATACATTGGCCATAACCATGTTATATCAAATAATTTTATATTCCTTAAAAGAAATACGGATTGACTTAGAAATAATTGTAAATTCATTAATATATACGTTTCTTAATACTATAAAAGAATTATAATTTTTTGAATTTTAGTATTGGAGTTGTCGAAGGAGAAATTTTTGTTAAACACACAGAGGCACACATACATACAGACATCATCGTATAAAGGCGTTTTCCTTTTACATACGGGTGCAGCACAATGCACCACTTATCTCCCCTATCGTTGTTCCTTTGAAACGGGATAGTCTACTCTTATCTACCCTGTTACCTCGTCCCTTCTCCCGCAAAGCACCAAGAAAATTTTCGAGTGAACTGATCACGCTTGTATATTTTTACACATGTTTGTTTCTATTAATTAATTTTAACGTTTTGTGAGATTATCGGCTTTTTATTTTTTAATTACTACTCCTTATAAACGAAAAACACGACGTAAATAAAAATAACTTGGCAAAAAATTCCCTGATAGACGTTAAGCATTTGTTATTGTTCCTCTTATTTTGTCCAGTGGGAGTTGCGGATCAATTCAGTGCAATGCTACTCACCCTTTTTGTGCATGTAAAAGAAAAGCACCTTAAATAGTAAAATCGTATTCTATAAACCCTGAAACGTGCTTATTTATGAAAAACTCATCATCGAAATTTTGACCAAAGACCTTCCTTAACTAAAGGTGCCGGAAGGTAAAAATAATTTTTGATTTTTCTCCTTTATTTGATTATTATTTACCTTAATTTTTTCTATCTTAGAATACTCCATTATTGAATAGAGTTATTTTAGCATATTTATATATTTTTATAAGTGCTGAAAAAGATCAATTTATGTGACTCCAATTACGAGGGTCGCCCAAAAATTAAAGATACAAAGGCATTGATATCTGTCCTGGGGAAATTTTGTTTCGGAATTTTGGCACCACTGTCGTGTAGAGTGACTCCTTTCCCCTCTTCTTTCAATTAAGTGCTCTAGCTGTCCAGCAGATCTCTAGGCTTTGGCACTAATAATAACAGTAATAAACAACCCCTTCACTTTTCTGCCAGATGCGAGATCCGCTCGATCATATGTTTTCTGCATGGGTCTGCTATGAATGCGGATCACTACTGTACAATCCTAAAGAAAAGTGAGCCGTCGCGAGACGCCTGGAAGATGTAAAACATTGAAATTTATTTTTATTGAAGTATTTATTGCTCGAAACGACAGTCTGCTTTTTCAAAATCGCTTCGATACACCGATATACACATAAGTAAAGCGGTGAGCGTGTAGTATAGAGGAAACGTCGATATACCGATACACACAAGTAAAGCAGCGAGGCAAAGAATCCCGACTCTCGTGTCATAGGAGTCGTTCTTACCCCCGTATAGGCGCGTCAATAGCCGTGTTCCTTCGGACTGTGATTCGCAATCTAAATAATTAATGTTTTTTCGTTTGCTATTCGTTATCCCCACTTTGTCACTTTGTGATCACTAGACAACCTTCCCCTTTCCCTTCTGAATCAACCTTTTTGAATGATCACGCGGATTCATTTCAGAACAAATTTAAAAATGGCTGACGACAATAGCTTTTCGAGCATAGAAATTTATCAATGTGGAGTTTGTTGCATGAAAGGAAATATGATTTTCCTATAAAATCATATAATGTCACATACAAGTTTTAAGTACTAAACATTATATTCCTTCAAAAACTTTTTTTTTTTTAACTTCAATATAATCCATTTTTAATACTGACTATAGCACGTAACAGTAGATTATTTATAAAATAAGTGTCTGCATATGACATTTGACGCTAGGTGGTGTTTATATTTTCAAATTGTTTTATTGATATAATTTTTAATTCATGATTCAAAATGATCACGATTAAACTAATCAGAATTCACAAAATCACAATCACTGTCCGAAGGAACACGGCTAATAGATGTTTCATATCAAAAACATCGAAGGGCGATTCACTTCCGTATGTATCTATAATTTTTGGATGACCCTCGTATTAACGAAGTCCACTGTTTAAGAACAAAATCATCTCTATATTTACGTCACAGAATATTAAAAACATTATTACGACTTCACGAATAACAATAAAAACTTTCTAAAACTACAAATCGCTTTCAGTTTAGATGAACTAAAAAAAATAATGGAGGATCCCATTCAGTTGATCTGAAATAGTCTATAACTTAAATTTCCGAATAAAATTTGATACTTTATAACTAAATATTGACTGGAGACCTACTTAAAAATGCTTTTCAAAATTTAAAAGTATATATTTTCCAGAGAAAAATACAGAACCGACGGAATTGCTTATGGAAGAAACACCACAATCAAATGAAGATGTGGTAGAATTAATGGGTAGCTTAGACCCAGAGACTGGAATGTACTCATTGAAAACTTGTAAAGAATATGAAATGATGCAAGAAATAGAAACAAGCCATCCTCAAGACACAGAAGAGTCTTACATGGTCGATTTGGAATCTCTTCACAATTCAGATCTTGACATGCCATCGTTAAGTAATTAACTCAACCAGTGACATTCAGTTTTGTTTCTGTAATGTGAAAGGTTGATTGGTGCTACTGTAGAGTTATTGAACATTTGTATAACACATTTATTCATTTAAGATGTACATGAATAACTATAAAAAATGCAGCAGTTTTATAATACTTTGGACGTAAGTGGTATTTGCAGTATTATAATTATAAAAAAAACATGTACAGAGTAGAAAAATATCAATTTGGGCACCTTCCAAAATTGTTTTATAGTAAATTATATAGTGTTTTATTAAAATTTTAATTCTATTTTTATTTTGTTACTTGATGCAAAGCATTTGCCAAATATTCCACGTTCTTAGAAGTCACTCCTGCCATTGAGATACGTCCATCTTTTGTAAGGTATATATGGAATTCTTTAGTTAATCTGTTAACCTAAGGAAAATATCTAGTTTTAAAAATAAAATAGGCAACTTCTGCTTCTGCAGGTGTCGGAAAAATGACGCCCGTTTTCATCAAGGGGCTAAAACAATAGACCTTTTCAATTTAAAGAAATAGAAGATATGCGCAATGGAATCTGCGCATAGTAAGCCACCAACTCGCGGGAGTCCGGGCTACGCGCAAATTTTCACCTAGATTACAGGCATTTTAGTGACTGCAATATTTTTGCCGTATCGTTTGACTGTCCAGCTGTTGCAGGCGCCATTTCACTTACTATTTGCAGAGATATGAAGAGATAACTGTTGTATTGAAAAGGTCTATTCGAAAAGCAATAAAGCCCCATTCACAATACGAAATTAGTAGTTAGTGTTAGTAGTAACTGGAAAATCTTTGGGAACCTCCTTTAGATTTAGCGTTGAAATGAATTGTAGGTCTTAATGTTCCAAGTTTTTATTTTATTACATACAAAACGTAATTGAACGTTTCGGGCAAAAATTAGCCCATCATCAGCTATAATACAATAAATCCTGGAATTATCAAGTATAAATATTCCTGTATAATGTAAAACCAAAATATATTGTTACATTTTGGTTTTACATATAACTTTCTACAAATTTTATTGGTGAGTTCAAAACTTTGTATAATTTTTACTTTTTCTGGCTGTTAAAATTGGCTAATTTTTGCCCGAAACGTTCAATTACGTTTTGTATGTAACAAAATAAAAACCTGGAACATTAATGGCCAGTTGCACTGCTTATAGTTAAAATGTTAACCATTGGTTAAATTGACAATATCGTATCGAAACGAAATTTTAATGGCCAGTTGCACTGCTTATAGTTAAAATGTTAACCATTGGTTAAATTGACAATATCGTATCGAAACGAAATTGTTAAATATTACTGTCAAAATTTCGGTATGCACTTTTTTGTTAACTAGTAGTTAAGACATTAACTATAAGCTGTGCAACTGGCCATAAGACCTACAATTCATTTCAATGTTAGTAGTTATGGTTACTGGTTATAATTATTATACTTACCGTCAAATCAGTATGGACTGAAGATTTTTACACTAATGTCAATTCAGTATGGCTACATTGAAAAAAGTTATGAAGAAGCGACAACGCCGCAGGGCAAAGGACAGGGTACGGAGAAGGAAAAAAGTTAAATATCAATCCATATTTATTTGACGGCGAATATAGTAATAAATTAGTAAACAGCGTTCACAATACATACATGAAATTAACGACTACGAATAACTATTTTTGTTAGTAAAATAGTATACTTGATTAAAAAAAATTAACTTCACAAATGGTTAGAAATTTCTACGACTGTAGTTTAGTTCACGAAAGATGACTATTCAAGGTAATTTGTAAGCCGTCTGATATAATATTACTTGCAGATAACTTCACTAAATTTTGTAAGCGTAGGCGTGCAACATGAAATATTTTTTGATGCATTTGAACTGAAAAAAATAAGTGTAATTTATTTGAAAATTGTGTCTTTAAATAATGCCTTTTTCGAAGATTTATGTTCTTCACCTGTTTTTGCAAAACACAAAAACATGAACTTAACAAACCATGGAGTAATAATTTGATTTAAACATTAACGTCACTGGGTATATATTAGCACCGAGGGCAGTGTAATTAGATATGTGTAACTCTACGACATACGTCATTATTATTTATAGTGTGTTACAAATTAATGTCACCATTTACGTATATCCGTCACACAACAAATTATAGACATACGTTAATTGTTTTTCTCTTTTTAATATGAACTATTGCTAAGCTACTGCTGTATAAAGTGCTGTGTATTCTTTCTTTGGACAAGTGAGCTTGAATAGTCTTTCGTGATTCGTGAACTAAATAATAGTTAGAAATGGTAAACATTTCTTGCAAATTTTACTGACGTTATTAAGGTGAGAGTATTTGAAAAATGTCATTTACCTGTGGTTCTGAGATTCCCGTATAACAAAACATGCCAATTTGATCAGTAATATGTTGCCAGTTTTTAGAAGATCCTGCCTTTTTCAAATTGCTTTGCAATTGCTGTCGTACATTTTTAATACGATCAGCCATAGTTTTTACATCTTTTAACCTAAAATTTAAAAATGTATTTACATAAAACAGATGATTAAGCTAAAGGCCTACCATTGCGCTTTTATATCTTTGTTACCCAAAATTTCTTTGACTATTCTTGCTCCGTGTAAAGGAGGATTGGATATCAATGGCCGAATTAAAATTTTTAATCGGGACATGATTTCTGGACATTTTTGATTACTGTTTGATATTAGGGAAAATGTTCCTGCTCGTTCCCCATACAGTCCCATATTTTTGGCAAAACTTTGCGCTATAGCAATTTCGAGCCCTTGTTGTACAAATAAACGGACTGCAAAGGCATCTTTGTCTGGGTCCCCAGATGCAAATCCTTGATAAGCAAAATCAAAAATCGTAAATAAGCGTCTTCTTTTTACTAACTCTACTATCTCAGCCCATTCATCCTGTTTAGGATCGATTCCTGTTGGGTTATGAGCGCAAGCATGAAATAACACTATAGATTTGTGAGGCATTCTCTGAAAATATAATAGTGTATTATTCAATGAGCATGTAGTGTATGCTATTACTCATGAGAATGAAGTTTGCATCACGAACCGGAAGGAGAGTGATGTAAATCATTCGAATGAGTAATAGCCATTACATGTGAATAGAATACTATACTTTATCCACAATTGCAAATAATAACATATCAGTGACAAATTTAAATTGAAAAATAAATAGAATTTTTTCACTGACAAATGCAATTTTTTTTTTTTGTTTACATAGACAAATCTAGTTACCCTTGTAACAAAAATATGAAGTGATTTGACATTTAATAGCAAATCTGAAAACCGATTGTTCAACTACAGTTTAAGCTTAAGAAGAAAATAAAAGTGTGATTTTGATGTGGGAAGAATTACTTATTAGTAGTTATTTGTGTATCAAGGTTGTAAAAGTGATCTTTTTTTGGCCGAAACTGAAGTTTGCAGCCGAGATGCACACTACACTTTTTAGGCACACAAAGTTATAAATTATTATTTAAAAATATATTTCATATCTTAATGGCCGCGTTCAGCACCACTCATCGCTGAGCACCGAAGTTTGCCGAACACAATGCGGATTAGTCCAGCAATTACATTCGGTAAACAGCGTTGCTCATCGCTGCCGGGGTACCGAACGCGCCCATTGATTGTTGTTTTTTGTAGAGTGCCATGCTGTCATCTTGACAACTCACAAAACATTTTTTTTACTTTTCGTCTGAGGTATATACATAATTTTTTCTTCAAGTGTACAATAATATTCATATTATGCAACTGTACACACACTATAGAAGATATTCATTTTATTACTAGTATAACAATTTTGTTCATTATTGTACTAGTAAAAGCTTGCAATAGCTGGGTTCAACACAAAAAGACCGCTTTCTACTCCTAATAACATAATATACTATTATTTAATTTTGACGTTTTAAACTGTCATTATTAACTCTATAGCAACAACTATAAGTAATTAGTGAATTAAAAAAAAACTTGTCACTTTCATAGACTTTTACCTCACTCTGCAACAAATAATGCGTTTAAAATAACATCATGTACGAAAATAAAACTCACCACAGTCTTTATTAGACAAATCAGCCATTTACATTATTTTTCACAACACAAATGACAGAAAATAATGCTTGTTTATAATTTATACATAAACGTCTTGACATCTATCAACGATGATTTTCATGCACAACCTACTAAATGATTAGTTTTTATTTTGTCAAAATTAAATATAATAGTTTTTCTTATTATTTCGTCAAAAATAAATAAAATATTGTATAAACCACGTAAGTTAAGAATGTTTATTCACTCCAAGAATTTAACCCACTCGCCTTAAACTTTCTTTTCATAAATAAACTTTATCTTAACTCACTTGGTGTATAAATATATATCTAATTTAAATTATTAAAATAAATATGCAGTAATTTGTAGTATAAGTTTTGGACAGATCGAAATTTATCTTGTTTCGTTAACATTATTATTCGCTACAATGGACCTTTTACATCAAAAGAGAGAGAGGGAAAAATGACATATATGTAGTGCGCAGTAGTTTGCGCATTAAGGAGGCCAGATATATTTCAAACAAAATTTGAAAGGTCGGAATTAAGAACGTAACTATAGGCGATGAGAAATAAGCAATATGACGTCTGGTGGTATTTTGCGGAACTATAGTTGACGGGATAAATTATACACGTGACATTTTCTTGATTGTATAAACACAAGTGTTATCTATTATGTTTATAATATTTACGTTTACATATGTAATATCTCTTAATATTATACACTTAATACATAAATACAATTAGCAAATGTCAAATTATCCCGTTAAACATTAGTTCCACTTTGGCGCTGCGATCTTATTTCCCATCGCCTATATTAAATAAATTCACACAAAGAGTTTGTGATGATGAATATTTTGAAACAAGAGGACGGGTAGATGGGAATCAGAAACGCGGTTATATGTTCTAAAGACGCGAAATAAATAGCACATAAAGTGACAGATAATTGCGTAGTTGCCAGTTTGTTATTAAGAACGAATAAAACTATTGTATTTATTTTTAAATAAATTGTTTTGTCTTTATTAATAATTTCTTTATAATCAAAGTCAAAATAATTTAAGTTTCCGTGTTGTTTAAATATTTTTTTATCGAAAATAAATGCATGTCCTTTTAATCATTTTACTTGACAACATGGTACCTACCCATCTCTAGTTCATAAAAATTTCACTACGTGGCGCATTGAAAAATGACGTCAGGATGCAATAAAAATATAAAAGGTTCATTGATTAAAAAATTATTTCTCGAAACATTTTGCATGAAGCTGCTGAGGTCAAGAACAATTTAATGCCGCATAAATAACGGATTCAGTATGAAGTCCTAGAACTTTAAAATGGCATTTTAAAGTTCTAAGACTTTAATATTTCACTTTTTGTTTTATAAATCGCTCAAAAAACATTGCTTTAGAAGCCAGTACAACATAATAGTTATTTGTATATCAAGGCCGAGGCAAGACAATCTCGAGGACGCTAAAGGATTTCGCGGACAAGGTGTACACAATATTTTTTGTGCAACCGTAAAAAATATGTAATTACAAATTTTATTAATTTTAAACAGTTTCACTGTAAATTGAAAGTTGGCTTTCAAGGTAGCTACGGAATTGACATTTGTTTACTCAATTTCGCGGCCGCTACCATGACAGCGGCCGCGAAATGGATTTCGCGGACGTTGCCATAACAACAACCGCGAAATTCAATTTATTGCAGCCGCAATATAGGCCGCGAAATTCAATTTCGCGGCCTATATTACGGCTGCGAAATGCCTATTTCGCGGCCGGTTGCACAAAAAAGTAATTTTGTTTGTAGTCTTTGAAAGGTAGAATTTGAATCTAATATAACGATTGAATAATATTATTCCATCGAACTGTCAATATAAATCATTTATCAACAGTAAAAATGGGTATATTTTTTGTCAGTTGTGTATAAATATATTAAATTTATATAAAATTTATTTAGGTAGTATTTACTTTAATATCTCTTAAACAGCCGGCCTTATCAAATGAAACAGTTCGTTTGTAGTAATAACCATAAGGCTGTACATCTAGCCCACTGTGTTTAAAAATAGGGAAATGGGTTGGCCATGTAGGTGTGGGTACAAAAATTAATTTAACTGGGGCGAATTCTTTGAAAAATGCGCCGGCAAAACGTAATGCACCTGTTCCAGAAATACTTTGTACAGTTACATTAGCTCCAGCTTTAAGACGTGGATTATCTTCTTGTAACATAAGTTCAACTGCCAGTTTACAGAATTCAGCATCACCAGATATGGGAAGGTATTCCTTATTTAATTTTTGTTTTATAATTTTCTCTTCGGCAAGTTGAACACTAGGTAATACCCAAGGCTTTCCGTCCTCATCTCTGTAAGCCCCGACACCTACATTTACTTTTGTCGGGTTTGTATCTTTTGTATAAGCTTCGGTTATCCCAAGAATTGGATCTGGCGGACCCATTGTAACATGACCCCAAAATGTGCTGTCATCAAAAAATATTTATGTCAAAGTCATTTAACAAGAAATACCATTTATTACCTGGAGCGTCTAGCAGTTCCTTTAGTGCTAATAAATTTTATAGTATATTTAAATGCCATAATAAATCAAATAAAAATTATATATTTTGTTACAAAATTTCGGGTACATTCAGCAGATTTTTGAGTTCTCTGAACAATGAACCACCGGTCACTTTGCTAAATAGGGTGGTTGCACATTTTAACCTCTCGCTCAGAGAGATTTGGATTCATGCTAAAAATCGCATACCCAGATTTTAGCGAAAAAGCACATTTTAAGGTCCCTAGAATCCGATTAGAACGTTTTTACGATGATGTCTGTGTGAGTGTGTGCGTGTGTTAGAATGTTGTAGATACGATTTCTCATATTCTATACGACTGAAGACTGTGTAACAATGGATTTCTCAATCTAACAGTAATGGGAAGAGTTGAATAGGTTTATGGTAACAATTGGACAGCCGGAAGTTGTAGTTTCTAAAAAAAAATCTAAATATTATTTTTTTAAATTTATGTTACTACAAATAATAAATATAATTAAATTCTCAATCTGATATATTTAAAAAAATTATTATATCTCCTATAGGTTTAGGTATATAATAATACAGAATAATTTATTGTAATAAATCTCGTTGCCAAAAAAACAGTTGAGATATTTAAATGTTAGTAACTGACAGATAAATGCATTATGTCAGTGTCAAAAATCAGCACATTACTGGACGACTTTCTGAGAGATACGAGTACATTTAATATATTTTATTGTATTATTAATTAAATATGTTTTTAAAATTATAGGTATATTAATATTACATTACATCCTTAAGAAATACTGCTAATACCGTCAATTTGAAGAATATTAAAAGAGTAGGATAAAATTCCTCATAGAACGGAGAGCTACAATTTCAATTATTTGTGTGTACAAGAAATGTTAAATTCGTTACTTACAGTAGTCATGTGACTTTGTTGGCATTGGCAAGCAGATATCGGGATCCGTGTAAGAATGACGGCTAGTAGTTATTTACATGGATGTCACAATTGTCATATGTTATAATTTTTCATTCAAAATATTCTGATGGATAGTAAATCATGATGTTTTGAATGAATAATTATGATACTATGTACATTATTAGTATGGCGAAAATGATTAGGCAGAAGATTCACGTCATGAACCTGAGAAAAACCTTATAAAATATATATATATATATATATATATATATATATATATATATATATATATATATATATATATATATAACTTGTAGAAATTATTAGTTATTTTTTTTTAAATAAAGAAGAAAACATATACTAGTATTAAAGAAACGTATATATTAATGAAATTACAATTATTTCTAAGTCAATCCTTATTCCTTTAACGGAATATAAAATTATTTGACACAACATGATCATTCTCAGTAGTGCCAACATATGGCACGAAAATAAACTACAATTATTTCAAATAATTTTATATTCCGTAAAAGGAATAACGATTGACTTAGAAATAATTGTAAATATCATTAATATATACATTACTTAATAATAGTACTTTTTTTTCTTCGTCTTTTACAAATAAATAACACCCAATAATTTCTACAACTTTTGTTTCATTTTATACGGTTTTTTTCAGGTCGATGACGTGGTCTTCTGCCTAATCATTTGGATAATGATTGACATTTTCACTATAGCTGTCATTCTGACCATATATCTATATCCGCAATATATTAGTTAATAGATACATGATTCTGACACGGGCCATTAGTTTGTCAAGGCCAATAAAGTCACATGACTGCTCGCGCTCATGCAACATAAAATGAAAATGGCGAGAGGTATTGTGCTGGCCACAACAGATTTTATTCATTATTATTTTATGTTAAAGATTATTCAAATTAATTCATAATAAAGTGACAAAAAAATTGTTCATATTTTTACCTCTTTAAAAGAGGTATTGGATTGATGCTAAAAATCGCATATCCAGATTTTAATGAATAAGCACGTTTTAAGGTCCCTAAAATCCGAATTTAACATTTTTACGATGATGTCTGTGTGTGTGGATGTTGGAAGGACGATTTCTGAAAAACTATAAGGCTTAATATTTGTTTAACTACGCATTTCTCAATAGGACATTAAGAAGAAAAACGCTGTCATCTGCCTCATTTGACAAGTTACATATTTATGAAATGAGGACAATTTGAAAGAACTTAAATTCAAAATCGTAAATTATTACAATGAGCAAAAAATAACAAGTTTAAAATATGTAATTGTTAGTATTTAACAAAATACGTACGTAAGGGAGTTGTTTAGGGAAGTGAGTTATTTACGTCCCGCCGTCAATATAAACCGATGCCTTGAGGGTAAAATGAACATACGTTCCTACAAACAAAGTCCTAATAGCTTATTTACGACATCAGTTGTGGGAAATTTGGTTTTAGTTTATTTAAAAAATTGAAGATCTGCTCTTTCTTCAATTTTCAAATTAACAGATAAATACTAACCCTGGTTTAACCGAACGCAACTTACGAGTCTGGGCTCGTATATTTTTATGAGTGTGCTCCATAAATGCGCTTTTATTATAAAAGTTGAAGACGCTTACTCAGTGCTTCAACACAAATGAAAATAATATCGGTTTATAGGGAAAAACTCATGAATATTTTTAATAATAAATTTATTCAACTATAATATATGTACATAAAGTAAAGAGTATAAGAAAAATGCACCATATTTTTAATACTTAGGACGTTCACAAGCAATACTGCTAGTATTAAAACAGAATACCAAAAAGAAATAAGCATGTACATATTAGAAAAATATCGATTTAGGCAAAAAAAAATTTAATCATTCATTCATTCATGAAGTATTTTAAAACTTATTTTGTTACTTCATGTATCGCTTTTGCCAAATATTCTACATTTTTGGAGGTAACTCCTGCCATAGAAATTCGGCCATCTTTTGTAAGATAGATACTAAAGTCTTTTGTTATTCTTTCCACCTACAAAAAGAAAATAGTTAACATACACAGCGCTCTAAAAACATACAATAACATTCTGGGTTAAGTGTATAACGAAACGTCGAATTTTTAGTTATACATTTACCTGCGGAGTTGTGAGGCCAGTATAGCAAAACATGCCAATTTGATCAGTAATATGTTGCCAATTTCTAGTGGATCCTAATCGTTTTAAATTATCTCTTAGCTGCGTTCTTACAGAAATAATTCGATCAGCCATCAATTTAACGTCTTTCAACCTGAACAAAATAAAAATAACTTCACTATCTTAAAATTTTACAAGTTGACCATTTACCATTCTTGTCTTAAATCATTATTGCTCAAAATTTCTTGAGCAATCCTAGCCCCATGAATGGGCGGATTAGAAATCATAGGTCTGATTAAAATTTTCAGTTGAGACATTACTTTTCCAACATCTTGATTGTCGTTTAACACTAAAGAAAATGCCCCAACACGTTCGCCGTATAAGCCCATATTTTTAGCAAAACTTTGCGCTAAAGCAATTTCATGTCCGTCTTGCAAAAACAGACGAACTGCTTGAGCGTCTCTGTCTACATCGCCTGAAGCGAATCCTTGGTACGCCATATCGAAGAAAGGGAAAATATTTCTTCTCTTGATTAGTTGGGAAAGTTCTGCCCATTGTTCTGGTTTAGGATCAACTCCGGTTGGGTTGTGGGCACAAGCGTGCAATAAAATTATGGATTTTTCAGGAATTTCCTAATCAAAAAAATATTTTAAATAATTGAAGCTTTATATTTAAAGGGATCTAATATTTTTTCTTAAAATAGTTTTTAAATCAGGATTCGAAGGATATATATATATATATATATATATATATATATATATATATATATATATATATATATATATATATATATATATATTCCTGTTCAAATTTTTATTTCAGAGCAATAAAGACAAAACAAAATGATTTAGATTGGATTTGGGAGAGAGTATATGGGCCTGATCAAGGTTCCGAAACACCTGATAATGAGCTTCCAGTTTCTTAGCTTAGCTTTAATTAACTATTACTTAAAGAAGTATTATTTTATTTATTTTATTCAAGGAATTGATTTTGTTTCAACATTTGACTTTCATCATTAAAATAAAAATACATAATGATAAACTCTTTAATTTATCATTTCTCTTGCATATGATTAAAAAAAATTAACTATTTTAAAAATATTATATTTTCTAACCTAGTTTTAAACAAAATGAAATTAAATATGAATAACAGAAATACATATCATAGATCCCTTTGAACATACGCGCTTCAGTTGTTTTCGATAAACTACTGTAGTGCATCAATTGTTTTGGATGAAACATTGTACTGTCATTTGTTTTAATTACCTTAATATCACGTAAAGCACCTTCAAAGTCAAATCCACAGCTTTTTGGATCATAAAATGTGTAAGTTTTTATTTCCAAGCCACTGTGTCGAAAAAGTGGTAAATGATTTCCCCATGTGGGTGAAGGAACATAAATGACTTTTTTTGGAGCAAAAGAATTTAAAAATGCAGCCCCAATTCGTAAAGAACCTGTGCCGGAAATACCTTGAACTGTTGCATTTGCACCAGCTTTTAATCGTGGATTATCTTGTCCTAAAGCTAATTCAATCGCAAGTTTGCAGAATTCAGCATTGCCCCCTATAGGAGCATATTCTTTATCGAGATTTTTTTGGAAAACAATTTGTTCAGCTTTAGTTACACTGGGAAGAATAAATGGTTTTCCATTGCCATCTCTGTAAGCACCGACTCCTAAATTAATTTTACTCGGATTTTGATCTCGTTTGAAAGCTTCTGTTACTCCCAGAATTGGGTCTGGGGGTCCCATTTCCACATGTGACCACCAAGAAGAGCTGTAATTAAAGTTTTTATAGAATAATCTTAAAGAAAACTAGTTAATATTACTACCTTGCTCTGCTAATAACTGCACCAAAAACATTTTTATTATTAACTAAAAGTGTAGAGTATTTTAAAGCCATTTTCCCGCAAGCCTTAACCGCAAACTTATTCAAACTAAAATGACTTCTTTGACCTCTAAAAGATAAGTTTGTTCCAAAAAATAAAAATGTAATATTAGCTACAAGTCGTAACTAGTAAATTTGATAAGATTGCAGTATAAATTTAGTACGTATACTACGTATATGGCAGCACAGCCACTGAAGAAATAGAGAAGATAAAGATTTTTAATTATAAAATTGGAAAAAATATGTCCTTCACTCCTCTAGCTTGTTAATTACTTAATTATTTTACTTAAGATACAAAAATTGGATTTAAAGGATAATTAAAAACATCACACTTAAAAAAATGTAATATTTTATTAAAATGTATTTTTCCAATAAATATACATGTGCATGATTTATGTTTAATTGTCTGATAACATTTATATTCATAAGAATATTAATTACATTTCTTTTTTCATTTTGTGCATATCCTTCGAAAGGCACTGAATGGATCCATTCCATGTTTATTAAGAAGTTTACCGCGTAATTCTTTGTTGGTGTATGTTTATGAACGATCAGTTACGTTGTGTATTTTGGTTAGAATGGTATTAGAATTTAATAAAAACCTTTTAAAAGAGATTACCACATTAAAAAAAGAAGTAACATGTTCAATATGGTACAACAGCTTTTATTTATAAAACAAATAAATGTTGACACGGTACGCTTTTGTTTCAGTTTGGATTTATTCACCGAACCCATCACTTTGACATCTTGTCAACATACATTTTGTTTGGAATGTTTTAAAGAACTGTTTTCAAACAAAAAAACTCCGAAATCAATTCCGTGCCCTTTGTGCAAAAAGATTACAAAGTGGCGAGAATATTATTCGAGTGATCATCTTGCCGATGTTGTTGCAGTGCTTAAAAAAGTAGAGAACATGCTTGAAGAAGATGGTAAGTACGAGGCCTGTCTGAAAAGAATTCGTCCTTTGGCTGGGGAAAAATATTGCGTACTTTACGGTGTTCGGACCCTAAACCCCTTCAGAGTCGTCCGTTCCGTCTCCAAACATACCACCGCTGCAAACATCCCTGGAAGCCTTTTGGAATAGTCTGCAGATCCGCGGGCGCACTCCACATTCTTTTACTCTTTAATTTCGGAAACAACTAGAACTCACAAGGGCCCATATCTGGAGAATAGGGTGCTTGGCGAACGACTGGAATTCCATTTTTCGCCAAGAAAGTGTGCCAGTTTTATGCCGCCCAGAAGTCGAACTGCATCACGGAGACGGCGGAGAAATTCTTGATAGTACTCTTTCGTCACTGTTTGTCCTGCCGCATAATTCCATCAAAGAAGACAGTCAGCATCACCTTGATTTAGTTTCGCACCTACCGTGCTTTTTTTGGCCTTGGGGACGAGAAACACTTCCGAATTGTTTCACTTTGAGAGTTACTAAGCTTTCGACAAAACTTTATCGTGAATCGGAAATCCGACGAATACTTCCTCACACAGCAGCTACCAAATAACGAATGACGCACCCGATGGCGAAAATTCAGGCATGCGCACGTCTCCCTCCACTTTAGAAAGTGACGCCCTCCTACCGTCTTCGCGCGGGAAAATTAAAGATCGGATTCTTTTTTGACAGGCCTCGTATTTTTAATTTATAATTATCTACAATTTATTATTAAAAAACGTATTTTTTAGATTTTGTTGGTGACAAATATGATAAAATTAACAGGATAAAAAGATTCTTAGATGATTGTATGATATATAAAGGATATGAAGAAGAAAATGAAGAAATATCAATTTCTTCAGGTGATGATTCCGATAGTATTTTACTAACTAAACCAGATGAAATAGATACTGTTTTAAAAAGCAATAATCGAAGTTTACAAAATTCAAAACCATCTACTTCTAAAATTCAAGTTCGGAAAATAAAATCCTTAAATTGCTCAAAAATAAAAGGAAAACATCCTGTAAAAAGATCTAAAAAAGTTCCAGAAAAAGAGACTATTTCTGACGTACTCAAAATCGAGGAATATGACAGTCCTGATATATTTGAACAAAATGAGGAAGAAAATAAAATTGTACAGTTACTGGAAGATGATTGTTTACGAAATTTTGAAAACGAAATCCAAAATATTAACAAAAGCGATGATAAAAAAAATGAAACACAAAAAAGAAAGCAATTAAAAAGAAACAAATCTAATAATTTAAAATCTGGAGAATCAAGTTCATCAAAAAAAACTAATACATCAACTGGATGGTCCAGAATGAAAACTATGAAAAAACAGATAAAGAAAAAAGAAATTAAATACAAGCAGTTGAATGTTAGCACGGAAATAAATAAAAGTAAGTCAAAAAGTCCACAAGATGGAAATAACAAAAATAACAATTCAACAAAAAAAGAGGCTATTATTGTACTTAATCGGTTAAATAATGAAATATCAATAAATCACAATATATCGTTTGATATTAAAAAAGAAAAAGCGACACCTGAAATATCAACTGAAAACAAAAATGTTGCACAAACTCAAGAAGATGACGATGTATTTACAATGTGTACGCAAAAATTACAAAACCCTTGCGAAGAAGTACAAAATTTTGATGAAATCAGGATCTGTACACCAGAAAAAAATGACAATAAACATACTCAAAATGAATCAGAACTCAACATATCAAATTTTATGGTTGATGTTCAAATTTACCGTAGTAGCACTCCTTTGAAGACATTAGAACGAGAAGAAATAATAGAAAAAGTATGTTCGCAACAGTCAATACAAGAAAATATTTGCGATGTAGAAGAAATCCCCAAATTATCTAAAAAATCTTCAGAAATTGACGATTTTGAAGTAATCAGTGCAACAGAGAAAACACCTAATTCGAAACAACAAACAAAATCTCGAAGAAGTTTAAGATGTGCTAAAAAAAGAATTTCTAATGAAAATAATGTTTCGTTGCAAAATAAAACATCACCAAAAAAGAGACGACTGATAAAACAAAATGCGAAAGATAATTCTTCCGATTCTCTTCAAAATGAAAATGTTATGGTAGATATTCAGAAAACTGAACAATTCAAGATAAATAATAAGAATACAGAAGAGCAAAACTTAGAATTTGTTAAAAATGAATTAGATTTTTTTTCCAAACAAGAAACAACTGTAATATCGGCTATTCAAAACAGCATGAACGCAATAAATGTTGTTTTGTCCCAATGCTCAAATTACGTCAATTCAGAAAGCTTATTTTCTGAACCAACTATAAAAAATAGTAAAAATTCTAAAAGTAATTACAAACCCAGAATTTTGTCAAACAACTTTCAGTCTTTACCAGTTGCATCAAATTCGCGATCTTCTATAAATTTTTACAAAACTGCTATTCCATGTTTAAAAAATATACAAACATTTTTCAACCAAATTATTTCTTTATCGCAACAAATAACTGATGAAACTAAAAATTTAAAAGATAAATTTAATGATAGCAAAGACTGTGATAAATTAGTTATTGCTTTAAAATCATCTTCGACAAATAATGTTGAAATTCAAACCGAAGATATTACATGCCCAAAATGTTTAAATATATTAGATTTTAAGTCAGCCAATGAAATAAATACTGTAGTAAAAACAGTTCAAAGTTTTAAAGAACTGAACGATTTGGACATAGAAAATACAAATAAAAATAATGAAAAAGTGTCTCAAAAAAGTAAAAACAGCGTAAACAAACTTTCAATCACAGCGCATAATTCTACTACGTTTTCAAAAGAATCTCAAACATCCGAATCAATAGTTCAACATAAAAAAGTAAATCGACAATTAATTTACAGCGAAGAATCCAACATTTCTCAACAACGAAAATTTAAACGAATTCGCTCCCCAACTTCAGATAGCGACTCTGAATCTGTAAAATCAAAAAGATCTAATGTTCACCCAAGTATTCGTTATAGTAAGTTGTTATATAGGGACGATTTAGATATACTATTTGAATCGGATCCCTCTGATAAATATGATTTATCTTTAGGTTCACAAACTAAAGATGAAATAAGAAAAAAAATAATTAAAGACGCTGAAAAAAATATAATTGAAAAATGTGTTAATTCAGAAGATACTGCGTCGAACTGTATATCTATTTTAGAACGGGAATATAAGGATGCACAATTTGACAAAATTGCAAATTGTAAAAAAAGTGTTGATAATGCTTCCAATCTCGATAATTTATTAGGAAACATAAATGCTTCAGAATTTGAAAACGATTTTGAAGTAGACATTCCAAATAAAAATCTTAATATACAACGAAATAATCTCAACGAAACAAACAATCCCGTTCTTCAGACACTTTCAGATGGTAACCGAGCTCAGAGTATAGAAAAACAACTGGAAATATTAAATAATTTAGCATCACAAAAAGCAGAAGATAAAAAAATGGATGAAGAAGTGCAAAATATAACTAGCCATGAAATACTAGAAGTAGAAGATTCTCTTGGAAGTGAAAAAGATTTATTTGGAGACGATAATATTGTTGAAAGCACTCCACAAAAAACTGCAGAAAACAAAATGTAAGTTTTTTTACTAAAAAATTATACTATTGTATGAATGAGGTCATGCATGATTTTCATTTTTAACTTTAATCGATATTTAATAATGAGAAAATTACAACTAAAAATGACATTATTCAAAAAGCGGTTGATTTTCCCCGACTCGCCCCTCGCCAGTGGCGTCACATTTCAATATCAACAGCCATTATGATTGTCACACAGTGTTGCCAGATGTATAACTATATTTTTCCTGAGATTTTGAGAAAAAAAATCCTTATTTTTTCTAAAAATTCCTGAGAAATGATTTTGTTGAGAAATATTAGTTTTAGTCTCCAAATTGAAAAAAATATTGAGGCCCAAAAACATATATTACTGCACAAATATACTTAACTCCATTAAGTTGGCGTTTACACCCATATTATACTTCGTTCTGAAATAAGAATGGAGTACTTTTGATAGAAATTTTATATACCTATTCAATATCTTTAAAATTATTCAACTATTATATTCAAAAATTAATAAATATGATATAAAATACACATTTTATTTTAAAAGCCATTAGATAAAATTGGGTTTTATGTATTTATTTTCATTATTTGCATTCATATCTGGTTCCCGCCAAATTTATTCTTATTTCCAAACACTATAACATTTTTATTTATTTTATAATCATTAACTCATGTATCCTAAACAAAAGTCAAGTATAACTTTTTAAATTATAATTGAGGAAAAGTGAAAACGTATGGCAAGGTATATAAAAATATTTCTGGTTTCTGCCTACGTTATTAGGTATATATTAAAATTACTTGATATAGTTTGGTACACGAAAGATGACAATTCAAGGTCATTTATTAACCGTATGGTATGATATTACTAGCAAATAACTTCACTGCATTTCGTATACATAGACGTGCAACATGATATATTTATGGCTACATTTTAAATTACTGTAACATGAAAAAATTGCTGTATAGAAAATAGCACGTATCTACCATCAACCGTTCTTTTTAAAAGGGGATCTTGTAGTACCCATTTTCTTCGTCCCTGCCCGCGAGAAAAACCACCTTTGAAACAGGATCAAATAGATTCTGAACTGGTCCCGAATGTCAATGTGACTGACTCCTTTATATTTTGTCTCGTTTCTAAACATTTGATATTAAAATGATAAACATAGAAGAAACTAGTTTGATTCGGAAACAGAAATGTTATATCATGTTTCATTACTGTAAGAAATATATCCAACACTCAAAATGTAAAGTAATTTTTCGTAATATACCGTTACTATGTATTTAACAGAACTAAACACGTAAATGAAAAGGGATCTATACCGGACGCCGGCCGTTAAGGATTATAACAGACGCACGAACGATAAACAAAAAGAAAGAGACAATTAAGGATAGAGATATATTGAGTCACCTCGTGGAGTAATCGCTAGATGTCACTGTTTGTTCTTGTACTATATTTGAAACATTTGAATTATTATTAACGAAAAGCAATTATAAAATGCATGAAACAGACTGATAGTATTAGGAAAGGATAAAAAGAATTGTGTATAATTATTTATTTTATTCTATTGATTTTTAAATAATATGATTTTTGTATAAATGCTTCTTATTCTATTTGTACTTTTTTCTAAATTTATTTACGTTTTATGCTGAATCTGGATTTGTCGCGAATCTGGGGAGCCGGGTTCGATCCCGACCGACGCCACATATTTCGAATTTTAAATGGCACAAAATTGGCCCCTGTGGTGCGCACTCCACACCAACAATGAGTGCCCGTGATAAACGCCCGCACGGTACAAATATGTCATCATCATTACCGAAATTTTTACACAAAGCAGATTGACACAGCGGCACAGCTAGCAATGTGTAATGTGCCGTGATGATATATTTATTTAGTTTATTTATTTATCCTGATCCAGCATAATATGATTATTAAGACAGGTAAATTTCTCATGGTAGTATTAATTAATTGTTTTTTTTTATATTATATCTAAAAATGTTACCGTTTGCTTTTGCATGTCTTATGCATTTTTCTGCAGCCCTGCACACGTCTATAACAAAATCAGTTGTCTGCTGTAAATTGCCGTACAAAATGAATAAGAACGTGATGAGTTTTTAGAATTATCCACATCTTATTGCAATATTTACTTGAGAAAAGCATATTTATAGAATAATAACACCGAAAAACAAACAAAACCGAACGATTTCACAACTGCCAAAATCCAAACAAAGGAGCAAAATGTTACAAATATATTATAATGACCGTAGAGACATCTCTCGACAAACTTTAGAGTGGACTTTATATATCTCTATCTCTAGTTGTTTCTTTCTGTCCAGCCGAGAACAAACAAACAATAGTGAAGTATAGGGCATGTTTTGTCTAGTATATTTGTGGTCGTTGGTGTGTTCAAATTGTCGTCTGCACGTCTGTCAAATTTCTAATTTGTTTCATACATTTTATTTAAGGTCATATAAAAAATATTGTATGCAACTCAAGTGTAAACAATTTTTATGACATTCGGTCAATAATTTTCGTGACGAGGCTATGCCGAGAAATAATTGACTTCATGTCATAAAGATTGTGTTTACACTCTTGTTGCATAAATAACTATTTTGGATAAGCTCACTTTTTTAATTGCTACTGAATATTTTATTTAATATAATCCGACAAAGTATTATTTTTTTCTTTTGCGAAATATAGTAATTTATTGAAATATATGTTAATTTTAAATATTTATTTTAGCGTGAGCAATGTAGATAAACCGGGGTTATTAGTGGATATAATTGAGCCACCACCAACAGCTATAGAAAACTTGGATTGGCTTGAAATTGCACCTCCTCCTCCACCCGAATTTCAAGATACAGAAATAACTGAACAACCAAAACCAAATAATTCAAATATATCTTCATTAACTCCAGATATTTTTGCTTTAAATCCATTGAATAAAGCTTTTTTTGCTGATACTACATCGGAAAATACGACAAATCAACCAATAAAAATTGCGACACAGAACAAGAAAGACACTACATTTTCTGAAAATATTATTCCGAACACAGTTAGTGAAAAAGAAAATATGGAAACTAAAGCAAAAGCTGGATCAATTAACATTGTTAATTCTTCAAAAAGAAATTTAAACCCGATAGTATTAGCTCAGAAAGAAAAATTTTCACCATTACAAATAATTGTAAACCAAAATCTATCACCTAAACCTGTAATTTCATCAACACCAAAACATCAACAGAGTATTTTAACTTACATGAAAACACCTAAAAAAGAAATGATTAAACCTAATACTTCTAAACAAATTATAAATCAATCAAATACATTTATTCCAATAAAAGAAAATATACCAAGAGAAGTTTGCGAATCTCCAATACCTCAAAATACATCAAATGCCTCATTGAACAAAACAATAAATAAATTATCGAATGAGAGTTCAAGAAATACATCATTTAAAAAATCAAAATATACCGCGTGTATAACGTCTTCTCGTTTAGGAAGAGATCAAATGATTCAAATAATTTCATTAGCACAAAAAGTTCAAGCGAGATACAGCAAAGATTTTGATAAAACCGTCACACATCTTGTTGTATCTGTTGATGATCAAAATAGAATTCAAGATCACACAATAAAATACGTCTTGGCGATTGCTCACAGTATCTGGATCGTTTCTTTTGCATGGGTTCGAGATAGCTTAATGCAAAATCGTCTTCTTCCCGAAGTATATACAATTTTTTTAATTGTAAACAATATTACAATTATTCATTTTTAGGAATTTTATGAAGTACTTGATGTATCTGGTAAACCCGGTCCTAAAATTTCTCGATTAACAAGATTGTCGAATCCGTTGATGAAAAAATTTGTATTTTGTTGCATCGATCCTTTGATATCGGTTAGTAAGACCGATATTGAGGTAAAATTTATTAATATTGTATAATTTTTTAAATTTATATTTTTGTATTTGTTTAGAATGCAATTTTGAGCCTAGGTGGAGAAATAGAAAGAAATCCGTCTGAGTTTGTTCATAAAGTTGGAAAATATTGCCTAATTTTAGTAGAAGCTAAAGAAACGCAAAATTTTGACCAATATCAAGGTAAATATTTGAGAAGGTTACGAAATTAAATATTTAACGATTAGAAAGATAGACCCTACATTTCTTCTAGTATTTTAGAAATGGTTCATTTTATTTGAAAAAGCGGCGCTTGTAAATTCAGAGTAGACAATTTTAATTCAGAAAACGTCAATTATATTTTAGAATTCACAGTTTTATTTCAGAAAGTGTCAATACAATTTTCTGAATTACAAGTGAGGAGCTCACAGTTGTTCATTTTATTTTGTCCACTATTGCTATCTCGAGAACTATAAGAGCTACGAGGTCGATTAAATTAGCAAACAATAAGGTCATGCACAATTTTTCATTTTTAACTTTAATCGATAGAGTGAAATGAATGAAAAATAATATAACCGTATTTTTTTATTTTTCCTCCAAATTGATCTTTAATAATGAGAATATTGCAATTAAAAATGACTGTGCAAAAGCGGCTGATTTTCCCCGCTTCGTCGCTCGCCCAGTGACGTCACATTTCAGTATCAACGTCCATTTGATTTTCATACGAGGTTCTAAACGTCATAGTGACAATTAAAGATAACCTGAAATTTACGAAAGTAAACATGTCGGTAAAACGTTTTGTGCCATCATGCCAATGGACCTTTTACATGAAAAGAGAGAGATAGAGAAAAAATGACATATATCTAGTGCGCAGTAGTTTGTTTGCGCATAGAGCAGGCCTGATATATTTCAAACAAAATTTGAAATGGCGGAAATAAGAATGTAACTATATTAAATAAATTCACACAAAGCGTTTGTGATGATAAATACTTCAAGACGAGAAGACGGGTAAATGGGAATTAGAAATGTGGTTATATGTTCTAAAGACGCGAAATAAACATCACATAAAGTGACAGATAATTGCGTAGTTGCCAGTTTGTTATTAAGAAAGATGCAAAGAAGAATAAAACTATTGTTATTATTTTTAAATAAATTGTTTTGTCTTTATTAATAATTTCTTTACAATCAAAGTCAAAATAATTTCAGTTTTTGTGTTGTTTAAATAATTTTTTATCAAAAATAAATGCTTATCCTTGTAATCATTTTACATGACAACATGGTGCCTACTCATGTCTAGTTCATAAAATTTTCACTACGTGGTGTATTGAAAAATTACGTCACGGTGCAATAAAAATGTAAAAGGTCCATTGCCAAAATACTAGCGAAAATATAGTCATACGTATTATAACAAATGATATGATTGTCATCGATGATATTTTCGAGTGAAATGTGCTGCTTCGGTTTCACGAGTAATATCTTCGATTATTAATCATATTACGAGCTTATATTTAATGAGAGAATATAATGAAATTTTTAACACATTATGTGTGCTGCTAACCTAACTTTTGATGTACATATTCATATTGTACTAAAACGTGGTACTTACGAGTTTTATTTAATAAATCTGAGTTTGAATTATTGTTATAACTAATTTTTATACTCAAAATTATCTGGCAATATGGTAAATAAAGAAAATAAAGCCCTTAGTAACGACTAATAAATAAAGTGATAATTTGTTTTTTATCATCGCTGTGATAGACATGTAACTAGGGATATTCTGAATGTTAATTGGCGGAAAATATTTCACGTGACATGAGTTATATTCTCAATTCAATGTCTCGCATGCGTCTCTATAGCTAAATAAATTTCTAGCGTCTATTCTCAAATGTTTTCAAAAATTCACAGCTGATGTTACGCGTGGATAACTTCAGGCCAAATGAAAATTTATATAAATGAAAAGACTGACGTTATATTAATATATTATAGCATATTTAAATATGTAATTTTCAATTTATTGTTTATATAATTTTTCCGTTATGAAATGACTCTGAACTTGCAATTCTGAAACGTGACGTCACAACATGGCTGGTTTTTGCAACTTTTAAAAAATGAAATATTTATGTATCAAGGGACTGAAGTTCTATTTTTTATCACGGATGTGGAATTTAGTTCCCTATGAAAATAAACCATATGAGTGATAAAAAGGAACTTCAGTGCCGAGTTGCATATTAAATTTTATTTGAAATCGAAATATTGTGAACATGAAAAGAATATATGTATTTTTATAGGTTATGTTTTCATTATCTGTCAGTCTGACATTCAATGTTGCTAATTTTTTAAAATTGAAATTATCGTAAAGAGAACTCAAAATTGCATTTTATCTGAAGCTTATTCATAGGAATTATTTAGTACGTTCATCTTGCACATATTTTTTGTAATTTTACGAAAAATTTACTATTGTACATCGTACACTTGCCCAAATTATCTTACAAGTACAATAATTATCATAAAGTTGGCAATACTACAAATTTATGAAATCGTCGTATAATGGGTTACTTTAGTGCCGATTTCAGAACTTTTAGTGACGGTTTAAAAAAAAAATCATACAGTATTGTTCGATTTAAACAAAAAATATGAACAATTAATTTTTTTGCATGACCTTATTATTGATATCTGATTTTTTGAAATAAAATTTACTAATCTAGTTACCAGTGACGCTTTTTGATATAATAGTTTTAAAATACGAATTCTATTACCCTATTGTGTGACATGTGATATATTTAAAAGTGCAGTGTAGTAATTTTATTTTTGAATCTTACAAATATTCCTATTTTAGAATTGAGAGAAAAATATAACGTATTAGTAGTAGATGTAGAATGGTTTAGTCTAGCAGTAGGACAATACGAAATAATCAGCGTTCGACCATACATATTATGTTTAGAAAAAGAAATTAATAACCTTGGATATCCATTTGCACTTATTGCTCCAGTACCTGAGACATTGTCCATGTCTATAACAAATACAAACCACTAAGTATTTCCTTACTCATTACCAGAAATGTGATCAATTTAGAGCTTATTTTCATAATTTTGTATTTACTCTTAAGACAAAATAGTAATAATTCAAATGGAAACGTTAATTGTTAATATATTTTATTAAATATCATAAAAAAGATTAGTTTATATCTATTGTTATTACAATGTAATTTGTATAAAATATACAGTTATACAGATAAAACATTACAATTTGATCGATTCAAGAGTACATGTTTTTGTGTGTTCAACTTTATTCGCAAACGTGTGCCCTTTAAAAACAAATTTGTCATAACCAATTTCAGCCGTTTTCAGGAACCCTAATTTTTGGCCAATAATTTGAGTTATAAAAGATGTAAAAATAGCAGAAACAACTTTAGGAACTGGTTGCAAGTCTAAAGCACGACCATCAATAGATACTTTAACATTTTCTCCTTTCAGTAAACTTTGAGCTAATTTTATAGATAATTCCGTTAGTTTTATGCCCAAACCAAGCTTACGATATTCTGGTAAAGTAGCAAGAAACATTAATTCTAATAAACAATCCACATTATAGTACTCAAATAGATTACAAGTTGCGTCGGCGTCTATCATAAATTGAACTAGTCCTCTTGAACTTTCTTCTTTACATTTTTTAGCGAAATTTTCGAAGTAAGTATCATCTCCGGGAAAGTTTTTTATCTAAAATATCAAACATTTTAATCTATAAATAATGTAAATAAAATATTTGTACTTGTAATTTATTAAAAGAAGCAGCAGCAACTTTTCCATTTTTGGTATCAACACAAACAAGAGAAACTCCATCGCGAGCAGCTCTAATACAAAGTTCCTCGAGTTCTTTTTTAGCGGCTGGATTTTCATTGACCTCACAAGCAATGGCAACTGATTCGTCTTTGAAAAATGAATCGCGCATTACTACTAATCCGCCTTCTAAGGTTTCTTCAGTAAGTGAAATATACTGAAATCGTCCTATAAAATAGTGTATTATTAAATTATTTACGAAAATGCAAATCATCCCAGTGAATAATGCCCGTAATCCCGAATACAATACTATACCATTTAATAAGTACAGTAGAACCCCGGTTATCCGAGGTAACGTGGGGGATACCCTCCTCGGATATCTGAAAACTCGGATAATCCGGATTTATTTTTTATTCATTAAAAAAATAAACACAAATGTACTTTAAACGGTTTTTTAACGTTTTTAACATGTAAATAAGTATGTATGTATATTATAAAACATTGAAATAGTTATCTATGCGTTGCTATTTCATATTGCATCTTTTTCTCGCTGCCATATTTCTCCATCTGTTAAGAAGAAGCAAATCCGCTGGGGTTGCCTCTGATTGTTGTTCGATATACCTCAGAGCTTTTTCCAAATGGAAATATTTTAGAAGCTCGGTTAATACGGATGGGTCTTTAGATTGGCTCGGTTAATCCAGATCATAGACGCGCGTACCTCGCATGTTGGGTCTTTAGATCGGCTCGGTTAATCCGGAGCTCGGATAATTGCGACTCGGATAATCGAGGTTCTACTGTAATATTATTATAAGTATTACCTATTAAATGACTATACTTTTTCTACTCCTGTAAATTTGGAAATAGCGGATAAATATTTTAGAAACAATTTTACAATTTCACAATTTATTGGAACAATATTTATTCATTAACTCAGGGCCTTTTTATCAGATTTTTGGGCCCTAGGCCAATAAGTTTTTCGGGCCCCCCTCCCTCTTTATAGTAAAAAAACAAGTACTTATTACATGAAAATTAAAATTACCTACAGAGGAAAAAAGCTGATCAATTATATTACTCCTCCCTAGGACCGGTGGCGATTTTTCGGGGCCTCGAGAATATGTTATTAACGGGGCCCCAAATTATTTGTAAAAAAAATCTATTATCAAATTTTCTTAGATATTTGAATGTGCGGAGCCATGTCTGCATGAATTATACATTGTATTTGTCTTGTTAGAAAGTAAAAATTACCGAAATCTGTGTACAAAGCAGATTGGCACACCCAGAAATGGGTATCTCGTGTGATATATTTATTTTATTTTAGAAAGTAAATCCTTTATATCTTGATATAATAAGAAATCAAAATTGAAAAATAAACATGTAAATTAAAAACATATTTCGTAGCAACCGCGCTCTCCGGGCCCCATGTCAAGGCGGGCTCTAGACCGTGGCCTCATAGGTCTAGGCGGTTATAAGGCCCTGAGGGAACTATCTGATTATTGGCGGTTAGCGTGAATTCTCCTCATCGTTTTCATTATCCATTTGAACGTAGTTTAGCAGTTTTCAAAACGATAGAAATCGGTTGGAATACGTAAACACAAAAATATAATATGACGAGTGAATTTAAAATTGGTTGTGATTGGCCGAGAAGAGTGAATTATAAATTCATAATTCACTGGCGTGAATTATGGCTACTATGTGGAGAGAATGGCGAGGGGACGGCTTGTAAAACGTATATATCTTGGTGAAGTTGAGGGTTTTCAATTGCGTGGCCGACCAGTGTGTAAGTTGATGGATGTGGTTGGTGAGAAAGTTTTCAAGTGGGAAGAGAAGAATATGAATGCGATTATGAGTGTGGCCGAGGCGAAAGAAGTGTGCTTAGACAGAAATGTGTGGCGAAAATCGGTTACTTTAATATGTTAAGAATGAGGATTTGTTGTATGCTGTTGATGTTGTTGTTATTGTTTTTGGGTTTGTGCTAACCCACAAGTGGGACAAGCGTGATTTTATGTATGTATAATTAAAAATAAATAAATATATTATCACGGCATATTACCCAAGGCTGGGTGTGCCAATCTGCTCTGTACACAGATATATGTATAATTAATTGAAAAAAATCAAATAATGGGGATATATTTTTACAGGAGTAGAAAAACCAATTTATTAGTGCAGGATGTAATCCTTTGTTTATATCGCCCGGCTAGCTCAGTCGGTAGAGCATGAGACTCTTAATCTCAGGGTCGTGGGTTCGAGCCCCACGTTGGGCGTATGTTTTGTTCCTATTTATGTATGTAAATAAATCCACTTGGCTTAAAATTCATTATATTTTAGTTTTTAATATATTGAAAATCTACCTTACCGTCATGACTGGTTGCCCATAATTTTGGCGACATTTTGTTTACAGTATGTACAATTTGTTCGATTATTCCAAAAAGTAGTGAATAGTGCAGTATCAGTACTGTCAGTGTTGTTAATGCCACGTTAATAGAAGAACAAGGTCAAGAGTATCAATAATTATATATCTAATAATTTTGCAAGATGTAAGTTAAATAGAAAAAAAGAAAAATTTAGAGTAACATTAATGGTTTGAATTGATTGGCGGCATTTTTTGTTTAAATTTTTTATACATGCATTTAAATTATTGTAATTTTATGAATGAAGAAATAGGTTATTTTTGTTTTCCCGCCTTTTAGACACTCAGACAGGTGTATTGTTTTATTACATTTAAACCAATCAAATTTCATTATTGCGTCACCATGATGATTAGAATGGACATGCGCATTGTTTAAGCTTACACAATACAAAAACAAAATGGTTTCTGAATATGAAATGTGTGTTTATGAAGTATTTTGGTTAAAAATAATGTGTACTTCGTGAAAAAATCTATTTCCAGCACAAATATGGGATGTGCTGCGAATTCATGTTTCTATATATAAAAAGATTCAAGATGAATTCCGGTGGTGGTGCGAGTAATGTGTTCATTTTGTTGTGACGCCAAGATCACGCTAGCAACATTTCTTGTGTCTTTATTAAATTTAAATTGGAGTGTGTGTGATGGACATATTTAATAAAAATGATTAATTTTAAAATAAGTTAGTAATGTGTTTATAGAACGGTATGGAAAAGGTTAGTTTTTATGTTTGTAAATCCAACCTTACTTATATAACAAAAAAAGTTACTTTTTACGATTTTAAGCCATTCAATTTTTAAACAAAATAACAAATGCAAATTTGCTTAATGTTTTATTTGATGTTTCCATTGTTTTATGAAATATGTTCAAGTTTTTACTGGCTAGAAACATTTGAAATGTAAACAAAAACGTAAATAAAAAAGTGCACTTAGAACAATGATAAACTATTGTTTTCAGTGTTGTTTGAATTATAAATTTAAATTTTGTAAAATTATTGATGAAACTAAGATTGTTTTTGATGTTTTAGTTATAAACTATGGCTTGACGTATCTGTCAAAATGATTGGGTCAGTTCGCTAGTGTAGCAAAATCGGATGAAGAGCATTATGAAGGAAATGGTAGGAGGCTGTTGCGTATGTTCTGATGAGAGAGGCTGGCCGGAGAATCCACTAGTTTATTGTGATGGACAGGGTTGTACTGTGGCTGTACATCAAGGTAAGTTTGTAACAATGTATGCAAACATGCAGTCATGTGTTTTTTGATTGGTAGTACCAAGCTATAGAAACCAGGGCATCAAACCCGAACCAAAACCGGAACATTTTAGCGAACCCAGAATCAAACCTTAGATATATATTTTTAATTGAATCCGAGTCGGAACCGAACCGTGTATGAAAATTCGGGTTAAGGGTTCAGTTCCGGTTCAGGTTCATTTCTAGTTCGAGATGTAAACGTAATCGTAATTCTTATTGCCTATCATCGGCGCCTACTACGTCTATATTGCTACCTGTATTGACTGTTCGTGAAAATTGAGTTCGTGTTCTTGTCGTTACATTATAAATTACTACTCGCATTTTCAATTATTTCTATATAAAGATTGTTATTCAAAAAACATGAATACAATTTTCATTAGGTCGATCCGAACCCAATACCCAAACCTAGAACAAAACCGCAAATTTTATTAATGTTTGAACCAGAACCGCACCCGAACCCATCTTTCAAAACACAAATTAACCTGCACCTGAACCAAACCCAATTTTTGCGTACTCGATGCTCTGCTATAAACTAAACAGTTTTTGATATTTTGTTCCTATGGATGTTTATTGTAAAGATGATTTAGAAACCTTCGTTGACCATGACAAATTTATAACCCGCAACAAATTTTAGCCACAAGAGAGCAGGTAAAGTTTATTGCACTTCTGTGTAAGGTTGTAAATTTAAGTTCGTGGAAATGAACCCTAACGGTATTTATTTTATGTGCGTACATTTTTTGCTGTAAAAGAATTCATAAATAGATACCCCCTCGAAGAATTTTATTTGGATTTCGTGTGCGAAGGATATGTAAATATAGACATATTTATGCACTATATTTATAATTATTTAGCTTATATTATTTTTGGGTTTATTTTAGCGTGTTACGGGATAGTTACGGTTCCTACTGGACCTTGGTACTGTCGTAAATGTGAAAGTCAAGAGCGATCTGCTAGAGTGGTGAGTAATAGTTAATTTACTGAACATGTAAGAAAACACGTGCTTTTAAAATTGTGTATTACTGAAAGGGCTAAAGGTTTTTATTGTTATGAATGGTTGTCAGAGGAATGTGATTTTTGTCACGTAGACTTAAACATACCCCCACCACAAAAACATCCCCTAGTACCTAGTTTTCAATAGACAGTGAAGTGTTGTAGTAGGGTAGTTACAAGGTTGATCTAATAGAATCAACAATGTGGACAGTGTCAGTAACAGTGTCATCGCGTATAAAAATAAAAAAGATAGTAAGTTTTAGTCAATAATAAAAGAATACAAAATAATTATTGAATTTTGGTGATCATCTGTTGAATATGGTGAAATATATAATTAATTTTTACAAAACTGACATTTCGGTTATACATTCTTCATGGTAAGATTTTACAGATTCTTAAACATAGAATCACGTACACATAAAAACATTAGCTTAAACTTTAGGGTCTGGTATTTTCATCACTGTTTGTAAACAACTGTCAGTTAAAACGAAAAATTAACACATTTATAACTTATGCTATAATATCCATGCTATATTTTTCATTTATCTGACAGTTAACCAGATATACAAATACTGAGTCTCAGTTTTATGAACCTGAGTTATATTTTTCAATAATTCAACACAAGTCAGAACCGAACCGGATATTAAAATTCGGGTTCAGAGTTTAGCTCCGATTCAGGTTCATTTTCAGTTTGAAGCGTAATCGTAATACTGAACATCAAAATATTATGTTTGTGTTCTTATCTTGTGTTATAAATTCCGACATTAGGTCGACCCGAACCTGAACCCGGAATAAAACCGCAAATTTTATTAATGCTTGGACCAGAACCACAAACCCATCTATCAAAAACCAAATTGAACCTGAACCGAACCCAGTTTTTGGCGGGTTCGATGCCCTGATAAAAACGAATGGATTTATATGTATTAAAGAACCTGTAAAATCTTACTTTGAAGAAGGTATAAGTATACAGGGTGTTCATTATATTTTATTCATTATTGCTATCTCGAGAACTATTAAGAGCTACGAGGTCGGTTAAATTAGAAAATAATTTCTGTTTTAACTAGATTAGTAGAATGAGCAAAAAATATATTATTTTCTGTCAATGGTTACGAATTATTCAATTCAGTATTTATTTTCTGAATTCAACGATATCCATATGTACTATTCTAATATTACAAAATATTTGAGAAAAATACAAATGAAAATTATGCTGATTTAATTTAAATCTGATGTAATAAGAGTGCTATGAAGAAATAATATATTACATCCGAGGTGGGATATGGTCTATTACAGTCGAGGGCTCGTGTATTTTACCGAGAGGCGAAGCCTCGGGGTGAGATACAGAGCAAGGCTGTAATGAATCTCCCACCGAGGTATGTATACCAATTTATTCACAATCCTTATAGTAATATGTCGATTTCTAGCCTTTTAGACGTAGGGGTTGACTAGCAACATTGTTATAGGTCCTTATAATAAAGTAGGCTAAATAAATTTTAATAGAGCTGTCAAAAATACTAATAAATTTAAAGGTTATAACTCAGTGATTTAATTTGAAAATTATTGATTTAAAAAAAGGATTATTCGGAATAAAATAGTATACATACCTGAGTGGAAGTTTCATCACAACCTCGCGCTTTATCTCACCTCGACACTTCACATGTCGGTAATATAAGCCCTCGGTTGTAATGGAACATATCCCACCTCGGATGTAATATACTATTATTCATAAATAAATAAATTATTGTGTTATAATCTTGAATTTTATTAATATTTTTGAATGCTCTATTAAAATTTGTTCAGCCTACTGTATTATAGAGATCTATTACAATGTTGCTAGGCAACCCCTTCATAAATATTTCCAACCTGTGGGGTGGAAGTGAAATCTGTTATTGCAGTTAGGAATGACATTTCCCGATCTCCAAATAGGTTAGATGATTGTGAATAAATATAAATTTCATACATATGATGTTTATCTTCGTGAATTCCTTGAATTTAGAAAAAATACTGGATCGAATGAATGAATAAAAAAAATAGGTTCCCATTTAAAATAAGAAAGTTGTATCACGTATTTTGAAAACCACTGGTAGAAAAAATATATATTTTTTTGCTCATTGTAATAGTCCAGTAAAATAAAAATTGTTTGCTAATTTAACCGATCTCGTAGCTATTATAGTTCTCGAGAACAATAGTGGACAAAATAAAATCAACACCTGTATTTCGAAACGTTGGTTTTCCAGATTTCATTTTCAATTGTTAATACCTAATCTACACCACAATTTATCCATATAGATGTATTTTTCTTAAGTTAATTCCAATGAATTTCAATGTTATAAAATAAAATACGAATAAAACAACTGAGAAAATAAAACTAATTATACCGTTAATATGAATGCCATTGATTGTTAGTATGAACAACTGATGAAGTGTAATTTGTGAGCAATTGTGTTTTTTGTCAATCCTTTATGAATTGCCTGACATAGAATTGCCGTTACACGCAAGAGAGAGATAGAACATCTCGATACATGCAAACCCCCTCCCGTTGTCTTTTTCATCTGTCATTCAGGGTTATAATCTAGTTTTTTATTCCGAATTATTTTAAATATATCATCACGGCATATTACCCATTGCTGGGTGTGCTAGTCTGCTTGGGTTTTATTGTTTTTTTTTGAGTGGGTATTTTTAAAAACCCGTTTTTTTTTTTTTGGTTAGGCAACTAATATAATTATTTATAATAATCATCAAATGAGACGACGTTTTCATTGGTGAATTTATACTGTGAATGGCTAATGACTGTTTGTATTGCCGTAACCATAGCAACCATTACTTCTAAACAGTGCTGCTAGATGCGCTGTGTGAAAATTGTATTTGTGTGTCTGTTGTTTACTACTCATCCTTAATCAGTTGTTCATACTAATGGTCATTATTATTTTATCTGTTCCCGCCCTGGTTTTTAAATTTATGTTTTATTCTTATACCTACTATGATTTTTGGATTTAAAGTACTAATATTTATTATTTTTATTATTCTGTTTTGCCTATTCTTAAAATTTCAGGCGGGAACAGATGAAATGGACACCGTGTATAATTACAATTTCATGCGAATTTTTTTAAGAAATTACACTTTTAATTTTTAAGAATTAAAAATTATGGTTTTGTGAGGGCTTGTTTCTAATAATCCCCTTTTACTTTTTGATTGTACAGCGATGTGAATTATGTCCGAGTAAAGACGGCGCACTAAAGCGCACTGATAATTCAGGATGGGCCCACGTCGTTTGTGCGCTGTATATACCTGAAGTACGCTTCGGAAATGTTACTACTATGGAACCAATTATCCTACAACTAATTCCTACCGAGAGATTCAACAAGGTATGTACTTTTGAATTAATAGTTTTATTTCTGTTTTTAGTCACACATGTTACACATACGTATTACTATTTTTCTGCTATTAATTTTATTAATTATTAAAAATGTCTGAGACTTAAATTTTCTAAAATTTAACTGGTATCTACTTGTATGTAACTTATTTTATTTGTTTTCTTATATTTATTTGATTCTGTTTAAATTTAACCCCTTTTACAGGGTTCTCACTAAATGGAAAACTTGGAATATCTGAAGAATTTATTAATTTTCCTGCACAGTCAGTATCATCTTTAATCATTTGCATTCTCATTCATATTCTTTTCTTATTTACTTCATTAATTTTTCCGTTAGTATTATAGATAGTGGTAGTTAATTCGGTTAGTGGGAACCTAGTAAATGGATAAAATAACGAATATTTGAGTTATTGAATGATAAGAAAAAATATTTGTATTATATTGAATTTTGAAATAACTCAAATAATTAGTTATTTATATAAATTTAGCAATACATGATTTAAATTTCAGAATAATATGAATGAAAATTTGATATTTAAAAGTAAAATTAGAAATATATAATTTTAGGTTTGTTACATCTGTGAAGAGTTGGGAAAAGGAAGTCGAGCAACTGTAGGTGCATGTATGCAATGTAATAAATCTGGTTGCAAACAACAGTTCCATGTTACATGCGCACAAGCATTAGGTTTACTGTGTGAAGAAGCTGGAAACTATTTAGATAATGTTAAATATTGCGGATACTGTCAACATCACTACAGCAAATTGAAGAAGGGGGGTAACGTAAAAACAATCCCTCCATATAAACCAATCCCGACGGACAACCATTCTTCAGATTCTTCCCCGGAAAAAGAAGCTGAAACTACCTTAGTGACTAAAAGCTCTCAGCAGCAGTCTACTTCTTCAAGTTCTTCCAGTAGAAAAAGTAAAAGTAGTTCGAGTAATAGCAAATCTAGTAGTTCATCATCCAAATCGAACACATCTACGTCGAAATCTAGTTCGAGTTCCACGAGTTCTCACCAGAAAACCGTCCATAATTCATCTAGCTCAAGTAAAAGCATCTCAAGTGCTGAAAAATCTTCAAGCAAAAATTTTTCCAGTACGAAAAGTGCAGCCAAAAACTCTGATAGTGATTTAACAAACTCTGTTAACGCTCAGATCGAATCTGAGACTAAACCATTGGACAAATCTTCTGAAAGAAGTATTCCAAACAAAGACAATTCTCTCCCCAAGTTCCCAAACTCTGCCTTTAGTGATAGTGTTACGCCCGTGAATGATAACAGTGTTTTTGGTGACAATAGAAGTGACTCGAATCTTAGTTCTAGTTCGGCGAAAGACATTTCGAAGAGTAATTCGAAAAAACGGAAAGCGGGATCACGGACTCCTACGCCTAATTCGGTGGCGCCGGTTGAAGCTGACAAGAGTGCAGTGAATGCGATTAGTGCAGTGCCGAATAGTGTTGGTGTGGCTCAAGTTGTTGCACCTGTTACAATAACGCCGCCGATTCAGGACAGGAGGGACATTGGTAGTGCTGAAATTATCGACAAGCCTAAAAAGGTAAAAAATGAATAATAACAAATATTTAAACTTATACAAAATAAAACTCGGAAACCTTGGCCGTATCATATCTATTAAAAACTATGGGTGGTGGTATGATTAAGAGATGACTAGCAATATTTTAACTGTCAATCGTTTATAGTTTATTTTAGAGAAAAAAACTTCATATAAAAATTATAGAAAAATTAATTGTACGTAACTTTTATTTGAAGTATTTTTCTGTAAAATAAACCATAAACGATTGACAAGAGTTAAAATACTGCTAGTCAACTCCTAATCACCATTTGTGGTACCAGCTATATATTTAAAATAACTATTGTAACTTTTATTTATTTGGGTGGTGTAAAAATGAGAGAAATATTAATTAAAATACAAGTTTAAACGATAAATAATTAAGATAAAGATAATAAAAATAACTATCCACAATTTTTCTTCAATGAGTATAAACCATAATCGAAATATAACATTTATTATAAAAATCGTAAAATACGTACTGATTAATAAGTAGTAAAGTATAAAGTTATAACGAATTAAACGCTTTATGGCGTGACGGGTGTAGATTGGATTCTATTGGCAGAAATATTATAGCTGAGAATCCCGCCTATAATTCCACAGACTATCATGGAAAAATATTGTTACAATGCCATAGGTGCTGTTACAAACTCATCGCAACACTTTAAAAATTCATATCTTGCTTTCATTAATGGTCGTATATTTGTACAAAGGTCTTTCGCAATACAGTTCTTCCATCTTCTCTTTGATCTTACTCTTTTTTGTATCACTAAGCTGTTCATTCTTCTTCCAATATATTATTCAGCTCTCCTCATGACATGTTCAAACCAATGTAATCGTGTAAGCCATTTACCTTATCCTCCAATTCCTTATCCTATCTTTCCGTGTCTTTTCAACATCCATCTCAATATCCTCTTCTTTCTGCCGCATTCATTTTCTTATCATTGACGCTGACATCTGTCAATTAAAATTTTCTTAGGGTGCGTACGGTATTTAAATCTGTCGAGCACTCTGAGCAATCTGATCACGTGATAGATTCATCTGCGATTTCTGATCTGTAGCTTGAATAACCGAACGGATAGAGCGTTTAGCTGGTCATTTTGACACTTATTAATTTGCGCCAAAATAAAAACGGAAAATAATAAAGAACTGTTAACATGTGTACTGTGCGCGAATTATGAACGTTTTTTTGATGATACTGATTAAGAATGTGGAAATGATTATGGACAACTTAAAGCTGAAAATTATGTTGAAAAATATTTCCTAAAATGTCTAATTTATACATTTCAAACATTTTTTTATATATATGAAAACAACAACATTTATTCATAGAATAGACACTGTTTGCATTTTGCACATTTTAAATTTGCGCTTAAATACGCATGCGCCAGACAACTGCTTAATATGCTCCATGGTTAGAGAACGAGCGAAGAGATCAGGCTCTGTGCGCTTCGTGAGCTAATAACCGAACATAGAGTTGCGTGAAAAGATCGCTCAGATGTAATTACCGAACGGCATCGAGCGCTCAGACCGCGCAGAGCGTAAAACCGAACGCAGCTTTAATATAGTAGCTGTTTCCATGGTTACAGCATAGCTTGCTGATTTATGAAATTTAATTTCTTTATAATATTTTAACTCTATATCCATTGAATATGAAGTATAAAATGAAATCAAATCATTCAAATCCTGTAGATAATAGAATATTCTGTAATCAAGAAAACTATTAAAAAAATTAAATGAGGGTACTTCCGGTTGACCAATTATAACCAAAATCTAATCAGCTCCTTATATGGATGCAAAGAAAAGAAATACGAAAGAGTTATAATTTTTAGAATAGTAGTGTTGGTGTTATCGTCTGTGAAAAGAATCGTTACACACACACACACAGATATCGTAAAAATGCTAAAATCGTATTCTCGGAATCCTAAAACGTGGTTATTCACTGAAAACTCACTATCGATTTTTTTGACCAAAGACAATACCTTCCTTACCTAAAGGTGACGGAGGGTAAAAATATGGGTCCATTAATAAATAAGAAATGCATAATAATAAATTTTATATTGTGAATTAATTTGTCCTTGCATTGTTGAAAATGGATAAAATCAAGCAAAATATAATATTTTTGTTCACATTTTACATGACTGAATATATATCAGGGATGTGATAACGTTAACGAATTGTTACGTTTTTTAATAACGTTATAAAAAGAAATAATTCGTTACATAACGTTATAAACAACTTATTAAAAAACAATATAACGTTATGTATTATAATAATATTATTTTTGTTTCGTTATTATAACTGTATTTTCCACAAGTTTGTAATAAAAAATTATTGACAATTAAAATTTAAAATTAAAAACATTGTATTAAGAAACTTACGCACTTATTGTAGAAATAAAATAAAGTGTTAAACATTTGAATTTGACCACTTTCAGAAAATAATACATTCAAAGGTCAGAAATCTTGTAAAATTTGTAAACTTGGATAACGTTATTGTGAATCGTTATTTGTTATGTTACGGTTACGTAACATTATTAAAAAAAATGATACGTTATTATAACGTTATCGTGTAACGTTACGTTATCCATCCCTGAAAATTTAAGTAATTATGATATATTTGTACAATAGAGGATATTCGTGGACTCTTAAAGCCATTGGGGGAGAATGTATTATAAGGGTCATTTTTGTGCAGTCCATAAAAATTACATTTTTTTACATACATAAACATTTAATTGTTATTTTGTCTAGGCAAAAACCGACCACCCTCAGCCACTTCACCATTCTCTCACGACACCTCGTACCGCATCTCCGTCCGTATTACCTGACGTGCCACAGTCGGTGATAAGCGACGCGCCACCTGCAGCTCCTCCGCCCCCACCTTCATCGACAGCAAGTGTCGTGCAACAGCCCAACAGCTTGGTTGTATCAGTACCACTGGCCAGCACGAGTTTGAGCCCCATCCAAGGGGCGGCAGCCCACACAGCCGTGTCGCATACTGCCGCAGCGCATCAGTTATATTCGCATCTGCCGCCTCGTACCCCGCCCCTAACGCAGACGAATGGTAAGATTTAAAATTTGTAACTGACAATATAATTTCGTGTATAAATATGTAAATTTGAATTTTCTGTTAAAGATTTCTTTAACTTATATATTTAAATAATAGGAAATTATTTACTGGGTGTTAAGAAATAGATAAATAAATATTGATGAGCAATTATATAATAATTAGATATTTTTAGGAGGTTTTTCTAGAAACGCTCAAACTTTAAAATGTAATAACTTGTGACTTTTGCGAGTAAAAGTTGTTTGGCATCCTTGAAAATAGAAGCCGCTGTGTGGAACTCATATCATGGCTAACTTCATTGAAAGGACCTTTACATCAAGAGAGAGAGATAGGGAAAAATGACAAATTTAGTGCGCAGTAGTTTGTTTGCGCATTGAGCGGCCAGATATATTTCAAACAAAATTTGAAAGGGTGGAAATAAGAACATAATTATTTAATAAATAAATTCACACAAAGAGTTTGTGATGAGTAATATTTCAAGACAAGAGGATGGGTAGATGGGAATCAGAAACGCGGTTATATGTTCTAAAGACGCGAAATACACCCCACATAAAGTGATAGATAATTGCGTAGTTGTCAGTTTGTTGTTAAGAAAGTTACAAACAAGAATAAAACTGTTGTTTTTATTTTTTAATAAATTGTTTTGTCTTTATTAATAATTTCTTTATAATCAAAGTCAAAGTTCTTTAAATATTTTTTTATCGAAAATAAATGCTTGTCCTTTTAATTATTTTACTTGACAACGTGGTAGCTACCCAACTCTAATTCATAAAAATTCACTACGTGGCGCATTGGAAAATGACGTCACGGTGCAATAAAAATGTAAAAGGTTCATTGCGCTACGCTTATTATTATGGCCGTCTCAAATGTCACTAAAATTACACAAACGAAATTAAGTACGTCAAATGGCACCACGCACGGCGTAACATTGTACTATTTTGGGAAATTATATGTCACAGATAAATATTAATTTGAATAATTAAATTTTAAGGTATTGTATTTACTTTTAATAAACTGAAAACAGTGAAAACACATTTAAACTTCATTGACAGAGATCAAGGAGGATCAGAGACTCAGACATTATCCTCTTAATTGAAATAAAAATAACTAGATGTCACTACTATCCGTACCAAATCTGTAAAAAAAATCACGACAAACTTTATATGGGAAAACAATGATTTGAAATGGTCATAACAACATACACCTATTAATTAATATAATACTAATGCTCATATCCTTTACGCAGAGACTAGCTGAAGCCTTGGCAGAGATAGAAATATCATTGCTGCATAAGTCTATCTCAATCAATTTTCTAAGTTTTGATTATGCGCATGCACTTAATATTCTATTGGCTTACGCTGACAGCGGCCGCCAGCTGTTGCATCGAGCACATGGTTTAGTTTCATTTTCTGTTTGCACTTTGAATCGTTAGCATTGCTTTGTGTGCGTACAAAAGATTACTTATTAAAACGAACATGAGTAATGCAAAATGCGAATTGCTTAGTGGGCGACATTAACATATTACAGGTCTCTTCAAAAAGGGCAAATTTTAAAAATCCTGTTTGTGGGAAAGATTTTGTAAGTGTCAATAGATTTGACCATGACAACATTAATACGATGTGGGGTCTGAACACCACATTAACATATTACAGGTCTCTTCAAAAAGGGGAAATTTTAAAAATCCTGTTTGTGGGAAAGATTCTGTAAGTGTCAATAGATTTGACCATGACAACATTAATACGATGTGGGGTCTGAACACCTATGTTTAAAATGTAGAATATATAGCGGAATATGTTCTAAGTTAAATTTAAAAAATATGAACATTTGCTCATTTTGTTGCGACTACTTGTGCTCTGATACAAGAGAGAGCATACTAACTAATATAAAAAAAATCGGAGGAGTTTCCTATACTCCTCAAAAGATATTATATTTATCTATAAAAAGGCTGAAAGGGTATTCAGGCAAAATCAAGAGCAACTGTTAAAAAAAAAACTTTAATAACTAATGGTTCTTAATGTATTTCAACAATGTTTTGCATATGTGTTTAATACAACAAAATTTTTAAACCATGTCAAAGAACAAACTATTGTGGATAATTATAAAACGCAATTTATAAAAATTATAATTGATACATTTTTAAAAATTAGATTATATCTTGAGACTAAGTTACTCTCGGAGAAAGAGGATTACATTAGAAATAAGTTTAACAAAATTCTTTTACTCTTAACCTTGATCAAAATAAATTAATCCTGACCAGATTGAAGTCCTATTATTTTTACAGTACAACAAAGTAAATTATTTAATTCAATTTTAGCACTAGAATATGTCATTGTTATTTATTATTACTGATATTTATGTTCAAGAATTTAGACACAAAATAAATAGTAGATACATTACTTAATTTCTCAGATTTAAATTTAAAGTTTGCGCTAGTCTTTAATAATCAGAACTTAGATATCGTCGTTAGCCAATAGGTTTCAAATATTACGTGCATGCGCAAAATCAAGACTTGGGAAATTGAGTAAGACACTTATGCAGCAATGATATTCCCATCTCTCAGTCAAGGCTTCACGGAGAGCAAGGAATCCGCAATATATTAGTTAATAGGTATGTATATGCATAACAAGCGTAGCGGAATTGAATGAAGTTGGCCATGTTTATATTTACAATACTTGGACTAAGCTCCTTAATTTATTCAGTAAAAAAGTTTTACAAAAAATTCTATTGCACTAAATTTAAATTTACAGTATTAATTTGATTAATAAAGTTACATTGAATGATATAATTTATATTTGCTTCGCCCTGTAATAAATAAATAATATAAATTTAACATTTTCTCAATTTTGAGTAGCAGAAAGTTTTGTTTTTTAGAAAAAAATATTGGTAAATTTATTTAAATCAGCCTTTGCGCATAAATCCATTTCGTTTTATTTGGTTTATATTCGCCAGAACTGGTCTGCACTTAGTTCAGTCAGTACCATACTGTTGTGAAAGAATATGTTTAATGTGAATTGTTATTCACAAAGCAAAAATGGTTATGACAAGGGGGGATTACCGTAAATTAGGAATCGAAGGTATTATTTATGATTTATAAGTGTTATTATTCAAATATACGATCATTCAATTTGTTTATTTATTATTTAAATTGAAGATACTTCATTATTATAACATTAAATTGAATTTTTATCTGAAGATTACAAATTTGACAGTATGACAATAACAAATCTTTAGGTTTATTCTAAATAAATTCCGCAATATTTCTAGATATTTATTGACTATATTATGGCTGTATTCTGTACAAAACTACGTTATAAAGATTTGTAAATCTGTAAATAATGAACAAAATCACAACGAAAGCTGCATCATTCTTATGTATAATTGAAACGGGTGCCGGTGAGTCCAAGAACAGTATAAGTCACAAATTGACGATAGTGAAAGTGTGTAAAATTCACCCCCTTCTTCGGATGAGGGTAAGAAAAGAACGCTAAGCACTATCGTCATAGGCTATAGGAAATAAGTAATATGACATCTGGTGGTATTTTGCGGAACTATAGTTGATGGGATAAGTTATACACGTGACTTTTTTTTGGTTGTATAAACACAAGTGTTATCTATTATGTTTACAATATTAAGGTTTAGAAATATATCTCTTAATATTACACCCTTAATGAATAATGCAATTAGTAAATGTCAAATTATCCCGTTAACATTAGTTTCTTTAAAAGCCACTTTGGTGCCACGATCTTATTTCCCAACGCCTATAGCACAATACTCATCTATTTACAGCGATGAGTTGAAAGACAGTATGAGTCCGGGATTTATACTATTCTTGGACTCAAACGACAAACCAAATAACCTAACCAGTCGGGTAGTTCCGGTGATATGTTTATTTAATTGCCTGTTAAAGTCGCCGTCAAATAAATATGACTTACTTAACTTTATCTCTTTCCCGCTACCTCCGTTCTTTTCTCAGCGGTGTTGCTGCTTCTTCAAAACTTAGCATTGTCAATATTAGCCGTGTTCCTTCGGGCTGTGATTGTTCAATATTAGCCATGTTCCTTCGGGCTGTGATTGTGATTTTGCGAATCCTGATTAGTTTAGTAGTGATCATTATTTAAAAGTTATATCAAGAAAACAACTTGAATAATAGAAACACCATCTAGCCCTAATTATTTTAGACAAAAAGTTTCAAATTGACGTAAAGCAATAATTTCTGCATTCGAATCAATAAAAAAAATAATTCATTTTGGCTACTGCATAACTGCGGAAATAAAATTTGAAAATTCACGGAATTACAATTTAATAGTACTAGCTATGGAATTAGAAACAAGAGACGAACAAAAGCGTAACGTTTTATACGTCAAATTATTAGTATTTATTTTGACAATCATTATTCTGACACTGGCGTAATAAAACGTTACGCTTTTGTTCGTCTCTTGTTTCTAATTCCATGGCTAATACTATTAAATTGTAATTTCGTGAATTTTCAAATTTTATTTCTGCAGTTATGAAGTAGCCAAAATGAATTTATTTTATTGATTCGGATGTAGAATTTTTTTCTTTACAACATCCATTTGAAACTTTTTGTCTAAAATAATTAGGGGAGCAATGCGCACGGAAAAACTGATTTCCCATGTTAAACGCCTATATTTCACTTTCCGTTATAAACCCTGTATGAAATATGTTAAAACAAATATTTTATGTAACATATTTTCTTTGTTTTCAAAAGTATAGTGGGTCATTACATACTTCTTAATCATGATCACTTTGATGATTTAGATTGCGAATTACAGTCCGAAGGAACACGGCTATTATCATACTGAATTGACAACAGTGTAGAAATCTCCAGTCCATACTTATTTGACAGCAAGTATAACTATCATAAATTTTGCCTATTTGTCGTGAATGGCCAATATTACAAGCACACTTTTATAATAAAATCTATTTTATGGAGCGCGCTTTTATATTATATTGTTATGCTCTATAAAAGCGCTTTTATTATAAAAGTGCGCTCGTAATATGCTCCGTCTACTAGTGATAGTAGTGATATAATTCATTATTCACGATAGCGAGAGAATTTTGTATTAATTCTCGAACAGAAATAAGTTCTATTGGTTCGGTTCGAAAATTATCCTCTTATGAACAATAAAATGACTTGTCTCTGTTTATAAATTCAAAATTCTCTGGCTCTCGTGGATTATAGTGACATTCAGGACATTGTTCATGGCAGTACAGAATCAAAAAATACAGGTCAATGTCATTTTCGAAACAGTATTAACGCGTATTTTAGTTAGAATCAAATATTATTAATTTAGCATATGGTGTGTGTACAATGTTTATTTTATATTTATAGGTCCAAACGATTCTATTATTGGGTTGTCTACAAGTTTAGATAGCACAATGGTGCGCTCGGAAACAAACGACGGTGGTCTGAAGATCACTTATGAAAAGCAACCTAGTATAAGCAGCGGCATAAGTAGGTTAGCAACTGATACTCCATCATCATCATTACCACCTACGATCACTGACGATGTCCCTGCTAAAAGGTCGAGGTACATCTTCATTTCATTCCATCTTTTAATTTTCACTAACACTAGCATTTTGACAAGCATTATCATGCGAAAATTCGTAAATATTACTATAATTCGTTTCGCGTAAGAAAATAGCGTTGGGAAATAAATTCTGCCCTTTGATTGGTCCGAATGTGACACTAATACAACCTATTAGCTGTCAGTTATCGAATAATTAACCATGTTTTTGATTTCGACTTTGCAATTTTTAATATCCATGTATGGTATCTTTTTAACAGATAAAAATATGTAGTATTGACCAGTTATTTTCTTACGTGAAACGCAGTATAAGTTTAAACAAATATTGGAAGAGAAATAAACGAACTCATTTCTTGATTTATAGATCTCAATCAGCCGATAAGACAGAAAAAGTTGGCCGGCCTAAGAAACGAGGATCAAATGGTGTAACAACTATTAGTGGTCCAGCTATGGGGGCCGGTAAACGAGTAAGCAGATCGCAACATTCGACACCGCCGCCTACAACACAACCTGGGGCTTTTAGCAGTGTTTCACAACAACAACAACAACAACAGCAGCAGCAACAACAACAACAACAACAACAACAACAACAACAACAACAACAACAACAACAACAACAACAACAGCAACAGCAGCAGCAACAGCAGCAACAATCGCAACCACCGGTGCAAGTTCCACCACCACAACAGGTTAGATTTAATAATCATGCACAATTATTCATTTTTAAGTTTAATCTCGATAGAGTAATAAAAAATAATAGACTCGTATTATTTTGCCTCAATTCCATCTTTAATAATGAGAAAATTGTAATTAAAAATGGCATTGATCAAAAAGCGGCTGATTTTCCCTGCCTCGTCCCTCGCCCTGTGACGTCACATTTCAATATCAACAGCCATTTTGATTTTCACACTAGGTTCTAAACGTCATTTAAAGATAATCGAAAATTTACGAAAATAAACACGTCGGTGTAACGTTGTTTTGTGCCATCGTGCCAAAATACTAACGAAAATATAGTCAATTCAATGCCTCTCGTGCGTTTTTCTATAGCTAAACAAACTTCTAGAGTCTAATCTCAAATCTTTACAAAGAACCATAGCTGATGTGACGCGTGAATAACTTCAGGCTCAATGAAAATTATATTTATAAAAATGAAAAGAATGATGTTCATACTTTAATATAAGTCTTTATGAAATGAGTCCGAACTTGCAATTCTGAAACGTGACGTCACAATATGGCTGGTATTTGCAACTTTTTAAAAATATACCTTAAAACAAGTTTATACAACAAAAAATGTAAATAAAAAATTTAATCATACAGTACGATAAATTAGACTATACGTGTTCGATTTAAACAAAAAAAAGAATTAAATTTTTGGATGACCTTATTATAAAAAAATATGCCATGAAACATTGTTAATAATATTATAAAACTCTGATAATTGGAATGTTATATTAATGATGAACAAAACTAATCAGCGATCCGGCAACTTTTATGCCCGAAATCCGGATTTTCAACGATCCGTTTTATCATTAAAATGAACAATTTCGAATAAATTTTCTTGTTCTTCCAACATTAAAATCTTGCTTAATTGATAAATTAATATTTATTAATTGATAAACATAAAGCGGTTAATTTAAGAATTTCATAATCATATACAGGTGGTCTTTGAAATGTCCTTCGATTTCTCCCTTATCGTCAGAGATACAGCATAAGTATATTCACAGAGTTTATTCGTTTATTCAAGGAGCTGTTTTATTACGGCTCGGCGAGAATTGTTTATCTTTTTAAGTGGAGTATCCTATATATTTTCATATATTTTGAATTGTATTTTATTCACCTATATGCAGATATAAAGTTTTTTTTTTTAGTTTTCCACAGCATTGACAAGTTATTCCGTTTTTTCTTTAAAAAATACCTATTACACGCATTGCTTTATAAACGCGTACTGAAGTTATTTTAATAGTAAAATACTCTATTATGTTTTCGTATATTTTTTTAAAATGTAATTATACGGGCTCTTAAATAAAGCGAATTAAATGTACTCAATTTCAAATGGAACACCCTATATTTTATTATTTAGTTGCGTTTCCTTTTGTATTGTCTTTATATGTTATTAAGAGTATCCTAAAACCAAAAATTTCGGAATTTTTCACCATTTCTCTCTAAATTTATTTATTCAATTAAAAATTAAATCTAGTATAACATGGAATTTAAGTTTTTAATAAGAAACAATTGCAATAATAATGGTAGTTACCATCAGCCAATAAATGAAACTATTATTAATATTAGTGCGATTAGATAATAATAATTTATTGATATGAATCTTTCGCAAGAAGATTATTATTAACTAACCGCATTAATATTAATAAATAGTTTTATTATAAATCATCACTGAAGTGCGCAAAAATTGTCATTAAAAGTTCAGAAATCGGCACTAAAGTAATTCATTATACTACATCATGAAATGTAGTGTTGCCAACCTTATGATAATTATTGTACATATAAGATAATTTTGTCAGACATACGTTGTACAGTAGCAAATTTGTATGTAAAATGACAAAAAATATGTGCAAGAAGAACGAATTAAATAATTCCGATGAAGAAATTTGAGATAATACGCATAATTTTCAGTATTCATTACTTGAACTTCAATGTCCGGAGGTTTGCAACACTGAATATAAGTTCGTTTGTTTGACTGACAACAATGGGGACTTATACAATTCAAATATTTTGGTCGCCATCTAGTGTGTAAAAAAGTATTTAATAATTAGTTATGTAGTGAGCAAGATTTAGCTCTAAGTTTGACATTTATCACGTGATCCATATTTGGTCCCACGTGATCACAACAACAACATTGTTTGAAAAGGAACATGAACATGTCTGAGACTGAACACGGAAGTTGAAATAATATGATTAATATAAATTGAATATGAATTAGTAATGTGATAAAAAAGGAAGTTTAATTATGTTCAAAATAATAATAAAATGACGCAAACCTATGTTTGTAAAGTGGACAAACATAATCAAACTTATTTTGGAAAAACAAGTACAGCAACTTTAATAAAGCTGTCTACTAATAAAGAGACACAAGTTTATATTAATAAAAACACATATAAAAATAGATAATAAGCAGAACAACTCCACACAAACAGATATAAAGATTAATAAGGAAAGTAGTACCCAAACAGTCAACAATTATTATGTAAGAAAGTTATTTGGTGCTGTAGAGACATCGAGAAATGAAACTAAATTTGTCAATAATTGAATACAAAATTATAATTTATTAAGCAATGATGCTGTAAAATATATATATTTCACTGGCTTATCAGTAGAACATTTTAATGTTCTATATGATTTGTTAAATCCCACAGTTATGCCAAAGTTGAAATACAGATATTTCCAAAAAACGCCAAAGAAAACTAAATTTAATAATTTAACATCCAGAGACAAATTATGTATGACTTTAATAAGATTAAGACGTGGATATACACTAAAAGAAATTTCATTATTTTTTTCCGTCTCTCTCAACAGTGGAATTTGTATTGTTTACATGGATTCAGTACATGTTTTTACAAATTGAAACGATGAAATCGAATTTGTTTTCCCTCCGTGAGAATCAGAAAGATTCGATTCCGCAATGTTTCATTAATAACAATCACTACACATAATAATTTAACCAAACTTTGCTGACTAAATAACAAATTATGCAATTGTTTCTTATAAAAAAAAACACAATTTCCATGGTATCTATACTAGATTTAATTTTTAATGGTGAAAAACTACGAAATTATTGGTTTTTGGGATACCTTAATAACATATCAAGATAATACAAAAGGAAACAACTGAATAATAAAATATAGGGTATTATTCCATTTGTAAATGACGAGTTATGATCATTTGAAATTGAGCAGATTTAATTCGCTTTATTTAATGTATAATGACATTTAAAAAAATATATATGAAAACATAGAATATTTTACTATTAAAATAACTTTAGTACGCCTTTATCTTTATAAATGCGTGTATTAGTTTTTTTTTAAGAAAAAAAAAACGGAATAACTTGTCACTGATGTGGAAAACTAAAATACTGTAATATGTGCATATAGGCGAATAAAATACAATTCAAAATATATGAAAATATATAGGTGTTCCATTTAAAAAGACAAACAATTCTCGCCGATCCGTAATGCAACACCTGTACATGTGAAAATAATTTTACGTTATGCTAGACGAATAAATTCTGTGAATAAACTTATGCTGTATTTCTAATGATAAGGGAGATATCGAAGGTCATTTCAAAGACTCACCCTGTATAAGTAACTTTATTTTTAACAAAACAATGACACTTGTAAACTTGAGAAAAACAATGATTAGGATTAGAGAACCAACAACTTTATCAATCTATTTTAAAATTTCAAAACCGCGATATAACACATTTTTCATTCGCTTTTAATCTTTCCTCTATTCAACAACGTATATTTCCTTTAGTCACAACAACAGGTTGTAAAAGAGTCTCCTCCAAGTTCCCCAAGTGATGACAGTAACAGTGTAGCCTCTGGAAGACGAACAAAGGGCAGAAAGAGTGCACCGGCAACTATTACTTCCGTTTCAAGTAGTAATTCGAGTACACCGACTGTTCCCAAATCGGAAGCGAAAGACATGAAGGACATTAAAGTGTAAGTAATATTTATTATTTATTGATTGTTTATGTAAACTATAAATTGCTTGAATAGTGAATTATTTACTTTGCTGCATCTTATCTTTCCTTTTATCGACTAACTTTGTGCAAATAAGTTATCTTTTGTGGTTTAATAGAATAAGATAATTGGTTTAGTTTTTCTGGTATAGTGCTGCTAGTATGTACATTTATTAATAATACTATTCCTTAACATAAACTGATAGTAAAATTCTGGGTAAATTTTTCTATTAGGTATTAATAATTACTCGAAATCTCGGTTATATAGTATTTATTCTTATAAAACCAACTTATGCCTTTTTCAGAGTAAGTTCTAGATTCTTAAACATAACTTAATGTATACATAAATTAAAGATGTTCGCTCAAAGTCATCTATATCATGAACGAATTAACAAATTGACATACATTTATCTTTCTCATTTGCAATGAATACAAACGTGTGCGATAAAGATTGATATAACACGCTTGTCTTTCAAAAATTCATATTGTTTCGACTAAGTTAGGACATTCCATTTTAAAACGATGCTCGTTGTTGACAATACTTTCGTTTTAACGTAAGTTTTTTTATTAATTCACATATTTTATCTTGATTTATAGCCGTACGAATATAGTAATTTTCTGTCAGTGTCACTGACAGTATCTCATTTTTCACATATTTGATTTTACATTTGCTAATAAACTTACCAATTGACTTTATTTAAATTTCGAATACTTTTATTGTAATATATATATTTTTATTATAATAAAAGAACAGTTGTATCTTATGTACCCCTCATAAAAACTAAGGAAACGACACTACTGAATTTAGCAGAATGGGCGGAGCTAAAATCTTAATTCATACAATTCGTAAATGACCTTGATCGGATATCTTTAAAAATATTACTGCACATTCATTTAATATTCGACGACCAATAGGCAAGTGAAAATGTTCAAATATTCATATTACATCACAAGTTGCCTTATCAAATCATGTAACTTTTATATAAAACATTTTTTTTTACATCTTTTATAATTTCGGAGTTATTTGACATTTTCGCGATTTTCAGTTTTTTTGAATAACGTAGCTCTTATAGTTTCTGAGATGCCATTTAATTTGAGATATCTGTATACAAATACTGTATGCTATGACTGAGATTTCGTTTTACGCTAGTATAATAGTTTTATAATTATTGTCATCGTTTATTTTGTTATTGTTATATTTTTAATTAAAATTTTTACAAACTATATTTGTTTTAGGTTTCAAAATGGTGTCCACGCGCCTCACATGCTTGGCAATCAGTTAAACCCCAATTCGAACATGGCACAAAAAATGTCAGACCACTTAAATTCCGAATTAGAAGCTCACAGCATTTTTAATCCTGCTGAAAACTCTGCTAATTTAGTCGGACCACAATTGCATTCCAGGGTAATTGCATCGGTAAGAAAATATTTTCATTATTGTAGACAGAATTTTTATTGTATAACAGATTTTAACGTGTGCTTTTGTCTAATCAAAATAGTACATCTAATTTAACCGCAAGGGTAGAAGTAATACTTTAATAGCAAGGGTAGATAAAGTACTTTAATTTTTATTTAAATTAATTAAAATATATTATACACTATGAGTGTGTTAATAACAACTTAAATTGTGCATTTGACGTTATCAGAAAGATCTACACAGTGTGGCTATAAATATTTAAGACTGATTTTCTGTAGCGCTGAAGTCCCTAGATTACAAAAGTAACGCGATTCATTAGGCCTGTGTATTAGCAATTTGGAGCTAAAATGGTGGGTCTTGTCATTTGTACAATTTATTTAAAAATGCCTTCTTGCTGTATAACATGTTGTAAGAATAGATCTGAAAAGGATTTTCAACAATTTAGAATACTACGACTTGAGAGACCGTGAAGTGCTTGTAATCAGCTGATTTGTGTGCGCTTGTCATTTTGACAAGAACAATGTTTTAACTTTTTTTTGATTTTGAACTGCTAAAAAGTTTTTTTTTAATTTCATGCGTTTTACTGTCAGAAAATGGGGTATTCTTTCACGATTACCAATATTAAAAATTTATTAGAAATATTAAAATTGATCGATAAATAAGAGGGAAAAAACAAAAAAGAAATGTTATAAAGTAATGAGGTCATGCACGATTTTTCATTTTTACCTTTAATCGATAGAGTAATGAAAAATAATAGGATGTAATAATGAGAAAATTGCAATTAAAAATTACTTTGTTCAAAAAGCGGCTGATATTCCCCGCCTCGTCCATCGCCCAGTGTCGTCACATTTCATTATCAACGGCCATTTTGATTTTCACACTAGGTTCTAAACGTCATAGTGACATTTAAAGATAATCTGAAATTTATGAAAGTAAACATGTTGGTAAAACGTTGTTTTGTGCCATCGTGCCAAAATACTAGCGAAAATTCAATATCTCGCGTGCGTTTCTATAGCTAATAAACTTCTAGCGTCTAATCTCAAATCTATATAATATAATATATCTCCAAATGAACATTATATTTATAAAAATAAAATAGCATATTTAAATATGTAAATTTCAATTTATAGACCATATATTTTTTTCTTTTAGAAATTCTGTGTTCATATGATAAGTCTTTATGAAATGCGTCTGAACTTGCAGTTCTGAAACGTGACGTCACAACATGGCTGGTTTTTGCAACTTTTTAAAAATAAACTTTAAAACAATTTTATACAATAAAAAATGTAAATAAAAAATAATTTAATCATACAGTACGATAAATTAGAATATGCTTGTTGAAATCCCTACTCCATGTTCGAAAGTGATAAGAGGCCGCATCTTAAGTGTGCACATGCTCGGGTTTACTTTGGATCGTTCGGGAGTGTTCGTGTACAACTGTATTGCTAAGCGTTATGCCATCTTGTGACAAAATAATGAACTACATGTCAACTTGTTATTAATGTGTGTAATTTTAAAAATTTGTTAAATACTACGTACAAATACGTTTTTTTGTATCTGCTCACGCCCTTTTAACACTACGCTCGCCGATAACATAATTTTATCGTCTTGTATAAAAATTATGATTTATTAATTATTAGGTTCGATCTAACAATTCTACAAGTGCGAGTAACAGCAGCAGTGGATTTTCATCTATGTTGGGTGGTGGAGGGGGTGGTGCTATTCCCCAAACTTTGGACCAACTTCTAGAAAGACAGTGGGAGCAAGGATCTCAATTTTTAATGGAACAAGCTCAACATTTTGACAGTAAGAAATAATTTTTTTTTATATCTATGGCATATTATTTAATTATAGGTATTTCAGTTGCGTCTCTACTGTCATGTTTACACCAACTGCGAGCTGAGAACTTGCGGTTGGAAGAACATGTTAATAGTTTACTTCAACGCAGAGATCATTTACTGGCGGTTAATGCTCGGTTAGCAATTCCGTTGACAAATCAGCAACCTGTTGCAGCCCCGTCTCAACCTCATACGTGTAAGTAAAACGCCATTTTTAATAAATATATATAAAATATGTTAAAATGAACCAGAATATTATAAATTCAACCATTATTTGGCTTCATATTTTGTTATACTATAGAGTTTATTTTGTTTATGTTTATATTACCACTTATGTAAATTATATTTCTTTCTCTTACAAATTGTGTTTTTTTAGTATAACTTTTAACACATATAAACATATTTAGTCAAATCCTCTTGTACCCCGAAATAATATATGTACAGTAAAATTTTTGAAAGATGTCCGATCAAGGGCACCTGTATTACGAACCAATTAACAAATAGGCATACATTTATCTCTTTCCATTGCAAAGGCTGTAAGAGTGTGTGATAAGGATGGATATAACACGCTTGTTTTTCAAAAATTTATATTGTTTCGACTAAGTTAGGACATTCCATTTATAAACGATGCTCGTTGTTGATAATACTTTCGCTGCAACGTAAGTTTATTTATTAATTCAGATACATTACCTGCATTCATAGCCGTACGTATAACGTTATATTCTGTCAGAGTCACTGACACTGACATTGTGTCAGTATCTTATTTTAACATATTTGGTTTTACATTTGCTTATAAACTTACTAGTTGACTTATTTTTGAATTTTGAATACTTTTCCTGTAATATATATTTTTATAATAATAAAATAACAGTAGTATCTTACGTACCCTTATAAAAACTAAGCAAACGACACTACTGAATTTGTCATGATGGGCGGAGCAAAAATCTGAATTCATACAATTCGTACACAACCTTGATCGGACATCTTTCAAAAATTTTACTGTAAATTATAATAATATTTCGTCCTAACTGCGTTTCAATATCGATAATTTAAATTAAAATACGTTTCATTAAAGTATCATTTACATCTACTGTTTTCATTTTTAGTTTTAATTTTGTTTTAGTCGCAAAAATAGTATAGCATATGCCTGTGAACGTAAACGTTTTATGCGCATGTTTTAATTTTAGTTAAGAGTACTTTCTAAAACTAAAAATAAAACTTGAAACAATAGTGGTTATTTTTATCGATCGTGTTTAACCTAAAATGTATAACTAAAACAAATTTTAAATTTACGTTTAATAAAGAAAATCGGTATGATATATCATAAATATTAATAATTTATTGTTATCTAAAATATTACTGGTTTCTGTGATTGCAGTTATGAATTATTCTATGTTAATTTTGTTCATTTGTTGAATAAAGACCACACATAAATATTTCTGTCAAAGACAGCAAAGCTAATCACTGATGACAACATTGATGCGTGCGCATCGTGCATCATAAACTAAAAATTAAAACAGCAAGAAACAACATATCAATTCGAACCCTTATTTTTCGCCCCTTTGACATTTTCCATCTTCCGAACACATTCGCTCACAACATCATCATATCCAAACGTCCTCTGTAAATCAATTTTTAGTGCCCTATTTCAGTCTCATTCCATTTTGTGTTGTACGTACCTCTTTCACTCTAAGATTCCCTATTGTTTTCCCAAGTAATCCCTTATTCTTATCACTCATCATTTCATTTCATAATTTCATTGGTGTAACTTTAATTATTCGCCGGTCATGTTGACAATTCGAGTTCTCCATTCTGCGATTAAAACATACAATTCAAATCAGGGTATCGAACCGGCCCAAAACTGGGTTCGGTTCATGTTAATTTGTTTTTTGAAAAGGGGGTTCGTTTGCGGTTTTGGTTTAAGCATTAATAAAAATTGCAATTTTGTATCCAAAATACGAACCGGAATGTAACGCAAGACAAAACAAGAACACAATTTTCACAACCAATCAACACAGGCAGCAACGCAAACGCAGAAGGCGTCGATGATTGGCTGTAAGTTTTACGATTACGTTTACATTTTGAAATGAAAATGAACCAGAACCGGAGCTGCACCCTGGACCCAAATTTTAATATCCGGTTCAATTGAAAAATATATCTGAGGTTCGGTTCTGGGTTTGGGTTCTTTAAAATGTTACGGTTTGGTTCCGGTTTTGGTTCGGGTTCGAAGCCCTGATTAATTTTAAAACAAAATTAAAAATAAATATATCATCGCAGTATATTACCCATTACTGGGTGTATCAATGGGGGGAGTTTTCGAATTTTTGATTTTTTATATGTTAAAGTATTTTTAAATCTAAAGAGTTTTTACTTTTTTATTTTGCGAAATTGTAAAAAATACCGGAGAAAAAAATATTTAAATTTTTGCAATATTTTCTTCTCGCCATTATGGCGTACATAACATTAACTATGTGAGAATTGGATCTCGACATGCGTGCCTAAAACGTGCTTCATAGAAAGAGATAGAAGCAAAAAAAATATATTTACATTTCACAATTTAACTGAGCTTTGACGTTTTTCATTTCTATGCTAATGAAATTTGTGTTATTTTTATAAAATTCGGGAATCATAAACGAATTTATTGCTGGCAGATTTCCAGCATCAGCTTCTTCAAATTCATTATCCATCTTAATATTTTGAGGTTACAATGGACCTTTTACATGAAAAGAGAGAGATAGAGAAAAAATGACATATATGTAGTGCGCAGTAGTTTGTTTGCGCATAGAGGAGGCCAGATATATTTCAAACAAAATTTGAAATGGCGGAAATATGAATGTAACTATATTAAATAAATTCAAAGCGTTTGTGATGATAAATATTTCAAGACGAGAGGACGGGTAAATGGGAATCTGAAACGTGGTTATATGTTCTAAAGACGCGAAATAAACACCACATAAAGTGACAGGTAATTGCGTAGTTGCCAGTTTGTTATTAAGAAAGTAACAAACAGAATAAAACTATTGTTATTATTTTTAAATAAATTGTTTTGTCTTTATTAATAATTTATTTACAATAAAAGTCAAAATAATTTCAGTTTTTGTTTAAATATTTTTTTATCAAAAATAAATGCTTGTCCTTTTAATCATTTTACTGGACAACATGGTGCATACTCATCTCTAGTTCATAAAAAATTCACTACGTGGTGTATTGAAAAATTACGTCACGGTGCAATAAAAATGTAAAAGGTCCATTGACTCTGACGTTTCAATTTCAAATGTAAAAGACATACGTTCATGTTTTATTCTATACTAGCGCTCGCAACGAGCGGAGAACTATGGTGAATCAAAGATGCTGCATAAGTCATCGTATTGCGGGCGATTTAAATAACAATAAATTTAATATCGTTTGTACAAAAAAATACGCTATATTTTATTACTTTTATTGCATTAATAGTAATATTGCACATATAGTATTGCATTCATGTGGAAATATTATATTTCAACATTACTAAACTCCTCCATTAGGATATTTCATTACGTAGAGATGGCGTTGTGTATAAACGTCAAATATCCAACAAGAGAGTACTTTTGTGTAACTTCCATAAGCGTGTCATAACTGTTAATAGTTTTTCTGTGATTCTTTTATTTTGATTTTTCTCCCAGTGTTTATTATTATTTTAAGTAGATTATATTGCCTTGTATCCTGTTTTATTAATTGTTGTGGTAGATTAATTATTATTTTTCATTTTAAATACTTTAGTTAGTTGTTAGGTTATGTTCACAGTATTGTTGTTTCTTAGGGACAGTTTTACAGCAAATATTGTATAATAGTTTAATTAATTGTAAATATTAGTTCTATTATCTATTTTCCACTATATAAACTACGTGCGTATGTAAAAAAATACGAATGAAATAAAATTGCTCCATTGTTTTTCGTTCCAAATTTTTCCACCAGGTTTGCATTCTTAATGAAATATCCCAATTTGCTTTGTACACATATTGGTAATGATGAAATATTTGTACTGTGCGGGCGCTTACCAGGCGTCACCTCACGGGCACCCAATGCTGGCGTGGAGAGTACAACACATGGGTTCATTTAGCGCCATTAAAATTCGAAGTAATTTTTGGCGACGGTCGGGATCGAACCCGGGTCCCCAGATTCACGACCAAACACTCAGCACACAGCCACGAGACCCCATAAAAATCAGCTTAAAATTAAAACAGTAGATGGAAATGACGCTTAACGTTTAATATACGAGGCCTGTCTAAAAAGAATCCGACCTTCGAGTGGGAAAAAAATATTGCGTCGTACCTGACGGGGTTGAGATCCTAATCCCCTTCAAAGTAGGCTGGAAACAACCCTGGAAGCCTTCTTTTGCGTTCCGCATTATCTCTTCTTTACTCTCAAAACGGGATCCTTTCAGTGGCTTCTTTAATTTTTGAAACAACCAGACGTCGCAAGGAGCCATGATAAAAACAATTGCTGCGTTCAGCACGACACAGCGCTGAGTGTCGAAGTTTGCGGAACACATTGAATGGACGAATGTGATTGGTTCAGCAACTGCATTCGGTAAACTTCGGTGCTTAGCGCTACCAGCACTGAGACGTGCTGAACGCGGCCAATATTTTGAATTATTTTGATTTTGAACTGTTAAAAAGTTATTATTTACAGGCGGTAAAACACATCAAATTAAAAATAATAACTTAGCAGTATCAAAATATTGTTGCCAAAGCTGTCAAAATGACAAATGCACACAAATCAGCTGATTCTAAGCTCTTCAAGGTCGCTCGAGTCTGTTCGCGCCGTGCATTCAAGGTGGTTTAAAATATAAGCCTTATTGGTGAAATGGGGTGTAAAACAAAAATATAAAGTGTCATTGTGAATCGAGGTTGTGAATTTTATTCTAATTAATTGCTTCTGTCGAAAAATGAGTGATTACGAAGATTTTCCGTAAATTGAAAGCGCTGCCGATGGTGCGCGAGCTTTTTTACTGCCGGCATAATCGAACACACGAATATGAGAGAACATACATTACATTTCAAGAGTGGTGTCCTTCCAAAAGAGTTGTAGAAATTAATGAAAATATATTTGTTATTAATGAAAGAGCGTTGATATTAAAGTCTCCGAATAGTTTATGGAACGAATACTCCATGTTAAAATTAACCATGCGGGCGCGGTAAATCAACTTTATTGCCCTTACCTACGGTTTGTCTATATTCAATTCAATGTGCTGCTATCGTTAGTGGTTAAGCTACTTTCTATTACTTTTGACTTTTTTTATAAGGTAATACAAATTTACCAAAGTGGTAGCGAGAAAACTCAGTTTTCATTGCATTATACCTCTAAAAATAGTACAGATCGGACCCCATGTTAAGTTTTTTTTTTTGCTCATTTTGGTCAGTACTATATGTCCTTATTATAATTTTTTTTTTCAAGATGTTCGATTAAGGTCATCTGTATCATGAACGAATTAACAAATTTATTATTTAATATTTATATCTCTCATTCGCAAAGACTACAAGTGTGTGCGATAAGGATGGATATTAACACCCTTGGCTTTCAAAATTCATATTGTTTGGGCTAAGTTAGGATATTCTATTTTAAAAAGATGCCCATTATTGATAGTACACTGTCGCTTTAACATAAGTTTCTTTATTAATTCAGATATATTACCTTCATTCATAGTCGTACGAATAACGTTATTTTCTGTCAGTATCTCATTTTTCACATATTTAGTTTTATATTTGCTAATAAACTTACCAGTTGACTTAGTTTTGAATTTTGAATGCTTTTACTGTAACATATATTTTTACAATAATAAAATAGTAGTATCTTATGTATTATCATAGAAGCTAACTAAACAACACTACTGAATTTGGTTGAATTGGCGGAGCTAAAATCTTAATTCATACAATTCGTAAATGACCTTGTCGGACATTTAAAAAAAATATTGTATTTATTTTTCAGTAAATAACTTACACCCGTCGGTGTCAGCGAGCCACGGGGATGTCCCCCGTTCGCGGCACAGTTCTGGCTCAGGATACTCCGGTCACACAGGAGCTGGTGCACCTCCGCTGGAGAATGGCTTACCGCCTGACGGAGCTGCATATCCTCACCAGCATCGAAGTCCCGCTAATTCACAGCCGCAACCGAGCCCCACGATCAGGTGCGACATCTTTTTCTCGTTCTTTTGTTCATTTTGAAATATTTTGTTTTGTGGTTACAGACATTCGCCGGCGAGTAATTACCCAAGCACGTCAAGTCATGGTCTTGTGCGATCTGCAAGTGTTAGTGAAGGAAGTAGCAGTAGATCTGGGCAAAGATCTCAGAGTCAGCCTGCTTACCCGCAGTATCAGGGACAGATGTCTGGGGTCACGACGCCGCAGCCGCCACAGGTGAGAGATTATTCTTATATTTACAGCACTGCTGCAGTAACACTATGTTCACCAAAGTATAATTTATATTAATAAAAGTGTCGGTTTCAAAAATAATATATCATGAACGCTGCTTACTGAATAATCTTTACGTTGGCTATCTTATTTGTGAATTTCTATATTCTTATCTAAGTGATAACATTCTTCTCAAGTTACTCGTATAACTTGTAAATAATTAGACAGAATGAATGCTTTTTAACATTCCCTGTGGAGTACCGGTACTATTTTTATAGGCACAGAAATGATTTTAAAATTTGTGTAATTTCTGTTTTTTCACTAATAAATTGAAGAGCTTTTGGTTAAACCAACCATAGTCCAAATATTGTAAATATGAGTTCAATACAGCGACATTTACTTTCAAAGACACCAAACACTTGGTAGTTTTTTTTTTTTCAGTTAATACATTTTAAAATTTGTGGGTTTCTATAAAAACGTCCTACAATAATGTCTAATAATTATGTAATTGTTCATCAATGTATATTTTTCTATTTCTTTACATCCATTAAATACTTTTATTTTCGAGTCAAATTAACTTACAGAAATCTATAAAAGAAAGGAAGCTAGAAAGTTGTTTCTTTGTCAAATTCAAGAAAAATGACTATAGTAAAAATGATTGGCAGAAGACGCACGTATCAACCTGAAAAAAATCTTATAAAATGAAATATAACTTGTAGAAATTATTGGGTGTTATTTATTTTTAAAAGAAAGAAAAAAACATGACTATAGTAAAAATGATTAGGCAGAAGACGCACGTCACCAACCTGAAAAAAAACCTTGTAAAATAAAATATAATTTGTAGAAATTATTGGGTGTAATTTATTTTTAAAAGAAAAAAAAGACTAGTAAAAATGATTAGGCAGAAGACGCACGTCATCAACCTGAAAAAAATCTTATAAAATGAAATATAACTTGTAGAAATTGTTGGGTGTTATTTATTTTTAAAAGAAAAAAATACTAGTATTAAATGTACATATTAATGAATTTACAATCATTTTAATCCTTATTCTTTTATGGAATATAAAATTATTTGACATAACATAGTCATTCTCAGTAGTGCCAACGTATGGTACGAAAATCAACTAGGTATTTTATTTTCCGTAAAAGGAATAATGAGTGACTTAGAAATATTTATAAATATTACTAATAGACATATACGTTACTTAATGCTAATATATATTAATAAATAACCCCATAATTTCTACAAGTTATTTATTTTTTATTTATAAACCTAGTAAACTACTGCCAAATGTTAGGAAATGTAATTTATTAACCTTTATTAATTGGAATTTGCATTTTTATCCATAAATAATAGAAATAAAGTGAAAGAAGAAACAAATTCTCACCGTATATTTTTTTTGTGTATAATATAAAGTACAGAAAATGGTATTTTTTGCCGATTGATATTAAAAGTGAGATGTTTTTGACAGCTAACTGTCTGTAAAATGTTGCTTTTACTGCCCAGGGAGTAAAAATATTGTTACTGCCTATTGCATAGCAACCGCTATATAAAGGCATAACAATCGCATAGCAACTTAGTTTGATGTGCGATAACTTTCTAAATACGGATTAAAAATAATCACTAAATTAATACTAATTGTAAAATTGGCAAAAAATATGTTCAACACGGCACTAAACACAAATTTACTGCTCTGACAGCATGAGACAGCAGCCTCTGCTGTAAATCTGATATTTTAGTGCCTAGTTAAACTAATAACTATTTTTTTAACTATGTATGGAAAATAATGTCACGTAACCTGTATTTCGTTTCGCAAATATGGCTTCAGTGCTTGAATTTCTTTCCGAATATTATCCTTAAATTGCTGGATTATTGACATACATCCGGTCCGTCAAGTACATAGTCCCAAAGAAAAAAGTCTGGTGCTGTTAAATTGGGCGAACGTAGAAACTAAATGAAATCTGGGTTTCGCGAAATTATTCGCTCGTTGAAAATTTGCCTTAGCAGCTGCACTGTAGCTCTAGCCGTATGAACAATGGCCCTATTTTTCTGGCAAAATATCTCAGGCATGTCCTTCACTGCCAGATGCCCAAAATTTTTCAGTATTACTCGATATCGGCCGTAACAGTTTTGCCATTTTTTCCCTCAAAACAGTAAGGCCCGATTACCTTTTCGAATGTTACACATCAAATCACGACTTTTAAGTGTAATTCGTGTTGTACGGTGTTTCAAAACCTTGTATGTACTCTACTTATTCGATTATTTCGCGTTCCCAACTACTCTCGGATTCTCGGTATTTCAAAACCTACTGTTCTGCTTATTCACAGAACCATTCTGGTGAAAATGTGCTTCATCTCCCAAGAACTGATTGATTGGGAACAAATTTGTTGTCTTTCAGAACAATAAAATAAAATTTAATTCAGAAGATTATTACGCGTTCCAGACGACCCTTACGAAAACTTAGTATTCCGCGTATTCAAAGAGCTATTTAAGTGATAATGTGCTTCATCTTCCAAGATCAAATTATGTTGTATTTCTGAACAATAAAATAAAATTTAATTGAGAAGATTTTTACGCATGCTTTCATGTGAATTTATCCGTTATAAATTTTCAAGATTTGAAACAAAAATTAAAAAGAAAATAATGCCAAAAAATAGAAGTATAATGAAGAATAATAATGAAGACTAATTCCCATTGTGGCAAAACCTAAACAATGAATATATCTTAGTGAAAAATAGATGGGAAAATGAATGATTTATTATAGATGGCTATGCGGCGAGACTCCGACGTCCATCATCAAATGCCGTCGTCAAAGCCTAGCTGAGGGGGCAAGCAATCAGGAGCTTTGTCAAGCTTCTCCATCAACTGCCTACTGGACCTGGTCAACTAAGCTCCGCTCCACATGCAAGTAGCATACTTATGCCTAGTTACCCACCGCGCGTCTGGTTCAGTTTTATACATCCATCACGAGACTGAGTTTGATGAAAATTGCTCATGATATCAAATGTTTTCATTTTGATTTACTTTTAGAATGTAGTACAAATATTTTATTGTATTTGATGATAATCAGCTATTACACTGCCTTTTGTTTTTTACTAGTATATTGATTATTAATTTTTAAATATATTTTATTTATTTCTGAAGTGTTGTTGACCTCATTCATTATTTTCTGTTTTTTGGTTATTGAAATTGTTAACTTTTTTATTACACATTTAAACTGATTTTTCATACATTGGGTTTTTTATATTTATTACAAAAAACATTTAATTTTAAATATCAACTACGTACTATTTTTTGTATGGTATTATAAAAAAAAATACTTAAATTTTTAAGTAAATAAATGTTTGGTAAATATTTCTAATTATTATTATTATAGAATTCAAAATTTGTGATTTATCAGTTTTTTTTTTTTTGTTGACAAATGCGACTTTATAAATGGCAATACATTTCAGACTTAAGAATAAGTTATGTCATTATTTTTATCATCCTTTTATATGAAATATAAAGGACTATTCGTTATGAAACGTTAGTAATTAATAGTTCCATATTATAAGTTAAAAGTTAATACTGTAATTTTCTTCAAAGAAGTCCGATCAAAGCCATCTACGAATTGTATGAATTAAGATTTTAGCTCCTCCCTTTCTCTCAAATTGAATAGTGTCGTTTACTTAGTTTTTAGGAGGGTACATAAGATACTACTATAGTGAAAATGATTAGGCAGAAGACTCACGTCATCAACCTGAGAAAAACCTTATAAAATGAAATATAACTAGTAGAAATTATTGGGTGTTATTTATTTTTAAAAGAAGACAAAAAGTAGTAGTATTAAGTAAGGTATATTAATTAATACATATGTACGTTTCTTTAATGCTAGTATATTTTTTCTTCTTTTTTTAAAAAATTAATAACTAATAATTACTACTACAAGTTATATTTCTTTTTATAAGGTTTTTTTCAGGTTGATGACGTAAGTGTTCTGCCTAATCATTTTCACCATATTATTTTATTTTTATAAAAATATATGTTACAGTAAAAGCATTCAAAATTAAAAAAATATGCCAACTGGTTAAGTTTATTAGCAAATATAAAATCAAATATTTAAAAAATAAGACACTGACATTGTAAAAAATAACGCTATATGCTCGGCTATGAATTACGGTAATATATCTGAATTAATAAACGAGTGTCGTTTTAAAATGGAATGTCGTAACTAGTCGAACGAATAAATATGAATTTTTGAAAGACAATCTTGTTATATCCATCCTTATCGCACACGTTTCTAGTCATTGCAAATGAGAAAGATAAATGTATGTCAATTTGTTATATTCGCCGTCAAATAAGTATGGACTGATGCTCAACTGTCCCGTACCCTGCGAAGTTGTCGCTTCTTCATAACTTCATTTTCAACATTGCCAGTGAATTGGCAACAGTGTAGAAATCTCGCGACGGCAACTATAATTCGTTTATGATACAGATGACTTTGATCGGACTCCTTTAAAAAAAATACTGTATACTTCAAATCAGTTTTATTACTTGTGCCAAATTTTTAGGTTAGTCTATTTATACTTAAAAATTGTCTAATCTGTGATAATCATCTTTTAATTTATTTTTCAAAGTGATCATTAATCATTTTTATTATATATTTACTGTATCATTACATTAAATTTTTAATTTATAATGTGGAAACATATTTGAAAGGCTAAATTTTAGGATCTAGAATTCAGGTATAAATACCGTAAATTAGCAGCAATAATAATTGTTCTTACATGTTATATAGGTAGGTAATAGGTACCTATTTGAAGAAATTTACATGTAAGTTAGATAATTTTAGTTTTAAAACTTCGATACTTTTTGTGTTCTGAATTAGTTATACTTTTAAACATTATACAATAGGGTAGTTATCGCCCATTTTGATTTTTTTTAATACATGAAATTATTTTTAAAGTTAAATCTTTCCTAATATTGCACAATTTTTGTTTTCGAAGGAGAAAAATATAGAAAATACGGGATATTCCCGCCATTGTGACGTCACGCTTGCTACTTCCGTTGCTAAAATATATCTTTTTTGTTATGTATGTCTTGCGGAGTTAAGGGAACTTGTTTGGTTCAGGAGTTTCCAAGTTTGTTTTTATTTGTTAATCTGTACATAAAAATATTAGACCCGAGACCCGTATTTTGGATTTTTACCGACGGCGCGTGTCACTTTATCTACACCAAGAACATACGTTTCTAGAACTGAAAATGGCGGAGCTGTGGCTTGCGCAGTCGAACAGCCATTACCCAATAGCATTTGACAGTGTTCATCACGTCACAAACATAGCTGATACTGAATTTTATGCGCTTCATTTAAATGTGTTGTTTTATTTTGATATTAGGGTAATATAAATCAGAAAATTAACGATTAATATTTACCTTAATATTACTTATACATGATGAACATTGATTTAGTAAAAATGAATAGGCAGAAGACGCACGTCATCAACCTGAAAAAACCTAATAAAATGAAATATAACTTGTAGAAATTATTGGCTGTTATTTATTTTAAAAAAAGAAGAAAAAAGTGCTAGTATTAAGAAACGTATATATTAATAAAATTTACAATTATTTCTAAGACAATTCTAATTCCTTTTATGGAATATAAAATTATTTGAAATAATTAAATACATATGGTATCAATCAACTACAATTATTTAAAATAATTTTATATTCCGTAAAAGGTTTCTCCACCTGTCTATCTGCTCTGTATTAGTAAAATGATCTTACTGTTCCTTTAACATAAATGCTATTTTTATTTGCAAGTTCTTATGGGAATGAAAACTGCAATTACAAACATTATTTCAAATAAAAATATCGTTTATGTCAAAAAAAGATTTACTATAAAGATCAGGTGGAGAAATCTTTCAATGCATAATAAATAGAGCGGCACAAATAATGGCCCGTTGGCATCCAATATTATAAAGCAAACAGTGAGCGATGTGCCGCTTTGTCATAATTACGATATTTATAGCAAACGTGACGTTATGGTGTAGAGGTCGATTTAAATCATATTATTTTTTAAAAACGTTTTTGTATTATTTACATAATAAATGGCGATTTTTATTGCGGTAAATATTTCTTATTATGGGTCGTATATTGCAAACAACATAATCTGATAACTACCCCTTTCAGAAGTATATTCGCTTATTTAATTATTTTTTTAATTCAATATTTTTTTAAAATTTAATTTTCCAAATATTCTCTCTAAAGTGTTCCTTCTTATCGCTTGTTTATAGTTTTTAAATGTTAAAAATGTGACAGTGCCATTATTGTAAATTCTGTAGAACTTTTACTTTTACAAAATTCTAAAATTTACGCTAATTACGAGCTTTTCGATGTAGACATTTGATTTTTGAATTTATGTACATAATTTTTAGTGTATCGCATACAACTCAGGGAATAATTTTCATTTACATTTAAGGTAATAATTTAGTAGCCGCCAGCTAAAATGTATAACCAAACAAATTAAAATTCATTAAATTTTTCGTCCTTTATACTTTTTTTATTATTTTGGTTTGCCTTTTAGTACTAAGGATAATATTGCAACTACAATTTTTAGAACATATCAGATTTTATACAATAACCTAAATCATTGTTTCCCATATATTGTAATGCCAATAAACAGAATAAAATAACTTGGTACTTCAAGGCTTTAGTTTTAATTTTAAATGATAGTAATAGAAGTTAGCCATATTAACGAAGAGGATAGATGTTAGTTTAAATTGGGAGTATTTGTATGCTAAATGTTCAAGAAGCTACTAGATAATTTGAAGCAAGCCCTAGACCATTTATTCGGAAGACTATTCACTGTTGTCGACAAATATTAGTAAGTGTACATACATGTAACGAACTTAGATTAAGGCTAGGAATTTGTAAATATTGTTTAGTTTGTAAAAATGTGTTAAATAAATGATAAATATTTGTCGATAACAAATCCATGAAGGGAAAATGTGGTTTGAATTGTCAAAAGTACAAATGAAATAAAGTAGTCAATAGTGAATTTTGTTCAGCACTAAATATTTACGCTCGTACTTTAGCCTAAAATGAAAATAGTTTATTTGCGGACATCTCTGTTATTGTGTTTTCAAATTAACTATTTTAATATTCAAAAGAAATCCCTATTTTTATTAGTGAAAATATTTTTGGGATTTTTTGTAAGACTTTTATAATATAGGTAGAAACTAGGAAACTGTTTATATACTGTGAGTAGTTCAGATAAAGTAATTATAATTCAATATGTGAATTTGTGAATGTGCTGTTATATATTTGTATGTATATTTTGTAATCAACAAGTCTGATTGTTTATTCGAATAGGTTTTGTAATATACACTTTATAATGATATATTATTTTCATTTAAACCACCAAATTTTATTGTATACCACTTCACCATAAAAGTAGTATATTGAAAGACAAGTATTACAATGATACTTCTTGTATTATATCATATGTTGTATTATTACAATGATCCTTATTGTAGTAATACGAGTACAGTTTGCGTAATAGAGTCATAGGCAAGTTACGCAAAGTATTACGAATAGACATTGTAATGCGTGTTTTTCATATTTTTTTCTATTTCGCATTAATTTACTTTTATTTCAAAATTACTATTGAAAGAAAAAAAAATGTTCATATTTTTTTTAAATATTGAATTAAAAAGATTTGCGCTAAAAACTACACAAAAACTACCCTCCACTCTTATGACGTAGAAAGGCACTTATTCCTATTGGCTGCCTGAACACAAGTAACCTTTTTTGTTCATTGCGTGCAATTGCGTCTCTATCTCCGTCGTTTGTAAACTAAATTTGACGTGCTTTTGTGTTTGACCCTTGAAGCTGTTTTCTTGGATGCGCTGCCGCGAATGCCTTTTGGCGTCACACTGTTTTTTTTATCCCGTGATATATTTGAAAATACACATATTTTTTAACAATTAATCGTTATTTATGGGAATTGTTATAATTTTTCCCAATAAATAATGTTTAAATAAGTAAAATTATGAGGATATGTTATTTTATAAATACAAAAATCTTGCAACCGCCCTATTACTATAATTTCACGTTATGTCATTTTTCGATGCGATAATTTTATTTGTTAGGAATAGGAAGTTATATTTATCAGCCATTTTGTTAGGCGATTAAAAAACCGGGCCTTATAATATCGAAGTAGTATATTAAGGAACGAATGTCATTTCATTTTGTGAACTTCGAACAAAATAATCCATGAAATAAGTTCTGTATTTTTTTCTCTATTTTCCGGCTTTTATGCGCTTTTTAAATAAAAAAAATTGTAGATGCAAAATTTATGGTATTATATATCAGTTTGTGATGATGTTCAGTAATGTAACTCTAACCTTATTATCAACTATCTATAAAATTTTCTTTTTTTTGACTCTATTTATTTTCTTATTACTATTTTCAATTTAATAATTCTGTTTTGAAAGCTATAATAGCTTTGTCACAAACGCAAAATAGAAAAAAAAAACATAATTATATTCATTAATTTTGTTGTTTAGTACCGTAATAATTTTAATTTTTGTGTTCTTATAAAATTTAAAAATATGAATCCTTGTTTAAACGCTGAACAATAATTTTGTTTTGGTCTTGTAAGATCAATGAATTTTTAATCCCAAGTTCAAACTTTTTGTTTATATAGTGTTCCATTATTATTTGCCCTTAATCTAAATAAAAAATCAAATAGCCAGAGTTTAAACAGCAACCCTTATAATTTTATTCTCGGATATTTCATTCCTTAAATAACAATCTTCTTCGCTAAACAACACCAGACATTTGTAATGTTCATTTTTGTAAAAAACGAGCAGTTGATTTGCAAATCTGTAAATTATATGTATAGTGTTATAAATATGCTACATATTGATTATTATACGAACAAATACAACTCTTACTATTATAATATATAAAATGCTTGTGTTTGAGTGGTTTGGGAGACACTATATTTATCTCTATATGATGTAGAAACAAAATTTAGTATAATTCTTGTCCTATAGTCAGCATAGGAATGAAATAAGCTTGTCTCATATCAGAAACTATTCTGATAATTGATTTTAAAAATAATTTTTACCCAAAAATTGGCGAATTTTCAAAACCGGTACTGCCCAAAATGGTTAATTTTATTACGGTTTAATGAAAAATCGGTTTACAGCATCTAGAAATGCATTTATTCGTATATCCATTGTTTAAATCTTAAAAAAATATAGCTGTATCAAATAATGAAATCTAAAAACAAACTTGTTTTTCTGTTCCTTCAGTGTGTGTTTATTAAAAATCTTTATTTAAAAATTGTACAAATCATAGTTCATGTTACTGGCTACAGACGCCAGATCCGGTATTGATTTTTGCTAATCCAATGCAAAATCAATCGATTTTTGTTGTTTTACTCAATAAGAAAATTAAATTGCCAAAAAATATTTTAAGCTATAATATATTTAATCTTTGTTAATATGATATGGAACATAAAAATAATTATTAATATTTATAAATATTTCCACGTATGTAGTATAGATTGTTACCTACAGATTGCAGTGGGAGTCATATTTCATCAAAATTTGCTAAACTAGACGCTTTTCAAAAACTTTATTTATTTTGTCGATTGCCAATTGCAATATGCGGTTTCTAATTACAATAATAAAAATCTGTTGTGGCCAACTCAATACCTTCCTTCATTTCTATGTACTTTATATAAATTCCACACAGAAAGTTTCTTAAATTTTCACTAAAATTATTTTACATACACATTGTGGAAATTGTACTTGTCACTGACATCTGTCAATTAGTAATATTAAATTAATGAAACTGTTTCCATGGCGACGCAACAAAGATTACAAGATTTATGAAAATTAATTTCTATATAAATGTTTATCTCTTAAATGCATTGAATATGAAGAAAATAATGCAATCAAATCGAATAGAGAATAAATTATTCTTTAATACTTACAATAACATTAAATGTTAAAAAAATGACATTTAACTGTGTGTGTGTTTTTTTAAGAAAAACAGTTAAAAGCTTGAATTTTAAGTACTTTCAGTTGTTCAATTGCAACCAAAATCTAATAGTCTTTATTTATATGCAAGAATGAGGCATATGAAAAAAATGTAATTTTTGAAATATTGGAGTTATCGCGGCCGTAACGATCGTCACACACACACGCACACACATACATACATACACACGCACACACACATATATACATCATCGTAAAAATAGTATATTCGTATTCTAGGGACCCCAAAACGTGCTTATTCATTGAAAACTCACCATCGAATTTTTTGACCAAAGACAATCAATACCTTCCTTAACTAAAGATGATGGAAGCTAAAAACAGTGACAGAATTAATAATAATAGTGTATATAAAATGAAAACTATACATTAAATATGGGGTTGCGTGGCCGTGTGCCTGAGTGTCTAGTCGCGAACCTGGGGACCCGGGTTCGATCCCGACCGACGCCAAAAATTACTTCGAATTTTAATGGCGTAAAATTGACCCGTGTGGTGCACCCTCCACGCCAGCAATGAGTGCCCGTGAATGACGTCTGGTAAGCGTCCGCACGGTACAAATATTTCATAAATAAATAAAATAAATATTTCATCACGGCATATTACCCATTGCTGGGTGTGCCAATCTGCTTCATACACAGATATCGGTAATGATGGAATATTTGTACCGTGCGGACGCGTACCAGACGTCATCTCACGGGCACTCATTGCTGGCGTGGAGGGTGCACCACACGGGTCAATTTTACGCCATTAAAATTCGAAGTAATTTTTGGCGTCGGTCGGGATCATTACGGATAACCGTGTACAAAGCAGATTGTCACACACATCAATGGGTAATATGCCGTGATGATATATTTATTTATTATTTATTAAAACATTTTATAATATTTATTATAACATTATAAGGTATATAAAAATAAAACTATATTATTTCTAAAATATAATTATTGAAACCTCTATTGTTGTATCTACAAGTCATTAGGCCTATTCTTCTCATTATTGTTAAATTGAGGAATGGAGAATACATACTTTCACAGATCTTTATTAGGTACGTATTATAAGCACATTTTTATAATAAAAGAGCTTTTATGGAGCACACTCCTCATAAGAATATAATGTAAAAGCGCGCTCCATAAAATACACATACACCATATCATTGTAAAAATGATAAAAACGGATTCTAGGGCCCTTAAAACCTGTTTATTCACTAAAATATTGATACGCAATTTTTAGTATAATTCTTAAATCTACATACAGGATGGTGGCTGGTGGTGGTTATGGGTGAATATACATTTTTGTTTTATGCAATTTCCTGCTCTCCTATTCATTTTACGCTTAAACCTGTAGATTGGAAAGTTGTACAGAATTAAAAGTTGCCTATAAAAATGTTTTTACATTTTTTGCCGTAAAATGAACAGGGGAGCAGGAAATTGCATAAAACCCCATGTTAAATCCCTGTATACTGGCTGGTGACCGGCACAGCCGAACATAGGCTTTAACATGTAAAATCAGACTTTCCTAATTTCCTGCTTTTCTAATTATTTTAGGTAAAAAAGCTTCAAATAAAAGTTGTAGAGTATAAAATCCTGAATCAATAAGCATAATTAATTTTGTGCCTTGTAACGGCAGAAATTAGATATGAAAATGTCGAAAATCATCTAACAAAATAGTAATAGCCATGGACATGAGGCAAAATAAATAACAAATGTCTAACGGTTTATGTCATGTTAGGGTAATTTATTTTTATTAGGTATTATTTCTAATTTCTGTTCCAGTTAACAATTATCTGTTATTTTAAATTGATATTTGTTAACGTGAACAGAAATTACAAATAAAAATAAATTAATCTAGCTTGACAGACAAATCGTTAACATTTATTAATTTTTGTTTCAATTCCATGGCTATAGTTAATTTTCGGGTTATTTTAGACATTTTCATACCTAATTTCTACCGTTATAGGACACATAAAATTAATTTGTTTTATTGATTCAGATGCAGAATTTTATGCCCTACAACTTTTATTTGAACTTTTTTATCTACAATAATTAGGGAAGAAGGAAGTTAAGAAAGTCTGATGTCTATGTCATGTATTAAGTATTTTTTTAGTTCACAAGAAATGTTTTGGTGTCACTGGAATGAGGTAAACAAGTACAAACAAATGAATTGTGTAATTCGTTCTGTTTTGTCAATTGTGTATAGTTTGTTAAAAATATTTCATATTAAACTGTGGTGTTAAAAATGGCTTGATGTGTTCTTTATTATTGTGTACATACATGGTAAGTTTCTTTTTATATAATAACAGACAATCGTTAGTGTTAAATGTATAATACAAATAATGTCAGTATAATTTCAATAAAAAGATAAACAATTTTACCAGAAAAAAATATGTGAAAATAATTAAACAATGAATTTGGAATATATTTATAAAACAAAAGTAATTTAATTTTATATTATAATTAAATATAACAAAAGTTGGCCCAAAAATTTTAAGGTTATGGTATGTAGGTATATTTTAACAAGTTTATATTTACATTTGTCATTATTATAATGAATGCAAAGAAATATATTTACTGGTATTTATCAGTGAGTAGATGAATATCAAAAATTTTCAAATCAATCAACTAGACTGCAACAATTAAAAATGCACATTTGAATTTGAAGGCCACATTGTAAAAAGGGGGTTATTGTTTGTTATGTAGTTTTTGGGAAATTAACAAAACAAGTTTATAGCAATAATGTGATCTTGTTATTTGCCTATATTTCAAGGCTAAAAACAGACTCCTTATTGCATTAGAAATTTACATAAAATTATTCCGTATTTGATGTTTAAATCGAAAAGTATAGTATAGATTTAAATTCTGGATCTAAATCATATAAACATAAAAGTTAATTATAAAGTTACAGTTTTTATAAGCTTTTAGTCAAAACAGTAATGAATTTATGACAAAAAATAAACAAATGCGTTGTTTTTACTATCAATTAGAACTAAATTACAGTAGTAAATTCTCACAAAACACGAAAAGGTAAACTATTTTAGTTCTAATTGACAGTTAAAAACAAGGCATTTGTTTATTTTTTATTATAAATCCCTGGCTGCCTAGACTAAAAGCAAATAAAAACTAATTTTATAATTATTTTTTGCGCTTATATGTACAAAGCAGATTGGCACACCCAGCAATGGGTAATATGAAAAGCTAAAATAATCGTTTCACATGATTTAAATCTCAATAACTTTTGTTTGAAGTATTTTTGCATAAAATAGGTAAGTTTACACAAAGAAAAACTTATTTTCCGTGTTAAAAGCCTATATGGCCCACTTTTCGATTTATACTAGTACATGACGCAACATTAAAAATCTGATGTGGTCAGCATGTTACCTTCCCTTAATTCTACGTATTTTGTACAAATTCCACACAGATTTTTTTTTGCAGACTATTCTACGAGCGTTTTCTTTTTAGCGAAGAAATGAACGGATCTTACCTCGTACTGAAGTGAACTGAGCTACTCCTAAAGAGAACATTGTTTTTTTTTTAATAAAATAGAAAATAAAAACGTACATAGCATTATATTTATAAAATGATAATCTGCTGAATTGGCTTGTAGTTATAATCTGTTGTTTTACCTTACGTGGTTTGTTTTTGCCACATTAAATTATTTTACATTTTTATATTTCCAGTAAGATCATTTCACAAAGATATTATGTAAATTTTATTTTACACTGACATCTGTCAATTAGTAATATTTAAATATTCTATTTATTTTATTTATATATTTCCATGTTGCAGCTTTTAGCAGCATAGGTTGCAAGATATTTCTTTATAATTCATAATCTCTTAAATTCATTGAATATGCAGAAAAATATATAATTAAATCGAATAGAGAATATAATATTTTTTAATATTTATAATAACATAAAAGGTCAAAAAAATTTAACAGCATGTTTTCAAGAAAAACTTAAAAACTTCAAATTAGTGTACTTCTAGTTAACCAAAATCTAATCAACTCTTTCTATGGACGTACGAAAGAGGAATATGAAAGAATTATAATTTTTGGAATTGTAGTATTGGAGTTATCGAAGGAGAATTTTTTCTCACACCCACGCACACACACACGGATACACACAGACACACATACATAGACATCGTAAAAACAGTAAATTCGTATTGTAGGGAGTCTAAAACGTGCTTATTCATTAAAAACTCAGTATCGATTGTTTGACCAATGACAATACCTTCCTTAGCTTATAAGTGACGGATGGTAAAAATGCAACATTCCCCATTTTTGCAGTGTGATCTTCATTTGTGAATAGATATTAAAAAATAATTATTTTTTCTTCTGAAAAGTAAAATTAGATAATGATAATATCGTTATTGTTACTAAGAAAATACTGGCCTGTGGTTCGAGCGCACTTCTATAATAAAAGCGCTTTTATGGAGCGCGCTATTACATAATATTCTTATGTGTTCATAATAAAAGCACAGTCTGAAGATTACGTTAGGATTATTGAGAACAAGATACATGGTTCATATTATTTTGAATTTAACAATATCTTAAATAAGTTGTAAAATGTAAAAATGATACTTGAATCTTTCTGAAGGTCACACTATAATTATGGAGAATATATATTCCATTTCACATTCGTTTATTGTAGTTGTAATTCATCCTCTTGTTGAAAGGTCCGGGGTTCATTACTTCTTACTTGGTTATGTCAGGTGCCCTAAATTTTGCAAGGGGTGGGCTAGATATAATGGCTATCGAATATCCAGCTGCGTGCTGTTGTTTATTTAATTTTAAATACACCGCCGACTGCTGGACCGAGGTTGGGGTAGCACCCTCTTTTTAAGGGTGGAATTAGTGACCCCTTGTAGTTCACGCCTCTGTAAGGGGATTGAGAGGTTGACCCCCACGTGTGTGTGGTGAAGTTCCGGGAGGAAATGTGCGTTTCCGGATATGTTATAGTTTGCTGAAATTTTGATGATCAAATATTTAATTAAAACTATTTTAAGAAATGTCAAATTCAAATTTCAATATTTAATTTCACCCTTGTTTGAAGAAAGATTTTTTTAAAATATTTGTTTGAATACAAACTATGTTCTGTTTTAAAATCATATTTTGATAAATTTGATATTATTATTAATTATTATTAAAGCGGGGATGCCACTCCCTTGGGCATGCGTTTAGGTCTGTTCGTTTGTCTTACTCTTTCTACTCCATGCAGAAATCCGCGTTCGTTTCTTACAGATCATTACTTGAATTTTATTCAGTTTCAATCGAGCAATTGCTCATCTCTGCTTAGATCATGATTTTCTTACTCCATGTAGAAAGGAGGAGTAAGAAAGAGCAAGCAAGTATTGTGGGTAATTTTCTCAGTTGGGTTGTGTTTAGATCTATCTCAATCATAGTGGTTGACGTATATAAAAAAGTGCAAAATATTTATAGCACGAAAATTTTATAAATGAATAACATATTTGACTTATATTTTTTTATTCAATTTCTTAGGGTGATCTGCTAATTAATATTTTAAAATTTTTGTGAACAATGTTATTTTTATTGCTAGTATCTGACAACATATATAACATATCATCGTCATCATTTATTATTTTGTTTTCTATCAAAAGATTCATGTTTACCAAACATTTGTCTCTTATGATAGCTTTAAAGTTTTGACAAGTTCCTTACACTACACAAAAATTACGTTCGTTTGTATACGCTCCGAGTAATTACTCAAATCTGATCTAGGTGAATAAAAGAAAAATATCAGCGTACTCCTACGTCTATAGAATAAGACAAACGAACAGACCTTTTTTTGACTTTGAGCAAAGCGTAGTTTCTATGAGTTTATAAAATTATTGAGAATATGATAATTTCATAACCAGTTCCGGAAACTTTACGGCGTAAAGTATTATAAAAATCAGTTTACCAATTTAGATAAGTAGTCGCCAAACAAAATTATTCACCTTTTATAAATAATCTAATAATTAAATATTAGCATATCTGATATAAAACAACTAACCTTACAAAACACCCCTATTTTGCTCCTTATTATACTTCTTCATACAGTTCAAATTGGAATGTTCATCCCTACAATGACAATAAATACTACGGTACCTGATTTTAAATGCGTGTATATTACAATACGCAATTGAGATGATACGGTTTGAATGAGATTCAAAGGACATTGGGATAGTACAACCCTCCAGGGCGTTATTATAGAATGAAGGGGGGTGATTCTATCCGCAGATCTAAAACCATAGCGGAAAGCTTAAGCTGTTTTTTTCCTCTCTCAGGATTAGAGTTTTCGATTTTGAGTTTTGACATGGTGAATTAATTCTCTCTATCTAGATTAGATTAGTTGGACGATGGACGTTACGTAGTTTTTATTTATTTTCATGAAAGGAAGGGCCACTGCAACTAATTTTTCTGCTTTTATTAATTTCATATTCAACTCATTTCGCACTAACGCACAAATTTATATAATTTACACAGATTTTTGTAAAGCTTTCGATAAAGTAGGCCATCAAATACTTATTGAGAAAGTAATAAATAACTTCAAATTCTCTAATAATTTGTCAACACTTATATCTTCCTATCAATCTAAGAGAAACATGTACATAATGATTTCAAATCCACTCTATTCCTTGCCACTGCAGGAATTTCTCAAGGTTCGAATCTTGGTCCGCTTCTTTACATCTTATTCATGAATGACATTACAACATACATTGAACATTCTCACTATTTGTTATACGCCGATGACATTAAAATTGTTAACAATACTGACGATAGTTTAAAACTTCGGTATGAAATTGACAATCTAATTTTAAATGCTTTAGTTAACATTGCTTGTTCAAATATTTCATGATTGTCTGAATATTGAGAAAAGACACGTGATCTCATAAAATTAGGTTACTATAAAATTTACATTTAATTTTTTACCTACCCCTGGTAAGGGAGGTATAGGGATCGTGCTAAAGTCGCATATCGAGAATTTGGTAAATGACAATGATGTCTGTGTGTATGTGTGTATGTGTGTGTGTGTGTGGGTGTGGATCCTCTTTACGCTCTAACTCAAATACTATCATTTAGAAAGTTTTGAAACCATATATTTCTACCTTGTTCTAATATGGAAAAAACCATTAGATATTGGTGGCAATCGGATAACCGGAAATGGCAGTTTACTTGAAGCTCAAGATAGTTTTTCTTCAAAAAATACCTTTAAATGTATTTTTTTCGCAATTTGTTGTTATAAAAATTAAAGATTATTCCATTTTCTACAGGTTTGCTTTAATACTTTTCTGTATATTCTATGGATAAATTTATAAAGTAATATAAAAATTATACCCCATAGGTAAATGGCGGGAGGTATTGTGTTGGTCACATCAGATTTTTTTATACAGTTGCAATGTATTTTTTTACTACCAGTTACAAATTCTTTGAACATTATGTAAATAATAAAATCCGCATTTTAAAACTGATAAATGACTGTAAATGTCACTTTATTATTTACTATCGTGTATTATATGCGAAAGATTTAACGTAGTATGTTTGTTTAATGCTGCAAATGACTTTTCCTACCGACTGTAAAAATGTATTCAGTTACAAATTGTTTGGAGTGTGGCGTATGTTGGAATAGTAACATTATCATTAAGTGATTTAGATGGAGCGATCGTATATCCTGACGTCAACAGCTGTATTTGGATGTAACTGTTTCATTTCATTTATTTCACTAAACAGGGTGATGCATTTTCGTAGTTTTCTAAACGTTTTTTACCTCTCGCTAAAGCTCCCTTCCCACGGCCCGTTATATTGCGGGCCGCGTCGGGCCAGCTCGCACCAACACGCCGTGGGAAGGGTACCATCCGTGGCGGCGCGGCCTGGCCTGTGCGGGCGCGCCCGATCCGCTGGAAGTCGGTAATTTCAAAGGCGCGAACCGGCGCGACGCGAGAGCGCGCGTGGCTGCCCGTGATGGCGCGGATTGTTGCTGGTTCTTTCTTTCTTGTTCATTTCATTTCATTCGTACCTTCGTGTTGTCATACGTCAATATGCAGTGGTCGAACGAGGCTATTTTTGAGTTTTTGACTTTATATGAAAACGAATGAATGACGACATCCACCAGCGTCTTTTCTTCTTTTTACCTCTCGGTAAGAGAGGTATTGCATTCATGCTAAAAATCGCATATCTAGATTTTATTGAATAAGCACGTTTTAAGATCCCTACAATCCGATTTTAACATTTTTACGATGATGTCTGTGTGTGTGTGTGTGTGTGTGTGTGGATGTATGTGTGTGTGTGTGTGTGTGTATGTATGTAGGATGTTGGAAGGACGATTACTCAAAAACTATAAGACTTTAAATTTGTTTAACTTCGTATTTCCCAATCGGACATTCATGGGAAGATCTGAAAAGGTTTTGGTAACAATTGGACAACCGGAAGTAGAAGATTTTTGAAAAAAAATCTTCTAAATAATATTTTTTGAAAATTTTTCTTGGTAATATTAAAGAAAATTAAATTCTCTATCTGATACATTTAAATATTTTATTATACATTCTATAGATTTAGAGATAAAAGAAATATAATATATAAAATAATCTGTTATAATAAATTTTATAGCCGAAAGAATGCCATGGAAAATTTAAATTGTAACTGACAGATAAATGTCAGTGTCAGAAATCCGAAGACATTCCTGAAGACTTTTTCTGGGAAGTACATACATTACCTATATTATTTCTTAATGTATTAATAGTTAAAAATTAAAAAATAAAAGGTATACTACATATATCCTTCAAAAATACTGTCAATCCTGACAATGAATTGGAAACATTTCGAAATATTAGAAGACTAACTTTCTTCATAAAATGAATTTAAAATTGAACAATCTAAATATAAGGAATAGATATACGTAAGTAGAATTTTTCGTGTAGCGTGTAGGTATACAAGAAATGTTAAATAAAGGGCGCGAGTAGTCATGTGATTTTGTTGGCCTTGACAAGCAGATATGTGGGCCCATGTCAGAATGATAGCTAGTAATTATGTATATAGATGTCAAGTATTAAAATTTCTCATTCTAAATTTAGTGATTTTCAAATTCCATGTGGTTTATTTTCCTCGACAAGTAAATACCACACTCCTGGTGACAAATTAACTACGTGTATTTAGAAAATCTTGAAATACTGAATGAAAAATTGACAATTGACATCCATGTACATAATTACTAATTATCATTCTGAAACGGGCCCCCACATCTGCTTGTCAAGGCCAACAATGTAACATAACTGTTCGCGCCCTATACTTATGTAACAAAAAAAGGAAGTGGCGAGAGGTATTGTGCTGGCCACAACAGATTTTTTTCTTTGTTCAGTAAATGGTGTCCACTGAATAATACAAAAGCGGCTGCAGCAACAGCAATGCTTTCTTCTCGCGACATTTTGGAATAGTTCTTCAAACCAAACTAAGCATCATGCCTCGGGCCCACACGCGCCATGGGAAGAGTTCGGCGCGGGCTCGCCTGCGGCGCGTGCTCGCCCGCACAAATCGACGCGGCGCGGCGCGGCCCGTGAAATCACACGCCGTGGGAAGCCACCATAAGAGAGGTATTGGATTCATGCTAAAATTCGCATATTCAGATTTTAGTGAATATACACGTTTTAAGGTCCCTAGAATCCGATTGTGTAATAACGGATTCCTCAATCTAACAGTAATGGGAAGAGTTGAATAGGATCTGATAACAATTGGACAACCGGAAGTGGTAGTTTCTAAAAAAATGTTTTCTAAATATTATTTTTGAAAATTTATGTTACTACAAATAGAAACGAGAGGTATTGTGCTGGCCACAACAGATTTTTATTTCTTTATTATACTAGCAGAACGAAACATTTATCTCTCTCATTTGCAAAGACTACAACTGTGTGCGATAAGGATGGATATAACACGCTTGTTTTTCAAAATTCCATATTGTTTCAGCTAAGTTAGGTCATTTCATTTTAAAACTATATGCTCGTTGACAATACTTTCGCTGTAACGTAAGTTTATTAATTCAGATATACTACTTCATAGTCGTTCAAATAATTTTATATTACGTAAAAGAAATAACGATTGACTTAGAAATAATTGTAAATATTAATAAATACGAATATCATTAATAAATATTTATTACTAGTACATATTTTTTTCTTCTTTTTCAAAAATAAATAACACCCAACATGCGTCTACTGCCTAATAATTTTCACTATATCATGTAGTTTTATGACTATAAGTATCATACCGATTTCCTCTGCATGACATGAGTCATGTAAAAATGACATGTTGTAAACACTCATCATGTTATGTTCGCGAGGTCGTGGTTCATGTCGGATGTCAGATGCAGGTGCATGTATGTCATACGAACACCTGAACATCATCACCATGGTGGGGGACTTGTTATTGTGTGCTTTATGGCTATATCGACCAAATTATTTCGCTTTCGTGATAACTTATCTTTAACTACGGTATGCAGGTGTATGATTTTGTTATTAAATTTTAATTGCATATTTAACTGAACTGAGGTCAAACGTCATTTTAATACTTCTTATTGTTGTACTGCATACACATTATACGAAATTGACATTATGTTAGGATAAAATTCATAAATAATTAAATAATTAGATGCTGGTGTTGGAAAAAATATGTACTGCGTGGAACAAATTCGAGTTCCTTATATGCAAAACTTGCTTATTATGCACGATACAGAAAATTGATGTAGGTCTTTATGGACCAACATTTTGAGACAATATAAATTTCTTTTGTTTTTGAGCTACAGGCTATAACTTAATTTTCGCTTATTTTTAAAATACCACGTATCCCCTTTTTATGAGAGATAATAAAAAGATTTTTTTTTTATTATACCCCGATGTGTAAAGTTGACACTGTAACGTGCGCCCCTGACTCAAGAGTATACGAGCGCCGCTACTGGTAATTACACGGCTGATCTCAATCCTTTGTATTCAATGTCATTGTGGCGTCAGAAAGTACCAGAAGGGCACTGGGCTGTATAAATACCGTCCGGAGGTCAGCGGAGAGAGAGTCTGTTATATAGAAGCACCGAGCAATGAACAGTGGGTGATATAAATAAACATTCAACGAGTTGTTAACATAAATAAATGTAGTTTATATAAATAAATGTAGTGATATAAATATTGTTGAAATAAATAATCTTAGTGTGTAAGCATTTAATAATATTCTTAGTCTTAAATTAGTGTTTATAATTATTTAATAATAATGTTAGTTACTTTTATTATCTTTTTAATATTTATCGAAATTATTTATCGTTTAATAAACGTATTATTTTAATCAATATTATTTCTTTAATTTTTACACTTCACCCATATAAATAAAACGTTACAATACTTTATATAATGCAGACAATGTGTAACGTAAACGATTTTCGTATTTTATTTACACATTACAATACAATTCCACCATCAATATACGTTTGCATTTAAAATGTCTTACTTAATTTTAGTTTTTTCTATACATTCAAGTTGTTCAAGTCAAATTTCTAATTTGTTTCAGGAATTTTATTTAAGGTCTTATAAAAAATATTGCATACAACTCAAATGTAAACAAGCTTTATGACATTTGGTTAATAATATTTGATTTCATGTGATAAAGATTGTGTTTACACTCTTGTTACATGAATAACTATTATGTTGTTTTTAAGTAGAATATCGTGGTGTAATTAAATTTTTTTCAAAACAATAATTCTCGAGATATAAACACAAACAATATTTTTTTAAATGGGAATGTATGTTGAAAATAATCTCATTTTCCCTTATTTTATAAGCTTTTCAACTATGTATAACAAATCTACATTCTTTTATTTCAAACATGAATAAAAGATGAATTATTAATTTATTGGAATGAAAAAATTAAAAACTATTAAGAAACAAATGGAAAAATCAGTTACAGATCATCAATTATTTATTTATAATTTTATTTTGTTTATTTGTACTCATTTTTCTAATTTATATACTACAGAAAACATATGAAGCCACAATTTTCGAATAGGGTCAAAGCCAACTATAACGCCGATGAAAAAATAAATTAACTAATTCGAAATTAATTGACTAAAAATAATTTTGGGAACTTAATTAATATGCATAGAATCAAAATAAACAATTGGTGATCTATAATTGGTTTTTTCTTCGTTTGTTTCTTAATAATTTTCAATTTTTTCACCCCAATAAATTAATAACTCATTTTTATTCATGTTTCAAACAAAAGAATGTAGACTTGTTATACATCATTGAAAAGCTCATAAAATAAGATGAGACAATTTTCAACATTTGTTCCCATTTAAAAATATTATGTTTGTGTTTTGAAAAATCTAATTACACCGCGATATTCTACGTAAACAACGATATAAAAAATTATCTAAATATTTTTTCTAGGTCTGTCCTACTCTTTGTACTCCATGTGGAAATCCGCGTTCGTTTATCGCATATCATTCCTTGAATTTTGTTCGGTTTCAATCGAGCAGTTGCTTATCTGTGCAAAGATCATGATTTTCTTAGTCCATGTAGAAAGGAGGAGTTCTAAGAAAGAGTTAGCAAGTATTGTGGATAATTTTCCCAGTTGGGTTGTGTTTAGATTAACCTCAATCAAGTGGTTAACACACATAAATATAAAGTGCAAAAAAGCAAGAAAATTTTATTAATGAATAAAATATTTTTATTTTTACTTATAATTTTTTTCAATTCAGGTTATATTTAAATAATCTGCTAATGAATAATTTTAAATTTTTGTGAACATTTTCATCTTTATTGCTACTGTCTGACGGCATCTTTTATTATTTCGTTTTCTATCAAAAGATCCATATTTTTCATATACTTGTTTCTTTACAATAACTAAAGTTTTGACAAGTTTACGTTCGTTTGTATACGCTTCGAGTAATTGCTCAAATCTGATCTAAGCGAATAAGAGAAAAATATCAGAGTACTCCTACATGTTTAGAGTAAGACAAACGAACAGACCTTTTTTATCTCTCATAATAACCTGTTATGAAGTATTTTCAAAATAAGCGAAAATCAAGTCTTAGCTTATACCTCAAAAACAAAAGACGATTGAAAATTCTTGTAGTACCTACTAAAATTGTCTCGAAAAGTTGGTCCAAAAAGATACATCAATTTTCTGTAGCATGCATAATAAATAAGTTGTTCACGCTTATGAAGAATATTATTGTCGTCACAAATAATATACGTTGGTACCTTCGAGATTATAATCTTTTCATTTGGTCATTATATTCTTCATTCTCGAAACTTTAGTATCTCGTATCTAGGTAAAGAAATAATTATGTACTCATCGCTGAAATTATTAAAATTTAGAATATTATATGAGATAATAAAGTATGTAATTTAAAATTAAAAGAAAATTTTTTAGTGTAAAGATGTCCTATCTATATGTGAACAAACAAAATTATCATAAAAATGAAAACCCATCGATGATGTATTTATAAATTCATGATGTCCTATTTTATTAACTTACTATATCTAAAGTTCTCAACAAAATTACAATATTCATAGTTTGATAAGATCGATGTTTCGCTGAAAGTAGAGAACAGTCATGAAAGATTCATTTCATTTTCTGTAAATCCTTATTCCAAGCAAACTTGGACTTTATGCCCTGATAACATAGATACTACAATTGCGTCTTCTTCCGCCATCTTGGCAGTGCGTGGGAATTTGCAGGATGTAGCCAATCACACTCCTGCTGCTTTATTGACGCAGGGTAGCAGGATTGTCTCCATGTCCTGATATTTCTTGCAGGAAGCAGGATGGTGATGTAAATAAATTAAGTACATTTCGGATGTCAGCCAATAATGTTTATTTGTTATAATTTTTTTGTTAGATTAAAAGTAGGTACTTTTTAAATTCTGAAAATCAAGGCTGAATAAAAATTTTCAATATTGTTTGAAAAATATGAAAATTTTATAAATATTTCTAAAATATATATTATGCAAAATAAATGACAGGATTTTATTGTTGTTTATGCTAACAGATCAATAACATATTTTAAATTTCAAATATATTTATTTAGTCAAAAAATATTTACATACAAGACTTTTATAAATAAATATTATTTTGTATATGTATTAGTAAAAGTAAATAACAAAAATATACAATATAAATAATAACAAAAATGATGATTAGAACCGTTTCAATTGACTAGAAATATTATTTTACATTTGATTTCTATTAGGTGTTAACAAATACTTGAAATCTTAGTCATACAGTATTTATACTTACAAAACCGACGTTTAGGTATACGTGATAATATCGTTATTGTTGATTCTTCAGAATCTTAAACATAAATTTATGTACACATTCATTTAAATATTTAGTTTTACTTTTAACAACGTACAAAAATAAATGTATACAGTATTTTTTTTAAAGACGTCTGATCAAGGTCATCTACGAATTCTACAAATTAAGATTTTAGCTCCACCTATTGTCAAATTCAGTAGTGTCGTTTATTTAGTTTTTATGAGGGTATATAAGATACTACTGTTGTTTTATTATGATAAAAGTATATGTTACAGTAACAGCTTTCAAAATTCAAAACTAAGTCAACTGGTAAGTTTATTAGCAAATGTAAAACCAAATATCTGCAAAATAAGATACTGACAGACTGACACAGAAAATGACGTTATTCGTACGGCTATGAATCAAGGTAATATATCTGAATTAATAAATAATCTTACGTTACAGCGAAAGTATTGTCAACAACGAGCATCGTTTTAAAATGAGAGAGATAATTGTATGCAATTTGTTAATTAGTTCAATATACAAATGGCATTGATCGGACATCTTTAAATTTTTTACTGTACATGATTATATGTTTAAGAATCTGTAAGATCTTATTTACACTGAGGAAGATATATGTATACTGAAACGTTGGTTTTGTAAGAATAAATGCTGCATGATTAAGATTTCGAATAATTCCTAACAGATAATTTAAAACACAGTCGAGAATTTTACCTACATTATGTTTTATTTTCAAAGCAATGTTGAAATAAATAATATTTTATCGTTGTATATGAAATATTAAATCTTAGCTTAAATTATTTATATATGAAGCAGTGCATTATTAGGTATAATTACACTTATTCTATTGACTTTATTTTCTGTTTATCACATTTAATATTTAAAAGATTTTTTTTTTTGAAATAATGTATGGATAATGAAACGATAAATATCGTGATATCATTATTTAAATATTGTAAGAAATAGTAAATTAAATTACTAACATTTGTACATGATATTTTTAAGAAATATGTACTATTTTTTTATACACAAATAAAATATTAACGTCAAATTACATTAGTAACTAACAATTTACATTATATGAAATATTTACATTACTAGAGTAGAGTAAAATTCATAATAATTAAGTCTAAATATGAGGGCGAATTGAAATGTTCGTAGCCTAACACAGAGATGGCAACACTGGACGCACAATTATTTTTGTGAGGTTATGTGATCTGCGTAAATAATAGTTATTTATGCAACAAGAGTGTAAACACAAACTTTATGACATGAGTCACGACAATTATTGACCGAATGTCATAAAGCTTGTTTACACTTGAGTTGCATACAAGATTTTTTAAACGACCTTCTGAAACAAATTAGAAATTTGACAAACGAGCAGACAACAATTTAACACACCAAATACCGAGTTCACATTTGACAGATAACAGATCTGAAGTTGAATACTGCAGTACTCAGTCAGTATTACCAACATGGTTGTACAGAAAAAAACTAAATTTAGATAAACAACTTCTATAACGTGTAAAGTAAATACAATACGAAAATCCTTTACTTTACACACTGTTGGCAATGCGGAGTATGATTTTTTTTTACTTATATGAATTTTACTCTACTTAAAAATAAAAAAGGACGGCAAACAAAAATATTGCAATAACATATTCTTTTCGTAAACTTACTATGCACATTTTTTATAACCGCAGTGACTTTCTTCTCCACGTGGTTCAGTCGTTGTTAATGAAGGTGGAGTTAGTGGCATTGGACTTGTTGGCGCGCGGGTCTTCCGGAGTCCATACTTTGGCGTACATCGTGCCGTTGGGGTTGGTGTCCTTGGTCCTGGACCAGGAAAGGGAGTGCGCGGTGAAGTGGTTGCCTTGTCCTGCAGAAATAAGGTAGGATTTAATTATTTGTTTATTGATAATTGTTTTTGACAAGACATTTATAAAAAAATGGGAAATATTGAAGATACCTATGTTTTAAATTAGCTTTATCATCCAATTCATCTTTTTATTAACAATAGCAATATATTTTTTTAATGATAGACATAATAATTGGCTATAAAATTTATAAGAATTTAAGCCCGACCCTACCACCTCTAGTTAAAGTGACAATTTATTAACCATTAGTAAAGAATTAAATTGAAGGTTAGAAGCGAAGCGAACAACATTTTTAACTTCCAGTTAGTTCTAACCAAAGTTGGTAAGAACAATTTTACAACATAACTGTTGGTTAGTACTGTCACTTTAACTAGAGGTGATAGAACTGGGCCCTTAATCAAATTGGTATTTCGTATACAGAGAGAAACATAACGTATAAATGTATAGATTTGCTTTTTATAAAATATAGTTTTTATAGAAAGAGGCAAAGATAAAGAATACTATTCTTGAGTAAAATAAAATAAAAATATAGAATTGAGATATTTACAGGGTATTTCTAAACTTATGCGCTAAATTTAGCGTAAAAAGATTTTTTGAAATTTGCATAAATAACAGTTTACTTAAATGTACATTTGATAGCAATTTTTATTATTTTATACTTTAATAATGTAATAAAATTATAATTTCTTTGGTGCAGTGTATTTGTTTACGTATTGAAATTAAATTTATTATTGTTATTAGATATAAAGTATAGCCCTAGACATTCAATATTATTATGAAATAATAACGGCACCGGAAATATTAGATTATGCTCGCGTTCAGCTGGGATCGCGCTAGTCTTGCAAAATGTTGCGCTATTTATTAGTGCTAGATGCATACTGGAAGCCTTTATTAACTTTAAATTCTACTAGATTTCAAATTCAACCAGAATTGAGAATTTTCTCCACTATTTTACAGAGTAGATTTCAAATTCTACTGATCTGGAGCAGTAGAATTCGTTTCTATCATTTATGTTGATATTTCTTTATTTAGGTTTAGTTTGAAAAGATGACTTTTAATCATATTTATATTAATTATTCTTACCCAATTCTAATAAAATTTGAAATCAAGTAGAAATCGAGGCCCTTTGCACGGCATTTATTTGTTGAAATTAGTGCACAATTGCAATTTAAAGTAAATAAAAATCATGAACTGACAGTTCTATCTGTATAGTGCGGATACAGCTCCTCATTTCTTCGCTAACTGTTTTAGCGATATATTTCTTGCTGTCTATTTCTGATACAGCGCTAGATTCTAGCGAACCGTTGTGCTAGTCTAGCGCTAGCCCGGCTAAACGTGAGAAATATATTATAAGTTGGTAAATATGAATAATTAGTTTTGAAGAAAATTATATTTTTTTTACAAAATATTTTAAATTGCCCAAAACTACATACTTATGTGTCCTTTACTTATAAATTTTATTATTTTGTTATACTACTAAAAACTAAATGTCAATTTGAAATTATTTATCTCGATATTTATGTATTTACTAGCCATGCTGTGAAATAACAACATTTGTAATTATTTTTTAAATAAAATATGGATTTACACAAGCATAAAATAAATGTAAATATGAATTCAAAATAATAAATATACAAATTTAATAATTCGAAAAGTTGTAGTAAAATTGTAAAGGAAATATAGTATGTCCCATTTAGAGCTACCATTGTAATCTCGAGAACTATAAGAGATGCAATGTGTACGTACAGGGGCCATATCAGACGTGCATTTGTTTTTCCAACAATTCTCATAGCGCACTAGATAACCTATTTAAACCGTTAGTAACCGAGAAAAATGTTCTAACTAAAAAAGTTAGATATTTTTATTGCCTAACCAGTGTCGTAAGAAATTTTTATATCCGTAAATTTCCGAGATATTAATTTCAATTTCAATGATGTGAATTATTTTTTTCCTTATTTTATAGTAAATTTAGTGTAACTTCTTTATTTGCAATATTTTTCTCAATTACTAAGTTATTTGAAATAACAAAATTTAATTTCTTGTCATTATCTAGTGCCCCATGATAATTTTTGGAAAAACAAAAGCACATCTGAGATGGACCCATATAGGTGCACAAAACTCTTATACTTTTCGAGATCTGGTGGCAGCTCTAAATGCGACATACTGTATGCTATCATTTTGTCGGTGGTGTTGCATAGCATGCAGTAAATAAAGCATGTAAATATATGTTATATGATATTCACTCATACACGTGTTCACACACCTAGTATTTATACATGAATTAAACGTTAATGCTTTTGTCAGTTATGTCATACAACCCATCATTAATGTCTAAATTATAAATTATCTTTACGTAGCAGTTGTACAATTTTTCATGTAGGTAGGTACGCACACGGATTTTTTTCTGAATCAAAACTAGACAAAAACTTATACATAAAATATGATAGGTAACAATTTTTCTGCTATTGAATAGTTTGTAATATTGATTTAGTCATTATAACCAACAACAACATGCAATAACTATATCTGAGTTTTATCTAGTTCTTCACTTTAAAATTGCATACATACTTCTAAATTCATTTAATATTAAGTAAATTTCTTTTTACGTTTTCCCTTATTTATCGTCTTTTGCTTTCCATAATTATTTGACAGATATTGATTAAGAAATTTATCTTACCTATTTATAGATCGTTATTTATCGATCAAGAATTTCGTCCTCTTCAAAAACTATGAATAGAAATTTAACTGTAGTAAATTCAGTTTCGCAAATTGCAAATAATTGAAGCAAAAATTAATAGAAAACACACAACATTTAACTCGTTTTTTTATAATGTTGGAATCAAATATGAAAATTATTTCAGTTTTTTTTAGATTTTTAAGTATTTAATACCCAAATTTATCTGTTTTAAAATGAACATTAATTAGCTAACAAAATTCATCATCATCCCTAGTAATTTTCCTATATTTCACGTTTCACGGGGTATATTAATTCTACATCTGCTTGCATAACGAATCTGCTACGAGGGTATTTCTCTTCGGTTGCCCCATGTATAATCGATCACGTGACCTAGGACCTAGAGCCCCTGATGATTGCACGTTGCTCTTAAACAGTATACAGCGTGCAGGGTATATTATTGTGGGGTACACGACAAGTGGTGGTTGTTGTCCAATTAAAGACCATTGTTGAAAGATGGATATTGAGATATTAGGATGTAATGTGTTGCTATATAAACGTGCGGGCGTACATTTTTATTATTTTGTTTTGTTTGTAGTGAGCGGAAAATGATTAACTTTTATGAGTTTTATGCAAAAATAAATTGTATGGCGGCTAAATGACTCCGTAACTAATATATTGACACATATTCATCTAACTAGAAAAGTAAAAAGTGCAATACGAGCACAACCCCAAATGTATTCGTACAACAATAATCTACGAGCAAATATATGACAAAAGACAAGTCCCAATTTTTTTCGTTCCAACAGTAAATAATACAATATTTATGTTACTTTTATCTATAAAGGTAACTGACAATGTACTCAATTATTTGCCGTCTTAAATTTTATTACTTTAATAATAAATATTTGCGAATTATTAAAGATGAAAACATTTGTCACATGCAGACAATGGTTTGCTTGCAAATAAATTATTATTAAACCTAAGAAATTTTATTATAAGCAATGTATTCAAGTTCTAACACTATTAATACACCATATCAAAATTTGTTGAATTGGAGTAATATCTATATAGCATCCAGAAGTTTATTTTTTTTAAATATAATTGTAGGTCGTACTTTAATAAATAAATATCACTTTGCAAATAATTTTACTAAAAAAATAAAATTTAATAATTAATATAATAATTATTTGAATATATTGTCAGTTTCCTTTACCTTCAGTTTTATAAATAATACTAACATAAATATTGCATTACTGTTGGAACTAAAAAAATTAGCCCGTGTCTGTTGTCATATATTTGCCCATAGATTATTGTTAAAATGATAAATTTAGGTAATAACATTATATTTAAATCCTGTACACTATATTAATACATCAAATAAAAATTTGCCCAAATATAGTCTTAACTATTGTAATCTAAAAATTTATTTCTTCTTTCTGTTAATATATTTTTTTCAGAAGATACGAATACATTTGGGCATGTGTATATCCTCTTTACGCTCTAACTGAAATATCATTCAGAAAATTTTGAAACCTTGTATGTATAACTTATTCTAATATGGAAAGAAACCATTAGCTCAACACACTTTTTCTTCAAAAAAAAAAATACATTTAAATTACATTTTTAGAAGCCCTATGCTCGCCCACACTGTCTTAACTGGAATAAAGTACATTTTTTATGATTTACAAGTAGAACGGATACCACTTTTTCATAACAATACATAGTGGTCTATTTTTGAATTGTTTGACAATAAACTTGTGATAATGAGAATACAATTTTTTTTATGAAAACTAGCATTTAATTTCAGTACCGAAATTTGTGTACAAAGCAGATTGGCACACCCAGCAATGGGTAATATGTCGTGATATATTTAATTTCATGCATTCATAAAGGCTATTCTACATTCTACCTCTGACAATAATCTTCTTGGGTTCCTCTCTCTGTTGATTCCTCGTGATTCCAAGGCCTTCTTGATTGGCATTGCGGTCCGTACGCACCAGTTCGCTGAGGAAGTTGATGTAGCCGATGGCTAGTTTGAGGGTGTCCACTTTACTAAGTCGCTTCTCGTACGGCAGGGTTGGGATGTGGGCTCGAAGACCTTCAAAAGCGTCGTTGATACTCTGCATTCTTTTTCTCTCGCGCAGGTTGGCGGCTTGGCGTTGTTGGATTTGTTGTTGGGGGCACTTTGAACGACGGCGGTGCCGCATACGACCCCTGAAAGAAAGACAGGTTATAAGATAGAGTAACCAATATTGCGATCTCAAGAATCATAAGAAATACGATATAGTCGGTACAAAACCCATATAGGACTGCGACCTATATTTATTGATATACAGGATGGTGACCGCGACCCCGGAACATAGGATTTTAACATGTAATTTCTGCTTCCCTACTTATTTTAGGTAAAAATGCTTCAAATAAAAGTTGTAGGGCATCTTAATCAATAAACAAAATTAAGTTTTTGTGCCTTGTAACGGCAGATATTAGGTATGAAAATGTCGAAAATCACCTCCAAAACAGCCATTGAATTGAGACAAAATAAATTTATTTTTATTAGATATTAGATATTATTTCTAATTTCTGTTTCAATTAATAGAAATTACAAATAATAATGAAATTAAATTAACCTAGCTTGACAGATAAATCGTTAATATTTGTTAATTTTTTGTTTCAGTTCCATGGCTATAGCTATTTTTGCGGTGATTTTCGATATTTTCATACCCAATTTTTGACGTTACAAGGCATACAAAATTAATTTTGCTTAATGATTCAGATGAAGAATTTTATGCCCTACAACTTTTATTTGAAGCTTTATTACCTAAAATAATTAGGGATGTAGGAAATTCCGGGGTCGTGGTTTTTAAATCTCTTGCCCTCTGATAAATGTTCATTGTTTTGTCATGTATACCTATGTTTATATGATTTCATATATGTTTAAAAAAATAATATTGTTTATTCTATCAAAATACGTCCAAGTGTCATTAATAAAAGTATTTTCATTCATTATTGTGTCTTTTCATCATTTGTGATAAATGACATACGTATTTGAGGTAGTTTCTTTTTGCCACACAGAGGTTATAGAATATGTTCATAAGGCGACATTATCCCTATCGTAATTCTGTACAGGAAATAATTTGAAATTGTTAACATAGTTCGTATACATTGGCGTATATTTTGGCATTTTTGTGTGCCGCGTGTTGATTTACGAGATTTATCAATAATGTCAAAGATAAACTATCGAAAAGGGCTAGAATAATGGTCTTGCGTGCATGTGCGTTTTTTGACGCACAAATAGTTATTTACATAATCAGTTATGAAAAGTGTGATATTTTTGCTAATAATGTGAGTCAAACACATGGAGGTAGGAATAATATGGAGAGAGCATATATTTGAACTATGGGCAAGTGGAATGTTACCCGGTGGGGACGGACGCAGATACTGTATTAGTACACACTGTAATGGGAATTCGCGAAACATTTAAAGAAAAACCAATATAAAACACGAAATATATCAAAAAGTGGCAAACGGCAAACACTTCTCCATCAAACGTCGACGTACAAAAACATGCAATTCACAATTGACAGCAATAACCTTGTAATTTCTTCAAAATGACATGGGACACATTGTAGAGGGGGAAGCGACTTCACTAGTGATTGCAAATACTCCCTCCATATTATTCCTTCCTCCATGGTCAAACAATATCACGTTTTCATAACGTATTATGTTACGTACAAAATTTGATTTATTTCCTCTAAAATAATTAAAATACACAAAATTCTAGGTTTTGCTATGACAACTCAATCAAAATTTATTTACCAAAGCATTGCCGTTAAATGAATTTAATTTTTATCTATTGCTACCCTTGGTAAGGGAGGTATAGGGATCATGCTAAAAATCGCATATCGAGATTTCGATATATGACCACGTTTCATGGTCCATAGAATCCGATTTTAACATTTTCACAATGATGTCTGTGGGTGTGTGTATGTGTGCGTATGTGTGTGAGTGTGGCTCTTCTGGGCACTACTCAAATACTATCATTCGGAAAAATTTAAAACCTTGTACCTTGTATTTCGACCTTATTCTAATATGCAAAGAAGCCATTCGATTTTGGTATAAATCGGATAACCGGAAATCGCACTTTACTTGAAGTTTAAGTTTTTTCTTCCAAAAAATACCTTTAAATGTCATTTTTTCACGATTTATGTTAGTATAAAAATGAAAGATTATTGAATTTTGTACAGGCATGCCTTAATAATTGTTCTATATATTTCATAGATAAATTAATAAAATCAATTTTATAAATCTCGGAGTCTGTTTGACAGATAAACACAATTTCTTAGTTACACAGTTCATATTTCAAATGTATGTAACTGACACATAAATGTCAATGCCAAAAAAAAGAATCATTTCAAATTAGTTATACTAACGTTTTAAGAAGAAAATTGTAAATAGAACAATAGCATTGAATTTATAATATAAATTATAAATTCAATGACAATAGTTATATAGAAAGAAACTTAATATACAATAGTTTCCAGTATTAGTAAATATACAGGTATGTATTTAAATTAAAAAATAATAAATATATCATCACGGCATATTACGCATTTATGGGTGTGCTAATCTGCTTTGTACACAGAGTTCAGTAATGATGATGGCATATTTGTGTCGTGCGGGCGTTTATCAAGCGTCACCCCACGGGCACTCTTTTCTGGCATGGAGAGTGCACCACAGGGATTATTTTTTTGCCATTTAAAATTCGAAATATCGGTGAGGATTGAGTCCAGTTCCCCAGATTTGCGACCAAACATTCAAGCACGCGGCCACGAGACCATAGTTATATATGTATTTAAATTAATATAAATTAAATGGCGAGAGGTATTGTGTTGGTCATATCAGATTTTTAATTTAATGCTTTATGTCAGTACATGCTTATATAATTGAAAATGAGATCTGAATGTGTTCTGAAACCGATTTAGATCTTCCTACTGATGTAGACGAATTAAGTGTGAGTAAATAATTCATAAATTGATATTAAAGATAATTATTATTAATATATTATTGTTTCTTTTATTATCTGTTTGTCAGTTGTGTAATATTCTTTCCGTAACTCAGTTACGTCAAAAGGTTGAGTAACATTCAACTTTTTAAAACGGAATTAGATAAAGCATTAAATGGCATTAAGTACTGGCCAAAATAACAAAATTTCCCTTGGGAAAAAAGGTCACATTTTGTCCCTAGAGGTAGTCAAACTTTTGATACCTACCATAAAAATTTACTTCTACTTTCTGCCATGAGAAAAATATTAAATGATCACTCGTCAAATAGAAATAATTCCTAACATTGCAGTTTGACTAATAAATCTATTAAACTCATTTATATTTAATTTCGTACTTACTCCTTTGAACCTGAGCTATTTTCTTGGTCACTTGCATAAGAGTAGGAGGAGCCCGAATCAGAACTGTCGTCGTAGAGGAACAAATCGCTACTATTGGTTGAACCGGTACTGCCACCACCCGTTGCTATCCCGCCTCCTAGAAACGCCGACGCGTCGAAAAATAATTGCCGGTTTACGGCGTCGAGATCGAGGTTTTCCATGCTGAACATTACTGTCCGAAACGGGGGTTCGAAGCAGGCATTCACGAGGAGGAAATGTTTTTATTTTTTGGTTACAATTATTTATTTGTTTCAATTGTTTAACAAGAGATGAGCGGGGTAAAATTGGCTCCAAGAATGTTTTTTCACAGATGACTAGATATTTTACAGATAGAAATGACACTAAAATATTAATTCATATTAAGAAAATGTTTTCACATATCTTTAAGTACCTATTGTTTTATTAAACTGATTAAACTTTGTTTTATTTTGTTTATATGGTGCAATTGTTCAACAATGGTTAACATACTTCAAGCGTTCACAAAAAAATAATACTTATTATTGACTAGGTTTATTTTTTTGCAAATAATTTAATATAGAAAAATGATTGATTTTTTAAGATTTCAGGTTAATTTAACAATTCTCCTTTTTTGTATTTGTTTAAAAATATAACCAGCAATTTCTTTCGAAAATAATTATTATTTTATATTTAAATATCTTTGGTTTATAAATTCAAATTGATATACTTTATATTATAGATTATAAATAAATATTTCTGGGTGTGCGAATTTTCTTCTATTCGCATACTTCGGTAATGACAATATATCTATACAGTTCAGATATGATCAATAATAATTAATTCATAAATTAGGTAATATAGACTAGAATTTCATTGGTTTAATATATTATTTTGAGGAATATTTACACCAATTTATTATTTTTGCAACAATAATTTGAAATTTTTTTAATTAATAATTTTTATGCTTAACATTATATGAAATATATTTTAATAAAAATTTGTTATGTATCCAAATTAGGCCATATTTAATTTATATATGATTTAATTTTCTTATAATTAAGAGTAATTTTATAACACATTTTTTATCCACTATTGCTAATTTAAATTTCATCCCTCTAAACTACCCTTATCAAAGTCACTGATCCACTAATCACTGCCACGCGACTTCAGCCACCTTACAGCCACTTCACCACGTACTAGTCACCTAAACAATCTGTCACGTGTTGTCACTTAAGACACGTGTCAGTCGTGTGCCTCTGCTAGTAACACAATGCGTGCCGACGCGTCGCATAAACCCCGTAAAATGTAACTGCGTCACGATGCGTCGATGTTGGTGGTGATATGAGGATGTTTTATCCTCGGATATGTTCGGGATAGATCGGATATAGAGGAGTAGGGGTTGATTGTTGTGAAGGGTTTAATTGTTTTGTAGATTGCTGATAATATTATAGCAACTAATTTAGTATTTTTTCAATATCATTTTTTGATAAAATTAAAAGAAGTTGTTAAACAAATGATTCTTGAAAGGATGATTTCAATGAAATTATGGTGTAAGCAAATTCGTTGGGACTGAGAATCGAACATAAAATGGTTGAGATTTGATTTTAATTTTACATTCAATTCAATTTTTTGATGGCTATAGGTAGATATGAGTTTAAATTACCCACTTTAAAAGTTTCAATGTTATTCATGAATAGTGTGTTAAAAAAACCTAACTCGAAGTAGGTTATGAACAAAGAAACATATGTCATCACCTGATGATGACAGCAGATTTTTAGCTGTTGAAACGTTGTAAATAATTTTATAAGTTTGTTGCAAATATAGATAATGCAAGTTCAACATAAATTCGTTTTAATTCAAAATACGTTTCTCTTTTCCTAGCCTACTCCGAGTTAGGAAGGATGGTGATGGTAGCATGAATGGTGATTAGTAGATAACTAGGTAAGGGATGATTAGCAGTGTTTTAACTCTGTCAATCGTTTATGATTTATTTTCGAGAAAAGTACTTCAAATAAAAGTTGCGAACAATTAATTTTTCTATAACTGTTATTTGAAGTATTTTTACCTCTCGCTAAGAGAGGTATTGGATTCATGCTAAAAATCGCATATCCAGATTTTATTGAATAAGCACGTTTTAAGGTCCCTACAATCCGATTTTAACATTTTTACGATGATGTCTGTGTGTGTGTGTGTGTGTGTGTGTGTGTGTGTGTGTGTGTGTGTGTGGATGTGTGTGTGTGGGATGTTGGAAGGACGGTTACTCAAAAACTATAAGACTTAAAATTTGTTTAACAACGTATTTCCCAATCGGACATTCATGGGAAGATCTGAAAAGGTTTTGGTAATAATTGGACAACCGGAAGTAGAAGATTCTTGAAAAAAAATCTTCTAAATAGTATTTTTTGAAAATTTTTCGTGGTAATATTAAAGAAAATTAAATTCTCTATCTGATACATTTAAATATTTTATTATATATTCCATAGATTTAGAGATAAAAGAAGTATAATATATAAAATAATCTGTTGTAATAAATTTGACAGCCGAAAGAATGCCATGAAAAATAGTTGATAATTTAAATTATTTGTAACTGACAGATAAATGTCAGTGTCAGAAATAATGAGTAATGAAAGAAAAATGTACTTGGAGAATCCCTTAGTTCTTGATCTGTGACTATTATGGAGATGACAAGTCTAGGTTGAAGGTCTTAAATTTGTTTCAAACATTATGGGACAATGTACACCAGTACTATAGACTAGAGTAACTTTGAATTGCGAAAAAGCTATCAAATTCTTCTCAAGTAAGTTGTAAATATTGACAAAATTACACATCGATATAAGAATAATCGGAGTGCAATCTATCCGTCACTTTATTAAAGGGAATTAGTGTTATTTAGATATAACATGTATGAAAAAATAAAATGTAAAAGAAGATATGTAAGAATAGATGCACAATCCATATATACATTTTAGACCGCCCAACATTAATGTTTTTACTAGAAGAATATGTAGAGAAAGTAAACAACGTTGTTCGAATTGAAAATTGCAGTTACCAGCCTAATATTTATATATGGTAAACTCTACTTTGTAATTTATTGTAACATAATTTATGGTAAAATATCTTCATGTTGAGACATGCTATTATTGAATAATAAAGAAGTTTATACGTCATAGATTTATATGAATATATTATTTGTATTTATAAAAATATTCTTTGCTTTATGCATACAGCCAGGTAAAATATACGGCGAGAGGTTATGTGCTGGCCACATCAGATTTTTCTCAAATATATCATAAGTGGTAATTTTTTGCCGGAAAATTTTTCATATTGTAGCTAAAAAATATAACCTATATTGTGTCAGCTTTATTATTCATCAAAATTCGAAGAATAATTAGTTATTTAGCAATACTAAACGAATTGAATAAATACAATATAAGTATGTAATGGATGAAATGTAGATACCTTTTTATATTGTCCAAAAGCAATTATGTTGAGTCGAGAAGGATCAGTTGGAAATTTCGTTGAGTATAGAGTAAGGCCTTGGTGATCCAGATTTTTAATATTCTTTATTTATTTCAAAACATCGGACGTTTCGAACCAAAGTGGTTCATCTTTAGCATTAATAAAATTTGTATGGAAAAATCCAACGTCGGTTAACATTTTGTCATAACTATTAGAAGTTATAAATATAAAAAAGTAATAAAGTAATATAATAAAGATCGAAAATGCAATACAATTTGATAAAAACCGCACCCATCTTAAGCTTATGAGTGACTTAATAGCACTCATGTTATGTATGTACGACAAAGATGCTAGATAAAAGTTTAGCAATTCTTGCATTAGAAATTAATGATGTGGACATCAACTCGGAGATACAGAGTGTAATGAAACAAAGTTTAACATGAACAAAACTTTTTCAATAATGATTACTACCTAATTATCTAAAATATTTACCTCCATGACCTTATAAATTTTGTAATAGCTACTTGCGTATTTTATACAATTTGGTTCTTTCTTCTTTCCCCAAAAAAATTATGTATATTAACACAATTTTTAGATAAATAATTCTCAAGTATGTAATTTCCTTGTAAACAAATTTAATAGCATTTTGATGCGCTGTGTTTCGGTGCATTTAGTTGCACATTTTGATTCTCATGCTACATATGTTTCCATTAGTTCTGTTCACACACAAATGTTTGTCCTTCCCAGAACTTCTAAACATTTTCTTTATATTTCCGTTCATACCTATTTCATTTTCTCTGGTCGCGAAAAATTACCCCTTTGGTATAGGTACTCTTCACGTCAGCATCAAGTGCCCGTATAACGACGCCCGCATGTTACGAATATGTCATCATCATTACCTACCGATATCTGCGTACAAAGCAAATTTGCACACCCAGCAATGGGTAATACGTCGTGATGATAGAAATAAGTATGTATTTATTTATTCATTTCCTACTCCATAAACCTTGAGTAACTATTTAAATAAGGTAAAAATTGTCACAATAGGACAGTAGAAGACCAATTTAATAATGAGATAGGTATCAATATTTAAAAAAATCTTAGCTTATTTTATAAATATAGGATGTAATAGAAATAAGTACATTATATTTAACTAATGATACAACTCGTCGAGGGCATCAATATTTCTTAATAACTTTTTTTCGAATTCTCAATTTTTATTAGCATAGTGTCACATATGACAATTTAGAGGATATTTAAAAAATCTGATGTGGACACCACACGACTTCCTTGTACGATTATTAAACTATACATATTTTTTTAATAATTAAATTACAAAATATTGACAGGCTTAAGCCAAGTCCGAGAAATATTTTGATATAGAGCAAAAAATATTTCATTTACTACTATCATTCTTAAATTAACATTAATCTAACCAGATTCTTTTTTAAGAGAATTTTGATAACAACAAAGAAATATTTGATTACAACAATGAATATGACTAATTTCACAATAAAAATATAATATTTTTTGTTATTGTACGAATCATAAAATTGCACGTATTTAACGTAAGTTGACATGAACATTTTTTTTTATGTTTTTGTCCTAATCCATAGCAAGCTTTATTACAAAAACACAAAAGTACATAATTTTTAAATTTACATATCTCGCTTATACAAAGGGCTAATTTAACAATACTTGATGTGCTACACGCAGAAATTAATTCTCTAAAACTTTTATTTGAAGCATTTATTTCTAAAATCAAAATAAAATCATTTTATTCAAGAAAAACTTTTAACAACTTCAAGTAATGTATCACTTCCGGTTAGCGTATTTTAACCAAAATCTATTATGTTATTTCGATTGACATAAAAGTCTTGTATACCAAATTTGAAAAGTTTTGGATTATATTTTAAAACAGTTTTTCATTAAAATCTATTATAGGCTTCATGTAAAGTGCCACTTCTGGAAATTGTGTAATAACCAGAAAGGGAGGTGCACAACTAGGTGTTATAGGAGTCCTAAATACAAAATTTCAACTTTCTACGGCTTACCGTTTTTGAGTTATGCGAGATACGTACGTACGAACGTACGTACGTACGTACGTACAGACGTCACGACGAAATTAGTCAAAGTGGATTTAGGGATGATCAAAATGGATATTTCCGCTGAAATCTGAAAACCGAAATTTTTCGCGATTACAATACTTCCTTTACTTACGTACAAGGAAGTAAAAACAGTTACATTTCATCGACGCGTTCAGTATTGTATTGACAATGACGGTGGTCATTTTGAACATATTGTGATTTCATTTAAGTCTGCATCACTTTTCATCATCTTCATGCGTTTTCTTGTTCCGTCAATTGTACAATTGTTCCTGGACGACTGCATCTTATAAATATCCTAACATTTTTGGAATGTGTAACTGTTGTAACATAAAAATTTGACATATGATTTTTTTTGTTACCTTAGTCGGGGTATTCTATTCTATCTCTTATCTTTCCCAATTTGTGTATAGTTTCATCTTCTGTTGTATCTATCAATCTATTCACCAGTTAGTAATCATTCTTTCATTCTATTCAGTCACAGTCAAGTCACAACGGAAACAAACTCGAAACAGCTGTTTGTAGACGCACGCCATACGCACGCGCAGAATTTTGGCATTATGCAACGCGCTCTAGTGATTAGACATGCAGTTATTTTATTCAACCATAGGCGGGTAATGAAATTTGTGACAACACTTTGAAGAAATTTAATTCAATATCTAGAAGGTTTACAAGAAAAAGTTATTAAGAAATATTGTTGCACTCGATGAGTTCTATCACTGGTTAAATTTAATGTATTTATTTTTGTTACACCCTGTATAGACGAAAATGTAAATTTTGCAATTTTCCATATTTACAAATTACTTCGAAGTGTGAATTCTATTTTAATTCTCTTCTCGAAATCCCCGTGCATAGTGCTTGGGACTCCCTGTATTTTTGAAACAAATTCTTAAATAAATTTATAAACTATACAGTCCACAAATAGTATACCTACTATAAAATTTTATATGTTCTAATAATGTAGGAACATTAAAATATTCAATTGATTGTAAAGGAAACTTTTGGGTGTTTCTGATCGTTGTCTCCGTGATGTTTCCATATCGGAGGGTGCAGACTGTCGCACCCTACAAGTGGATAGATGCTTCATCCCCTGCAGCCCTAACAGAGAAACAATGAAGTGCGGATTATTTGTAAATTTGTTCCGAATTAACACATGCTAATATAATACTCATAGGACGCAAGATGTAGGGTAAGAGGTACATTAGGATGAAATATACTTTTATCTGTTTTTCATTTCTTGCACAACCACTTATTTAAAAGGGTTTTTATTTGAATTTTTATATCTTAGAAATAATTTAAACATTCGTTTAATATGTTTTATATTATATTAATTGCTATACTTATGCCGTCGTTAAAAATAAAGTAATACAAAAATTGAAACCAGAAAATAAGGATTTTACAAATAAATTAAAACAATTGAAGAGCTCTAAGCAAAAACAACTATAGTCCATTTTTTACGTTCCGTCACGTTTAGGTAAGGAAGGTATATTGTATTTGGCCAAAAAAAATCGATGGTGAGTTTTTAATGAATAAGCACGTTTTAGGGTCCTTAGAATACGATTTTACCATTTTTACGATAATGTCTGTTTGTGTGTGTATATGTGTGTGTGTATGTGTGTGCGTATGTGTGTGACGATTTTTTCATAGACGATAACTCGAACACTACAATTCTAAAAATTATAATTTTTCCGTATTCCTTTTCTTTACATGCATACAAAGACCTGATTAGATTTTGGTTATAATTGGTCAACCGGAAGTACCCTCATTTGTTAAATATCATTTTTTGACATTTAATGTTATTATAAATATGAAAGAATATTCTATTATCTATACGATTTGAACTTTGACATAATTGGTCAGTTTTAAGGAGCTCTAGTTCTTGTAGAAAACATGTAAAACAAAAATTTAGATGGATTTACTGTCAACAATCGCTTAAACGTTGTACTTGTCCACTTAAATAACACCCTGTATTTGAAATATGTTTTTTAATACGGTTCTGTCTCTACGCATGGTTACGCACCAATTACACCCTGACCCAAACATAATTTCAGTTTTGTCCCTAAATAGGTACACGTGTTCTCAATCATACGTGCGGTTTTTAATAATTGTTTCGTGTGTTTTCATTTCATTTACAATAATAATATGTTATTCCTTTTCGTCTTATAAACAATGCTCTGAAAATTAGTGATATGAAGGTTTGTTATATTTCAGTTTTTATCATTTAAGTATATCAATATTGCACATAGTTTATTATATGAATCCCATTGTTTGATTCATATTTTATTGCCAGGTATCGTCATAAACAAAACTTATTTAAAACCCTTAAATTATTGTACGCTTCAATATAGATGAAATATAGCGCAGAGGGTGTTCTATATCTCTCACCTGGTGGGGTAGGTTCATCATTTGTCGAGAATCAGGCAATTAAAATCCCCTATTTCGTTTCCGGTGTTCGAATGACGAATAACCTCATAAATTAAATTCATTTTCATATTGCTACTGCTTTTTTCTCACTTGTGTATTATGCGATATAAAATGTATATACGGTATCTTTTAAAAAACCTTTTAATCTTTGAGGTTTTTAAAATAATAGTAAACCCGAATTTTACCATTTCAACGGATATTACGTAATCAGATTTGAACAACAATAGTAAGTTTAGGTTATATTATGATTTGTTTAAAAAAATAACTAATAAATATCAGCCTTTGTAAGTTTAGATAAATCCACAACACGATGTGGTTGTTTTGCGGGTTTGGGATTTTTTAAGAGTTCAAAACTAGTTCTGAGCTTAATTTGCGGACAATGCCAGAATTCTGGTACGGAGTGCAATACGACACGAGTGTATATTATATATATATATATATATATATATATATATATATATATATATTGTGACGTGCGCCCCTTAGGGAAGAGAATACGTGCGCCGCCACTGAAAGAATGTAGCAGAGCGATGATGCAATCCCCGACGACGGAATAACACATGCACGTTGAAACATGTTAATTACGCCGCGACCTAATTCTTTTGTACTCGGTATCGCTGTGGCGCCGGAGAATTTTAGAAGGACACTGGGCTGTATAAATACCGTCTGAATGACAGCGGAGAGATAGTCTGTGATATAGAAGCAACGTGTAATGACGTCGGTAATATAAATAAGTAGTCTACGAGTTGTTAACATAAATAAATTTAGTTATATAAGTTATGTAATGAGTAGCTAAGAATCATACCACATTTTGGAATCTAATTTCGCTTAACTCACAAGAAAACTGTGAGAACAGCGTTATCAGTTCGCCTTAGAGGAAGTAGAAATAATACGTAGTTTTTAGTGTTAGTGTGCATCTAGCTATTGTGCAAACCAGTTGTATCTACAATTACATCTTAAATAAAGTTTTTAAAAAGGATTTTGTTGACTTAAAATACTTAACTGGCGCAGTCGGTAGGATGGTTAAGAGGTTTGCTACACCGAAATTCTGAAAAGAATCAATTCGTTGAAGTGTACAAATCGTTGGTTTCAACCATCTACTTAACATTTCAAAGACCCGACGGCAAGTGCGAAATCCGCAATCCCGAGGAGTCGACCTACGAGTCAACCAAGTAGATACAAGCAGATTGGCGATCATCCGAGGACCTCCAGAGGTACAACTCGTCGAAGGTGATCATCTGTCGGTCTGTACGTGCACCCTCCTGGTCCGGTATTCATCGCGGTCAGCCCCGTCATCGTCGAGCGAAAATCGACAACCGATCAACAAGAAGTAGCCCCATGAAGATCTTACTTTCACTAATAGTCTGATATTGTATAATTTATAAAATTATTATACCTAGTCAAAATTGACGATCTAATCAATTCACTGAATATTTTAAATATTAATAATACAATGATTAGGAGTGAGAGTAGTTCTGGCGCATTGTCAAACCTTGACACTAATGTTTTAAGAATTTTAGAATTAATTCCCGAATATAACGGTGATAAAAAATCATTATCACATTTTATAAAATCCACCGATGAAATTCTAGATATTATTAATCAGAGTAACCCCTCTGAAATTACTAAATCATTAACACTAATTATTATCAAAAGGAAAATTACGGGTAAAGCCAGCGAATATTTAACGACTTGCCCGACAATAAAGAAATGGAAGGAATTAAAAGACTTTTTAATATCGCAATATCAAGATAAACGAAACGAATGCACTTTAATGATAGAATTGTGTCAATTGCAACAAACAAAAGAAACAATTTTCGAATTTTTAAGGAAATATAATGATTTATTTCTTTTGTATATTAATAACATCGAAAATAATTACAGTACTGCCTCTATAAAAGACTTTAAAAATTTTGGACACAAATTTGCCACTCAATGTTTCATAAGAAATTGCAAAGAACCGTTTAAATCACAATTAGCTGCAAGAAATCCATCCTCTCTAGATGAAATTAATACTTTACTTACAAATGATTTCCAGCACTATAAAATAAATACTAACCAGCATAATTCAAACACGACCAATCTCCAATCCAGACAGCATATATCCCCTATGATGAAATATCCCCAAAGTAAACCAATGCAATCACAAATGACATATCAACCCCAACCCGGTTCTTCTAAATTTCCCTCACAATCCATAAGGTTGCAACGTCAGCCACCGCCTACACCAATGTCAATTTCAACCCGATCGTATAGACCAAATCAAAATTATTTTAAACCTACGGGAAAACCAAATTTTATTTCTGAAGAACTGCATAATGTAGAAGAGTATCAGGAGTTTGACCCTGAAATCCAAGACGAGACTCAAGATAAAACAGAATATTGCGATAATGAAAATCACAGAGAGTGTAATGAAGTAAACGAGAATGAAAATTTTCCCATAGACCAGTGTGTCAATTTGAATCCCTAGCCATAAATATGATATCGAAATTGCCATATATTAAATTACAAGACTTATTTATTCTTATCGATACAGGATCGTCTCAAAATTTCATTAATAAAAATTACGTGTATAGAAATAGAGAAAAATTTAAAATTTTTAAAGAATCATTCAAAATTCAAACAATGAACGGAGAGTCGGAAGGTTCAGAATACACTTTTATTAAATATAAAACAAAACATATTAAATGCTACTTGTATAATTTTCATAAATCATTTCATATTTTATTAGGTTTCAACGCGTTAAAATTATTGCAAGCTCAAATTAATATTAAAAAGGAAGAAATAAAACTATTAAACAATAAACATAAATTTAATTATTTTAACGAAGAATCGAAACCCGTTTTTAATGCAGAAATATTAAAAACTTTAAATATAAGATACGAACATTTAAACGAAGATGAATTAAACAAACTGATAAAACTTTTAAATCAATATAAAGATCTAACAATTACAGATAACGAAAAACTTACATTCACATCTAAAATAAAACACAAAATAGTAACAACCGATGATATCCCGATATATACAAAAAACTATAAATTCCCCGAAATTTATAAAACACAAGTAGATACAGAAATTGATAAATTATTAAACGATGGAATCATACAACCCAGTTATTCACCATGGAATAGTCCTATTTGGGTGGTCGGAAAAAAACAAGACGCCTCCGGTATAAAGAAAATTCGCGTAGTAAATGACTTCAGGAAATTAAATGATAAAACTGTAGACGGCCGATTCCCGATACCCGATATAACGGAAATTTTAAGCAAACTCGGAACATCAAATTATTTCACGACCCTAGACCTCACTAGCGGGTTCCATCAAATAGAAATGGACACTAAAGACACGGAGAAAACAGCTTTCTCTACAGAAAAAGGACATTTCGAATATAAACGTATGCCTTTCGGGTTAAAAAACGCCCCTGCGACGTTCCAACGGCTAATGAACTATGTCCTTAAGGATTTAATTAATAAAGTATGCTTTGTCTATCTTGACGACATAATTATTCTCGGTACCTCCCTCGAAGAACACATACAAAATATAAAAGCTGTATTTGATAAATTGCGAGAGGCCAATTTAAAAATCCAATTACACAAATGTGAATTTTTGCGGAAAGAGGTAGCCTATTTAGGGCATATAATAACAACTGATGGCATCAGACCTAACCCCGAAAAAATAAAAACTATCCAAAATTTTCCCTTGCCAAAAACCAGCAAAGAGATAAAATCATTTTTGGGTTTGTTAGGCTATTATAGGCGATTCATTCAGGATTTTTCAAAAATAACAAAGCCTTTCACAAACTGTTTGAAGAAAAATTCCAAAATTAATTATGAAACTAAAGAATATCAGCAATGTTTTGAAAAATGTAAATTATTATTAACTAATGGCCCAATTCTTCAACATCCAAATTTTAATCACGAATTTATACTAACTACTGATGCTAGCAACTACGCCCTTGGTGCCGTGTTGTCACAAAAAATAAACGGAAAAGATCTCCCCATTGCATACGCTTCTCGGACTTTAAATAATCATGAAGAAAATTATTCCACGATTGAAAAGGAATTATTGGCTATAGTTTGGGCTACAAAAAATTTCAGAACTTATTTATACGGCCGAAAATTCAAAATTATAACTGACCATAGACCCCTGATTTGGATAAATTCACTCAAAGAACCTAACCAAAAATTAATACGTTGGAAGATAAAATTAAAGGAATACGATTTTTATATAGAATATAAACAGGGAAAACAAAATTATGTTGCTGATGCACTTTCTAGAATAAGATCTAATTTTGAAATAATTTACAAAAATGAAAATATTTTCGAAAACGAGTTACCTTTGATACATTGCATCTCAAAAGACTTCTGTATGGGAAAAGGTTTTGCTGAGCAAGTGAATAAATTATATAATACAAAACTAATGCAGGATAAAATCAAAATTATCGATAATAAACTAGCTATTCAAAATCATAAAGATCAAATTATAATTCATTTGTTAACAAAAAATAAATATTCTGATAAACCATCCTTAACAAATATAAAAGTATGTTTAAATAAATTATTACAATATTTGATTCAAAACGATATCTATGAAATTAAAATGCCAAAAATTTGTTCCGGATATGACAAGAAAAATTGGTTAGCAATTGAAAACTTAATAAAAGAGGTATTTCAAGATTCACCTATTAAAATTAATATTTACGAAATAGTTAACACTCAAGAAGTGATGAATAATGAAAATGATAACGAATGCGATAACCAGTCACTGCGAGTTGAATGCTCAGAGACGGATTCAGTTACGATTCATTCAGATGACGAAAGCCCAGTCAATGGTCTTACTTATCTAGATGGCCCTGTAAATTACGGATATAGCCAAATTATTGTAAAAGCATGAGATAGAAATGAAATTCGGTAAATGTAGAAAAATTATTCGACACAAAACAACGAATATATTTTTATTTGAATAAAGTTAATTCCATGCAAACTATTCTTAAATTTATAAAAGATTATTGCCAACCACATGTAAACTATCATTGCCTAATTCCTGAAAATTTTAAATTAAATTTCAATGCGGTTCTACAAACTTATTTTAAAGCTGGATATTATAAATTTATACAGTGTAAAAATTTACTGGTAGATGTCCAAGACACAGATGAGCAAATTATGCTAATACGAAATTACCATGAAGGTAAATCTATTCATAAAGGAATTTCAGAAACTCATGCCAAATTAAAATTACACTATTACTTCCCTAACATGGCAAAGGAAATTCAAAATTTTATAAATAAATGCGAAACATGTCTAATGAATAAATACGAAAGAAGGCCGATTCAAATACCTAATATTTTAACCCCCACAGCAGATAAACCATTACAAATAATTCATTTAGATATTCTGTCCTTAGAGAAACAGAAGTTTTTGACAATTATTGACAGCTTTTCAAAATTTGCCCAAGCCTACAAAGTTAAAGACCAAAATTCAATCACTATCATATCGAAATTAATAAAATTCTTCTCTCATTTTGGCTTACCCGAAAAAATAATAACCGATAAAGGTACAGAATTTAATAATAAACTATTAACAGAGTTTCTACTCAATAGAAATGTAAAACTGCACATCACTAGTACCAATAATCCAAAGGCAAACGGAAATATAGAAAGATTTCATAGTAGTTTAATCGAAACTATTCGCATCTTAAATAATGAACAACATTTTAAATCTTTACCTATGAAAGAGAAAGTAATTTATAGTTTAATCGCATACAACAATAGTATACATTCTACTACAAAAAATTCACCCTTTCAAATACTATTAGAACACATGAATAACAATCAGATCGTTCAGCCTGAAGAAATAGTGACGGAAGAATATAATATCAAACACTCACGCATAATGAACGAATTATTTAAACAAGTTAAACAACATATTATCACAAAAAAGGAAAAATACAGTGAACCTGCTAATGTAAACGTGGACATTCCCCAAACTGTCTATATTAAACAACATAAGAGAAATAGCGGAAAAGTAGAGAAACCTAAATATAAGAAACATACTTTAAAGAAGGTGATCCCGGAACGCGGACAGATACTAACAACAAAAGATATAAAAACTAAAATAGATCAACTAAAGAGACCTCGTATAATTTCAGATATCTTAATATCGAAGGGTCAAGGGGAGAGCACTTCCTCAACGCAACCGAAAATGCCGGAATTAACATAGTTAACTTAGGTAACGCTTATATTATTAATAATTATAATTATATTTACGTTAATGTACCTTTTAATAATATTTATAATAACTATAATAATTTAATTTCCTATAAAAATGACTTGCATAATCAAATGAATAATCTGACAGCGAAATATTTTGAGAATGATAATACCCTACTGGAAAATGCGATTAATAATATTGAAATGAAAATCCACGTTATTCAAAAATCTAACAGAGCTAAACGAGGAATACTTAACGGACTCGGTACCGTAATAAAAAGTATAACTGGCAATTTAGACCAAGAGGATAAAGAAAACTACGACAAAATATTAAATACCATAAGAAGTAATCAAGGAAACATAATAAATAGTATGAATGAACAAATAAAAATTAATAAAAATTTCACAAAACAGTTTAACACCCAAATTCAATTGATGAATAAAAATAATGAATTGATAGAAAAAGAATTAAAATCTATGAATGTAGCATTGAAACAAATCTATGATGATATAGACATAATAGCAATACATCAAATATTTCAAAATCTATTAACCTTTAGTAATCAAATTTACATATCCCTATTACAAATTGAGGAAACTCTTTCTTTCTGCAGTCTAAACACATTGTACTTTGGATTAATTTCTCGAGAAGAGATAAATCATTATATAAATGAACATACTGAAGAACCAATGAGAGCATTACTTAAAGAAAAGTATATGAATAATAAAATTCTGAAAACCATTTGTTATCTAAACTCAAAATTAGAAATTTTGATTGAAATACCTATTTTCGAACAACAGACTAATATTCATCAAGTTACTCGAATTCCTACATTGAAAAACGAGAAGTTAGTAACGTTAAATATTCCTACTGGCTTTTATTCTATCGTTAATAAAGAAATCTATAAATTAGAAAATTGTGTTTGTATTAAGGAAAAGTTATTTATCTGTAGGGAAATTAATAATATTAATGAAAATTGCCTTTCCGAAATATACTTTAATAAATTAAACATTCACTGTAAACAAGTCATTCTTGAAAGGCATAATTATATTATAAAGATAGATTTTACTAATATTAAGTATATTGTATCTCCTTTTGAAAGCGATTACAAAATAGAATGTGAGAGTGAAATAATTAATAAAAACTTAAAAGGAATATTCCTGACAAATAATTGTAAAATTAACAATGTAAACGATAAATATTCAGTTAGTTTTGGTAAAATGATAAATTTAAAGATAGATAGTAAAAAACACGAAAATATCCCTACTATAAAACCTATTGTAAAACTAACAGGCCTAGAGCAAATTCCTTTAAAACCAATAATACCAATAAATGAGAATAATGAAAACTCACACTCTCTTATGAATAGTATATTGATAATTGTTATATTCGTTATAATATTAATTATTAGTACTAAGAAAATTTGTAATAAATGTTCTAAAAGGAAAACTGATAATGCACAATCCAGTTCTAATTCAAACATTATTGAAACATAGATTTTTCGAATAATATTTGTCTTAAGGGGGAAGGAGTTATGTAATGAGTAGCTAAGAATCATACCACATTTTGGAATCTAATTTCGCTTAACTCACAAGAAAACTGTGAGAACAGCGTTATCAGTTCGCCTTAGAGGAAGTAGAAATAATACGTAGTTTTTAGTGTTAGTGTGCATCTAGCTATTGTGCAAACCAGTTGTATCTACAATTACATCTTAAATAAAGTTTTTAAAAAGGATTTTGTTGACTTAAAATACTTAACTTATAAATAAATATAGTGATATAAATAAATATAGTGATATAAATAAATAATCTTAGTGTTTAAGCATTTAATAATATTGGTAGTCTTAAATTAGTGTTTATAATTATTTAATCATAGTGTTAGTTACTTTTATTATCTTTTTAATATTTAACCTTAATTATTTATCGTTTAATAAACGTATTATTTTACTTAATAATATTTGTCTGAGTTTTACACTCCACCCATATAAATAAAACGTTACAATATATATGTATGTATGTATGTGTGTGTGTGTGTGTGTGTGTGTGTGTGTGTGTGTGTGTGTGTGTGTGTGTGTGTGTGTGTGTGTGTGTGTGTGTGTGTGTGTGTGTGTGTGTGTGTGTGTGTGTGTGTGTGTGTGTGTGTGTGTGTGTGTGTGTGTGTGTGTGTGTGTGTGTGTGTGTGTGTGTGTGTGTGTGTGTGTGTGTGTGTGTGTGTGTGTGTGTGTGTGTGTGTGTGTGTGTGTGTGTGTGTGTGTGTGTGTGTGTGTGTGTGTGTGTGTGTGTGTGTGTGTGTGTGTGTGTGTGTGTGTGTGTGTGTGTGTGTGTGTGTGTGTGTGTGTGTGTGTGTGTGTGTGTGTGTGTGTGTGTGTGTGTGTGTGTGTGTGTGTGGAGGTGTGCGTGACGACATTTCGACCGCGATAAATCCAATACTACAATTACAAAAATTACAATTTTTTCGTATTCCTCATTCTTAGATCCAAATGAAGACTTGATTAGATTTTGGTTACATTGATCAACCGGAAGTACCTTAATTTGAAGCTCTTCATTGTTTTTCTTAAAAAAAGAAACAAGACGATTTCATTGCATTATGTTCTTCATATTCAATGTATTTAGAGATAAAAATTTATAAATTAATTTGCATAAATCTAACAATCTTTGCTGTGTCACTATGGAAACAGTTTCAATAATTCAATATTACTAATTGACAAATGTCAGTGTCAAATACAGTTTACATATGTCCATGAAATAATTTTACTGAAAATAAAAGAAACGTTTTGTGTGAAATTGATTTAAAATACATAAGAATGACGGAAGGTATTGTGTTAGCCACAACAATTTTTATTTTTTATTTTACTATGCGTGTGAACAATAAAAAACTTATATAACCGATTGTAAGTATCAATTACTTATTTATTAATTTGTTTGTTGTTTTTATAAAATTTAATTACCATGTTACCTAATGCCTATCTATTACATGGTTCATTTTGTTAATTTCATAGTTGTAGTCCTAGTGTACGGACGTGTTTGTGGTGTGCTTGTATTGCTGCTCTGAGGATGACTTCCTGGTGCTTGAAGACAACTCCTGGACACCTGCAGGATTTGCAGTTGGCCTGAAGATTTTTTTATTCACGGTAAGATTATATTTTATTATTTTTGTATTACCTACATTGTAGGCTATCAGTATCGATTATATGTATACATATTATCGATTTTTCTCACTTGAGCTTCACGTCATAGTTTGATGTTCATACGGTATTGGTATCGTTGGAAACGTGATTACCAGCAGATTTCAAACTGTCTTGTGTACAAGGCAATTACGTCATATAATATGTCATAGATTAGCCATGGTTACGGTTACACTTATAAAATACGAATGTATTGATATTTTCATTTTCCAAAATAATAAAATTATTATTAAAACTATATATTTTACCTTACTTGTTGTAGTACCGACTTGTCTACGTACCTTTAGTTATTTATCAATATCATAAACACGAATCACATATTTTTTTCATCCTTTTATTGAACTTGCGTTGTCTGTCTGTTCCAACTTTTTACAAACCATTTTTTAACCGACATTGTAATTAACGGCCTACGGAGCGGAATTTAGTACGTAGTTGTAATAAAATTTTCATTTTTACATGTTTATACGTGTAGCAAGTAAAAGGTTGCAACTTGTTCTTTGGATGTTTCAATTTCAGACCACGTTCAAAATTATTCATATTCGGAGAGTAATTTATCGTTTGAAATTAGTGTTCGTAATCCAAAATTGTTCAAAATTTAACCTATATTTATAAATTTTATACTGAATTATTTCATTCTTAATCTAAAATACTGATCCATTTTACGATTATTCCTTAGATCTTAGATTATATATACCTAAGAACGAAAATCATTGTAAATAAGGGTAAATTTCGCCAATAAATTATGAAAATAATTGACAAATATGTATATCTAAAATATTAAACCTACATTTGAGATATTTCACGCAGTTTTTATCCAAAATGAAATTCATACTCCTCCAATTTCGCAGCATTTATTATCGTAAACAGAGTGAGCCATTAGGGTAACTTCAATAATTTCGCCTGATTTTGAGGACGAGCATGCAAAAATATTAAGTACCACTGCTGTCAAATGTCATATTCCAATTTCGTATAACTATCTTTCTGGGCCACTTTTACATGTACGGTATAAGTGATGGAATAGTTATCCGAGGAATAAATTTATCCCCAGTTTTATCGGAGGTATAAATATAAATGACTTTTACATGTATACTATAGCAACGGAATAAGTATCCCTGGAATAAGTGAATTTAAGTTAATTTTTTACTTGATTGTACGTGAAATTGACAGTTGACAGTAATCATTTCACAAAAAATGAATTATCTACACGAGTCTGATAGTGATGAAGAGTTATTAATAAGGGAAAGATGAAGCTAAGCTATTTAGACATATGTATCAAAGATAGAATGTAGAAAACCATATGTAAGACAGACATTAATATACAATTGTTTTTTGCTGTTCAGAAATCAATGACGTGAAGCTCAAGTGAGAAAAATCGGTGTATATATTCAAATCGGATATGCAGCCAACGCACGTCATCATTTAGGGGAAAAACCTGGCTACATTAAAATCACTAATATGGAAAATTGAAATAAAATTTCAGTCATTTTTAATTGTTTAAAAGTGTATGGCCTTATAGAATTATTATTAAGATGTATAGTAGAGTTCAATATTTATCGTATACGATATGAATAATATATAAATAATGTATATCTACTTTATTTTATTCATTTATTTTTTGCTACACTTGGCAACACTGATAATTTGTATGTTTATACGTTCCTCCGCGATTTATACTTTCAAAGGTTATTATTTGACAATTTGAATTGCATCGTGTTCAAAATATTTTTTTTCGTTGTGTATTTTATTTCCATTCTTGTTTATTTTAAATCAGTCTTTTTTAAGATTACCACAGTTTTTATTCATTCGGTTCAGTTTTATTTGAACTTGTGTCATTTTCATTTTTGTTCGTTTTTATTATAAATCAGTCTTTTGCAAGACTACCGCAGTTTTTATTTATACGGTTCAGTTTTATGTGAACTTGTGTCTTTTTCATTTTTGTCAACAGTTCAGTTGGAAAATATTATATGAATGATACCATATTGAACTAAATCATCCCCCTTTGGTTAGACTGTAACTATTATTTTCTAAATAAATGCTTGATATTAGTAATGTTATCTTCATTTTACTTTTTTCTTAATACTATCACGAACATTTACTGACAATTTAGTTAATATGTTTTATTTATTACAGTGTGAAACAAAATTATTTTCCGGAAATATCACGAAAGTTTGTAATAAAATTGTATGCAACCTGTACAACTTTTTTTCAATACGATTCTCAAACCTATGTAAACTTACCAGTTCATGACGTCACACATCTAGTTACTTTTATTAATGACGTGCATTGGCTGGATGTCCGATTTGAGTATAGTACTCATTATCGGGTGTATCAATCATCGTATCCATTTAGTTCACATGAATTTGGAATTATTTTATTTTATTGCTTATGGCATAATCTACTACGCGTAGGTATACTATTATATTTATTTTACATTATACATACTACATTCTATTATGTCATACTGATTTTTAAAGCAACATTTTTTGAACGATAGAACAGAAAGTAAAACTTTAAAATCCTAGAACTTTAAAATTGTAAAATCAACCTTTATACGGAATTCTTTATTTTTAAAATTATTTTTGGCCTCAGCATCTTCATACAAAATATCTCGAGGAATATATTTTTCATTCATAATCGAATAAACGAAACCAGAAAAAATGAAGCTATTAATCTGGCAAAAAATTTAAACAAATTTTAATTAAATATTTAATTGTTACAGAATCCTGCACTGTAAAAATAAGCTGTGCATATTACAAAGGATCAGGGTAAGCTGTAAAAGGACCTGAAAGAGTTGGAGAAGGATTTGTATGAATATTCGTTAAATTGTTGTGAAGATGTAGTGCCGAATTTCTAGTAGTTCTAAGCAAGTTTCTGGGGCATGCAGAGGAGTTCCTGGGAGAAACTACGCCCTGGCCATCCCCCCGCTCCAAACAACCTCCATTATGTATTTTATCCTTTACATTTACATTAATAAATAAATAAATGGTTCCCAAACATATATCATTTATTTCATTTCTGATTTATATTTTTGGTTATTATGAATCATTCACTATACAATATATGTATATGTTCATATTGTTGTAGCTAGTACAGGACGTATGCATACATATCATATTACAACACATAGAGCACATAATAATGCATAATGTAAAGAAAAGTTGTTATTTACAATTTTGACAAACCCGTGTAAAGTTAGTGATAATAAGTTTAGGAACATAATTGCGGCTTGACATTTTAATATCGAAAACATTAGGTACAAAATAAAATATTATACACGACGATAAAGAGTTTTTATCGTCTTGTATAATAAATAACTGTTAATATTTATAATAATATTAAATGTGAAAAAATAATGTTTAACAGCGTATTTTCAAGAAAAATTGTTAAAATATTCAACTGATGTTACTTCTGGTTGATCAGTTATAACCAAAATCTAATGAAGTCTGTATATGGATGCAAGGAAGAGGAATACAAAAAATGTAATTTTTTGAATTGTATTGGAGTTATCGTGGCCGAGAATATAGTCACACACACACACGCATACCATCATCGTAAAAAATAGTAAAATCGTATTGTAGGAACCGTAAAACGTGCTTATTCATTGAAAACTCATCACCGTTTTTTTGAGCAAAGACAAAACCTTCCTTACCTAAAGGTAACGGAAGGTAAAAAGAGCTCCGTAATTTAAAATAAATCATAAACTACATATAAAACTTAAGGCTGTTTATGATGAATTCAAGACAATTTATTTTAGAAAATATTAATTTTATTTCGAATATCGAATCGCTTAACTTTTCTAGTCCAAATCCAAATTAACAACACATTTGTGAGTACTAGTGCATTTAATTGTTTTTTTTACTTTACAATGTGTTTTATACAGAGGCGGATCAAGCGTGTATTGCGCCCTAAGCTTAACTACATCCGCCCCCCTCTCATGATCTTATTTGTCGTTTTCTAACATGAACATGAAATTAAACGAAAAATAAAATGTTTTCAAATAGATTTTTATTCCATTCCGTGACTCAAAAAACAGAATACGAAATTTAAACAATCAAACAAAATGGAAACAGTCAAAATTTGACCTTAGTCTAAAAACATTGGTTTTTTTTGTTAAAACTAAATAAACTACGTAGAAAAGTACAGTATTTTTTTTAAAGATGTCTGATCAAGGTCATCTGTATTATGAACGAATTAACAAATTGGCATACATTTATATCTTTGCAAATGCTATAAGCGTGTGTGATAAGGATGGATTAACACGCTCGTCTTTCAAAAATTCATATTGTTTCGACTAAGTTAGGACATTCCACTTTAAAACGATGCTCGTTGTTGATAATACTTTCGCTGTAACGTAAGGGTATTTATTAATTCAGATACATTACTATGATTCATAGCGGTACGAATAACGTTATTTTCTGTCAGTGTCAGTGACACTGATATTGTGTCAGTATCTTATTTTTCTCATATTTGGTTTTGCTACTAAACTTACCAGTTGATTTACTTTTGCATTTTGAGTGCTTTTATTATAACATATATTTTTATAATAATAAAATAACAGTAGTATATTAAGTAAATTCTGGGATTCAGTGATCCAATTATTAATTATATCTTCAACGTTTCGATCCTACCAGGATCATCCGCAGGATGTCCATGTGCTTCTACGAGTGTGCCCAGTAATTTTATCATTGACATAATTTTTAAATTATGAATACCTTTTACGGCAATAAATGTACACCTGCAACTGTCAAAAATTAATTTATTTCTTGCTGAGGATGATCCTGGTAGGATCGAAACGTTGAAGATATAATAAATAATTGGAAGACTGAATTCCAAAATTTACTTTCCTAATAAATAAATAATATTGTAAAATAAAATAACACAAGTCATAAAACGAATTTAAAATAATCAGTCAAAATTGAAGTCAAATATAAAATAAAACCTTTTCAATAAATTATCTAAATATAAAATAAACACATAACTAAAGAAAACGAAATTTAAACAAACAGCGCTGTTTCTTTTCTCCGTGTATTCATACCTGGTACCTCTATCCCGACTTTTTAGTCTTGCGGAAATATTTTTTTAAAATGCAATCTTTTTTATATTTTTACCATGTCATGAAATATGATGAAATTTTGCGCCCCTGAAATTTTGGCGCCCGAAGCGCTGGCTTCTTTTGCTAACTGGTTAATCCGCCTCTGCTTTTAAACAAATTTAAATGACAATGATGCAATAGAACTAAAAGTTGAGCTGTTTTTCTACAAGGTTTATTTTTATCATTATTTTAGAATGATGAATACTGTATTCGTAGGTACATGTGAAAATAATTTTGTTGACCTTTTTAATCAAAATAAGTAGTACTCTAATAGAGAAAAAATCATTTATATCTAAATTTTTAATAATAAATCTTGAAAATCATAAAAAGTAATAAAACTATCCATACATTGGAAAAATATTACATACCAACACTTGTTAACTCGTTGTTAGATTAATTTATAATAGAATAATAATAATAAATAAATAATATAATACTATTATTAAAATTTATCTTTTTATGTATAAAGTACATAAATGAGAACAGGGTACTCGCAGATTCTTTTAATCCCTGTGAAACATAACTAAATCTTATTAGTATAGTTTCACCTGAAAATAAAGCTGTTGTTTTCCTAATATAAGGATGTTTGTTGTATTTTAAACCTGAATTTTTTTGAAAACAATTCAAACAATTATCGTTTATCATTTAATATATAATACGAATCAATTAATCATAATTACATATTAGTTTGAAACGTATTTGAAAGTGTTAAAGATATTTGACAAGCAAAATTAATTCTAAATACAGTATAACTTCTCTAGTCCGGAAACGTCAAATTTTTAACCTCTCTGGATTATTGAATTTTACGAATTATTGGTAATATTTGAAAAAAATCTGTTGTGGCCAACACAATACCTCTCGCCACTTCCTTTTTTTGGTTACATAAGTATAGGACGCGAACGGACATGTTACATTGTTGGCCTTGACAAGCAGATGTGGGGGCCCGTTTCAGAATGATAATTAGTAATTATGTACATAGATGTCAAATGTCAGAATTTTTCATTAAAAATTTGAAGATTTTCTAAATTCACGTAGTTAATTTGTCACCAGGAGTGTGGAATTTACTTGTCGAGGAAAATAAACTACATATAATTGGAAAATCACTAAATTTAGAATGAGAAATTATGATATTTGACATCTATGTACATAATTACTAGGTATCATTCTGACACGGGCCACCATATCTGCTTGTCAAGACCAACAAAGTCACATGACTGCTCGCGCCCTATTGTATTTAACATTTCTTGTATACCAACACTCTACACCAACAATTCTATTTACATCTATTCCTTACATTTAGATTGTTTAATGTTAAATTCATTCTATGAAAATATTTTGTCCTACTCTTCTAATTTTTCGAAATGTTTCCAATTCATTGTCGGGATTAACAGTATTTCTGAAGGGTATGTGCAATATACCTATAATATTAAATATTTAACTATTAATACATTAAGAAATAATATAATCTATGTACTTCCCAGAAAAAGTCTTCAGTAATGTCTCCGGATTTCTGACACTGACATTTATCTGTCAGTTACAAACAATTTAAATTTTCAACTATTTTCCATGGCATTCTTTCGGCTCTAAAATTTATTACAACAGATTATTTTATATATTATATTTCTTTTATCTCTAAATCTATAAAATATATAATAAAATATTTAAATGTATCAGATCTAGAATTTAATATTCTTTAATATTAGCAAGAATTTTTTTCAAAAAATAATATTTAGAAGATTTTTTTTCATGAATCTTCTACTTCCGGTTATCCAATTGTTACCAAAACCTTTTCAGATCTTCCCATGAATGTCCGATTGGGAAATACGTAGTTAAACAAATATAAAGTCTTATAGTTTTTGAGTAATTGTCCTTCCAACATCCTACATACATACACACACACACATACATCCACACACACACACACACACACACACACACACACACACACACACACACACACACACACACACACACACACACACACACACACACACAGACATCATCGTTAAATTTTAAAATCGGATTGTAGGGACCTTAAAACGTGCTTATTCAATAAAATCTGGATATGCGAATTTTAGCATGAATCCAATACCTCTCTTAGCGAGAGGTAAAAAAGTGCAACCACCCTATTATGAAAAAAATAAAACCATAATAAAAAATCTGTTGTGGCCAGCACAATACCTTCCGTCAATCCTGTATATAACGTATAAATTCCATACATAATTTTTCTTGCAAAAGATTCTAAATTTCCAGTAAAATTATTTCAGAAACAAACTATTCAAATTGCAATTGACACTGACATCTTCTTCTTTAGCTTTTCTCATTCATTAGGGGTCGCTATTTTTGCGTGTCGTTCTCATTCAGTTCCTTTTCTCTCAAGTCTTCCGCAATACAGTCCTTCCATCTTATCTTTGGTCTTCCTCTGTTTCTTCAACCTCCTATTACAAAACTATTCATTCTTGTTCCAATATAATTCTTCATTTCTCCTCATGACATGTTCAAACCAATGTAATCGTCTTTCTTGTATCTTTCTAGAAACTTGTAACACTAGAGTTATTTTCTTACCGTATCTTTCCGTGTCTTTCCCAACATTTACTTCAACATCCTCATTTCTGCCACATTAATTTACTTTTTATTGATTCTGACATCTTTCAATTTGAATTATATGAATATATTAGTAGTTTCCATGTTTAGCATAGCTGGATGAATTATAAAATTTAATTTCTTTAAAATTCTTTAACTCTGTATTTATTGAATATGAAGTATAAAATGTAAACAAATCGTATAGAGAATAATATATTCTTTAAGTTATAATAACGGTAAATGTCAATAAATCAAATTTAACTGTTTAATCTTCAAATGAGACTACTTCCGGTTTACCTATTATAACCAAAATCTAATCACTTGTTCTTCTGGATGTAATCTTGAGGAATACGAAAAAATTATAATTTTTGGAATCATAGTATTGAAGTTATAGAATCCGGAACTTTTTTCACACACACACACACACACACACACACACACAGAGAGACACAGACACACACACACACACACACACACACACAGACACACACACACAGACACACACACACAGACACACACACACAGACACACACACACACACAGACACACACACACACACACACACACACACACAGACACACACACACAGACACACACACACAGACACACACACACAGACACACACACACACACACACACACACACACACACACACACACACACACAGACACACACACACACACAGACAGACACACACACAGACACACACACAGACACACACACACACACACAACACACACACACACACACACACACACACACACACACACATACATACATACAGACATCATCGTAAAAATGGTAAAATCGTATTATACGGACCCTAAAACATGCTTATTCACTAAAAACTCATCATTGAATTTTTTGACCAAAGACAATACCTTATCCTTACCTAAAGGTGACGGAAGGTAAAAATCTGATGTGACCAACACAAAACCTCCCGCCATTTATTTTTTATTAATTTAAATACATATACCTATGGGTTCTAATGGCCGCGTGCTTGAGCGTTGGGTCGCGAATCTGGGGTACCGGAGTCAATTCCTACTATCGAATATTTCGAATTTTAAATGGCACAAAACTGATCCCTGTGATGCACTCTCCAAGCCAAAAATGAGTACCCGTGAGGTGACGCATAGTAAACGCCCGCACGATACAAATATGTCAGCATCATTACCGAAATCTGTGTCCAAAGCAGATTAGCACACCCATCAATGGGTAATATGACGTGGTAATATATTTATTTATTTTCCTATTTAAATACATACCTGCATATTTACTAATACTAGAAATTATGTATCTTAAGATCCTTTCCATATAACTATTGTTCTATTTACAATTTTCGTTTTAAAACGTTCTTATTATTTTTTGACAGTGACATTTATCTGTCAGTTACATACATTTAAGCTGAACTGTGTATCTCTAAAGTCATTAGTTCGCTCAAACAAAGCGCTAGTTGGAAATACCTATATACAACTTTGAAATTAAAAAAATATTGGTAATATATGAAATTTTATTATACCATCCAAACCCATATATCATCCTCATTTATCAACATCATCACATTAAATAATGATGATATTCCAGAAAGTTCTTGTGGAGTGCACTACTAGTTGTACGTCTGTTTCGCTGAGTGCGACTGGATCTCGTTCATAAACTTCTGTGCTACTAGAATTTGATACATTTTCTTTGGTGGATGTTAGTGCAGTGTGCTTTTTTATCGGATATGGAAACGTATTGTTCGGGATTAACAACGACGACAGTGAAATATAAATACCTAAATAATAACTTCCGATAATATCGTTTAATATAAATATGTTGGTTTTATTTATTATAAGTTGCCATTATTATATATGTATTGTGTTATCTATATACGATATGTATATATTGTTTATTTGTCAATATGTGTGAATATATATATATATATATATATATATATATATATATATATATATATATACCTATATAAATAGTATATATATATATATATATATATATATATATATATATATATATATATATATATATATATATATATATATATATATATAGTACATAGCGTGAGATAATTATATACGAAAGAAATGTATATTTACTAATACATATCCAATATTACACAATCACGTATTCAAACGCTTCAGAAAAAAAATCTTAATGCTAATTTTTGGTTAAAATATAAGATAACCCTTACCCTGGAAAAGAAATTAGTATAGTTATTTATACATACACTACAAAAGAACTGTATTACGATTTCTTTTTTATTATTATAAGTATTTTATAAATAAGATTCATTCTAAATAATTTAAAAAAAATAATTTCATATATTGATCTTTTTATTGATTAATACATTTTTTTCTATATGTGTTTTTGACGAATTTACTATGTATTAACTACACATTATTTTCATATTCTGTAATGAAGTTTATAATTGCAAATACATACATTTTTTAAACTGTTAAAACATTCAATTAGGTAATAAATTCATACATGAATATATTAAATAAGTATATCATGAGAAAATAGCTAATAAAATGAACCAAATTTGATACTAAATCCTTGTTCTCCAAAATGGATTACTCAAATTTCTTTACAAAATACATACATATATTTATAACCTATGCTGTACTTAATATCCTGATACCTGACAGTTTTTTTAAGACTTATAGACACACTAGATATTTGCATTATAAAATATATATTAATCAATTTTGTGTCGTGTAATATATATATAACATCCAAAATATCTTCATCTCGATGTCTTAGAAAAAATGTCAAAATACGTATATAATGTAACCACGTGAAAAATACATTAATATACATTTGATGATACATATATCATTTTATTTATTTCTAAGTACTAATTCATATCGTTATATATTAGATTTAAAAATGTATTCTATGAATGACCAATAAACACAACAAAATGAATACAATCTATCAATTCAAAATCCCAATTTTCCATACCAAAAATTTTCAGGCAACCTACAGTTCACCTAAATACGAGCTAGAACTAGAGCATCGATTTGCGATCGGCAGCAGCTTGACGGTTTACAACCAGCAATCTTGCGAACTATAAAATCCAAATTCAATTCCACCTACCAGCTAAATCGAGCCGAGAGCAGCGGCAAGCAAACCACAGCAGCTCGATTATATAATCGCCGAATATACAGCGAGCAATCCACGGCAGCTCGATTACGTAATCGTCAATATAGCAAGGCTTCTGGTCGATAAAAATCAAAAATCGTGTAAAATCGACGATTTAGAGCCGTAGCGGCTGAAAAGTAGCATTCTACGGCCGTTGCGAGCATTTTTGTGCTCTCAGACGGAATTTCAGCCGATCTCAAGGCATATACCCAACAAAAATAAAATTTGCTGGCTCTAGCAAGACCAAATCTTAAAATTCGCAGAATCGAAAGGCTATAGCAAGAAATCTACTCACAAAATTCAAATTTACTGGCTATAGTAAGACATCTGATCATCAAACTTTAAAATTCGTAGAATCGAAAGGCTATAGCAAGGCATTCAATCGCCTGGTGGTGGATTCATTAATCCTAGCCCTCCCACCACAGATTTTACCTTATATACAGCTGTTTGATGAATTTACAGCCATTCAGCGTGAGCGATGGAATTGTACCGGACACTCTGCTTCGTATTCTTACGTAATCGGGCTATATACTTGCTTTTGCTGGATTTCTACTGGATTTCTAGCTAGGTAGCCAGCTCGCCGCCAGAATCCGTCCTAGACCGTAGGCTAGGCCGGGCTGGTGGATTGCTGGTTGCTAGCTAGGACGGGGTGAATATGCTCGGCTGGTTGCTGGGTGCAGGTAGCTAGTACGCGGGAATCGAACTTGGATCTTTGGTTTGCAGGATTTTGCCTACATAATGCTTGCTAGCAAGCGGGATATGAACCTAGAGCTTTGGAATGTGATTTGGATATTGGAATGAAATAGTATGTTATTTATAATAAGGATTTATTTGTCGGAGATGTGTGACATATTAATGATATTACAATACATAATACATGAAATACATTATTTTAACAATGAATAAATTATTTTTGATCTTTGTATTTGTGATACACAATTACTCGTATAAGGCCGTTCGCAGTTTCACAAATACAGAGATGATGATATATGCTCTAATTACGTCAACTTTGACTTGAAAATGTTACTATATATAAATTCTTTATCTCATAGATATATGCATAAGGAATGATAGATTTTTAACTAGAATATGTAGTTCAATTTTTATTAGGAATGAGTTTTATTGCGACTTTTAGGTAATATATTAAGATATACATTTTATTGGTACAGATTTGCGACATTTATATCTGTATGTACATAACTAGATAAATGTATTCAATATATGGGAAGTATATACAGTCAGAAATATATAGAAATGTATAGTATATCATATATAATTTTAATGAGTGTGCAACAATACATTATCAACAATGCAATTACGAATACAAACACATAAGTATTTTTGTAAATGATTTTACTATCTAATATACAACAGCGTAAGTAAAAGTATATCGTTTTTTCGGAATATGAAAGATAGTTCTTTTTCTTTTAAGTATGTGAATATATGTTTTCCCACAGCGGAAAGTCTGTAGAAGAATTAATAATAATATAAACTATACTATACATTTATTTATTATGTGTTTTTATTCAATAAAATTATTGTAAAGTAGTTTACTATGAAGATATATGAACACTTAGGCGTTTTTCTATATGATTTTATTAAGGTATATTATTCTATATAAGCATAACAGAGTAAAAGTATGTCATTTTTATATGTCGAAGAAAATATGAATTTTTCAAAGATGAAAATATATATATGAATAATAAAGTACGAGTGTACTAATGATAGTGTGACAGTGTATGTACCTATGTTTTTACCTTCCGTCACCTCTAGGTAAGGAAGGTATATTGTCTTTGGTCAAAAAATTCGGTGGTGAGTTTTCATTGAAAAAGCACGTTTTAGGGTCTTTACAATACGATTTTACTATTTTTACGATGATGTCTGTATGTGTGTGTGTGTGTGTGTGTTCGTGTGTGCGTGTGTGTGTGTGTATGTATGTGTGTGTGTGTGGACGCCGTTTCGTGCACGATATCTCCAATACTAGAATTCCAAAAATTACAATTCTTGCGTATTCCTCTTCCTTACAACCATATGCAGACCTGTTTAGATTTTGGTTATAATTGGTCAACCGGAAGTACCCTCATTTGAAGATTTTAACAGTTTTTCTTGAAAAAATCAGTTAAATGTTATTATAACTTAAAGAATATTTTATTGTCTATACGATTTGATTGCATTTTATATTTGATATTCAACAGATATAGAGTTAAAGAAGAATAACGATAATAAATTTTATATAAATTTCATAATTCAGCCAGCTATGCTAACTTAACCATATGGAAACTGCTAATATATTCAGGTAATTCAAATTGACAGATGTCAGTATCAATAAAATGAAATCAATGAAAGAATAAGGGAAGTAACTCTAGTGTTAGAAGTTTCTAGATATAAGAGAGACGATTACATATTGGTTTGAACATGTCATGAGGAGAGATGAATATATTAATAGAAGGTGGAAGAAACATAGGAAGACCAAATATAAGATGAAAGACTGTATTGTAGAAGACTTGAGAGAAAAGGAACTGAATGAGGACGACACGCAAAACAAAAGTGAGTGGAAGAAGAAAATAAAAAATAGCGACCCCCTAACGAATGAGAAAAACTAAAGAAGAAGAAGAAGAAGAAGAAGATGTCAGTGTCAAGTGCAATTTGCATAGTTTGTTAATGAAATAACTTTACTGGAAATATAGGATCTTTTGCAAGAAAATTTATGTATGGGGCGCGTGCAATAACATGACTTTGACCCGTGTCAAAATGACAGCCATTAATTATGTCCATAACTGACAATTGTTATAATTTTTCAATCAAAATTTCATAATTTTCTTATTTCATGTGGTTTGTTTGTTATCAGGAGTATGGAATACAGTTGCCGAGAAAGGGAATCACAAAATACCAAAAATTTATAATCTTTTGCAAGAAAATTTATGTATGGAATTTGTACATAATACACAGGATTGACGGAAGGTATTGTGCTGGCCACATCAGATTTTTTAACAATGGCATGATTTTCTTTCATAGTGAAACAAAATATTTTTTTCTCCATCCATTTTGAAAGTAGGTTTGTCAAGCTGTCAGTTTAGAGCAGAAAATTGATAAATGAAGTTGACACAACTTGTAGTTTTTATGGTTCAAAGCGAATTGTAAATTTTTAGTTGTGATAAATCAAAAATAAAATTATTTACAGTAAGATTTGAAACTAAAGTGTTTTTATTATCTCTTTCAGCGGACGTAGAAAAAAGTACCTATATGTGTATCATGAGCGTAAAGTGTTATATTCTGCTCTAGATACACAAATAACTATTTTGCAAAGTGCGAATGTATTATGAAGTGTTTTTCAACTGGTGTATGAAGAGAGTTAAATGTGTTATTAATAAAAATCATAATATAAATAAAACGGCATTTCCTTAACTATATTTTATTTTGAACGATCAAAGTTTCTCAAAGTATTAATTAGATTATACGTGTGTACGTAAGGGATGCAAATGATTGTACAGAAAAATAGAGCTAAGACCCCATCCTAATTACTTATGTAGTTACTAGATACTGAATTTTTCAAGTTTTAAATACCATTACTACATGATTCTTATATTGTGTATAGTGAATTTAAAATTAAATAGGTGAAGAACTAAGAGTGATAGTGAATTATCCTAATCTTATTTGGATTTATAAAGTTATTTTCTATATCTAAACGTATTTTCAGTACAGGAAAAATGGATTATATTAAAAACGAAAGGAAAAAAACGATTTGTGTTTTCCAAATTTGGATGTTGAGGTAATTTACTATATTTATACATAATTTCAAAAGGTTTGAACTACTGAAAAAAATTCAGTAATGTTTATTTTACGAAGTATATAATTTGAAAATGAATATCACGAAAACTAAGAGAAATATGTACATGTACTTTCCAAATTTGAATATAGAAAGTAATTTTCTATATGTATACTTAATTTCTAAAAGTTTAAATTGCAGAAATTTATTTCATTAATGTTTATTTACATGTTTATTGAAAATTTTGAGAATGAATAACATGATAACTAAGAAAAATAGCGACTTATTTCTCAAATTTGGATATTGGGAGTAATTTCCTGTATGTATATTTAATTTCAAATGGTTTAATTTGCTGAAAAAAAATCAGTAATGTTTATTTCAAGACGTGTACATGTTTATTGAAAATAGCAACTTTAAAAATAAATATCATGAAAATTAAAAGAAGATATGACGACTTGTACTTTTCAATAGAATGTATTAATCGATGAAAAAGTTTTCAGTAATGCTAGTTTCAAAACGTGTACATTGAAAATAATTTTACAATATATGAATCGCTGAAAATGTTTTCAGTAATGCTAGTTTCAAGACGTGTATATCTCCTTTGAAAATAGCATGTTTAAAAATTAATATCTCAACTCAGAGAAATAGCTATTTGTATTTTTAAAATTTTGATGTAGGAGGTTGTTTTGTATAATGTATACTTATTTTCAGAATGCATGAATCGCTGAAAAAAATTTCAGTAATGTTTGGACTTAGCTCTATTGTTTCTTGTTCCCTTCAAATAATAAGTATGTAATGTGTATGTGTTTGTGATATTGATGTATGTGAACATAGCGTAATACTGTTTGAGATGTTGAAATATAATTATGAAAATGAAAATAAATATTTTATAATGACATGATTTTATTCTCTGTTATTTAAATATGCTTATATGTATGAATATATGTATGTATGTATGTATGTATGTATGTATGTATGTATGTATCTTAGGCATATGTTCATAAAGTTTGTATTAGTAGAGTAGATGATTTTTCACGTTAAAATGGTTTGATCATATATTTTATAGGTGTGAGTTGAAGTTATATTTATTTATTTTACATAAATATTATAAATAATGAATTGAGGCGAGAGGTGTACAAAATCCATATTGGCGTTGTTTTGGGGTGCGATGCTCTGCAACAATGTGACAAATCTCCAACGCTAAGGATCAGGATTCCTGAACTGCAACTAGCTCGGGTACTTTTACAGCATCGTGTGTCTAATTGCAGGTACAGGCACAGCTTATCTTTCTGCAACAATAGAAAATATATTGAATGTAACAATTATGAATGTGTATAGGTATATTAAATAATACACAGGATGAACAAGAGAATTTGTGCCATAGGCGTTTAACATAAGAAAACATTTTTTTTAAATATTGTCTACACCATAAAAGTGTATGCGGTGCTACATAGATATTTAGCGAATAAAATGTTAGAATATTGTATATGGTTGGAATATTAAATAATTATCAAATAATGCAAACTATTTTCGATATAATACGAACAATCATTTAAATATAGCTTATATCTATTAAAATAATCTCTCGGAATTAATGGTTAATATATCAGATAAAGAATACAACAATAAACTAATATAAAAGAAAAACAAAAACTCACCTTTAATAAATGAAATCTATGGATATAACTCCATGTCCTGCAGGTATCCTAACGTTCTCTCCAAGCACCAGGAAATCGTCCTCGTGTTCACAGCACACCATATACACGTCTTTACACTAGAACTGCGACAAATAAACGGAAAGAATTAATCCATGTAATAGTCAGGGTGTTAGATAATGTGCCTCTACAAGTACAAGTCAATAATTAAATAATAAAGAGTCTTTATAAATAATAATCGCTTCTTATGTATTATGTAATTAGTTCAGGGTATTTTGAATTTTGTGAATGTAGAAATAGCGCGAAAAAAAAATGAGTACACAAGGGTTGTAAATAAAGGTATATTTACGGTACAATCAAATTTTAACGTAGTACAATTTCTTTTTCAAGTCTAATTTAAATAAATTAAAAACTGAAAGAGATAATGACTGATACTTTTCAAATTTGGATTCTGGAGATTATTTTCTATATGTAGGTGTACATTATTTCAAAATTTGAAAATAATTTCAACAATGCTTGTTTGAAGACAAGTGTATAGTAAATTCAATCACTTACAGCTTGTAATAATAAATAAGGGTTAAATTCAAAATAGCTTCCTTTTAACACAGATTATAATTTATTACGAGCTAAACCCATATATGCATAATAATAAACATGGGGAATAAGACAACTCTCCATAAACATCATTTTAACACAGGGTTAAGAGATATTCTCGGAATACCTTATTTGGAAATAAGACATTATTTATTATTACCGCTATGCTATAAGTGAAATACGAGTAGTAACTTATGCTTTCCATATTTTCAGGGAGCTAACTTTGTATACGTATATTAAGTTTCAGAATTTATGGATTACTGAAAAAAGTTCATTTAGCGCTTGTTTCACAATGTGTAGTTGTACCTTACAAATTTGAATATAGGGGTTTATTTTCTGTACGAATACTTATAATTTCAGAATATTTGAATTGCTGATAAAATTCAATCATGTTTATTTTGGTATGTCTCTTAACTAGAACTAGAAAAAATTATGTGTGTCATGAGATACAAAACAACTATTTTGCTAAGTGCGAATGTATTATAAAGTGTTTTTCAACTAGTGCGAGAAGAGAGTTAAATGTGTTATTAATAAATATCATAATAAAAATAAAACGTACGTAGTGCGTACTCGTATGTATGTAGGCGATGCAAATGAAAGTACAGAAAAATAGTCCACAATCCACTTATTTATATATTTTCTAGATAATAAGATTTTAAAGTTTCAAATATTTACCATTTCTGCATATGTAATTCTTATGTTGTATATAGTAACTTAAAAATTAAATACTTCAAGAACTAAGAGCAATAGTTATATTTATAGGGATATTTTAAACGCAATTTCAGTATTTTTAAATCGTGTAAACATTTTCATTAATGCTTGTTTCAAGACAGGCGAGAAGACAGGTATTGAAAAAAAGCAACTTATGAAATGAGTATATTATAAACGAAAGGAAAAAAGCGATTTGTATTTTCCAAATTTGGATGTAGAGAGTAATTTACTATATTTATATATAATTTCAAAAGGTTTAAATTACTGAAAAAAAAGTTCAGTAATGTTTTACGACGTGTATAATTTGAAAATGAATATCACGAAAACTAAGAGAAATATGTAATTGTACTTTTCAAATTTGAAGATAGGTAGTAATTTTCTATATATACGAGTATATATATATACTTAATTTCAAAAAGTTTAAATCGTTGAAAATTGTTTCAGTAATGATTATTTCAAGATGTGTTTATGATTATTGAAAATAACAACTTTAAAAAGTTAAAAGATATAGCGATTTATAATTTTCATATATACTTAATTTTAGAATGTATGAATCGTTGAAAAAAAATTCAGTAATGTTAGTTTCAGGACTTGTACATCTCCATTGAAAATAGCAAATATAAAAATTAATATCTCTTAAATTAAGAGAAATAACCATTTGTGCTTTTCAAATTTGGATATAGGATATTATTTTGTACGAGTATAATTATTTTTAGAATGTATGAATAACTGAAAAAAAATTCTTTAATGTTTGCACGTAGATCTTTCGTTTCTTTTACCTATCAAATAATATGTACATAATGATGTAATGTGTGTTTGTAATGTATGTGAACCTAATGTAATACGCTTTGACATGTTTGAATATAATTATGAAAACGAAAAGATGTGAATTGTATAATAACATATAATATATGTGTTTTAGACATATGTTCATAAAGTTTTTATTAGTAGAGTAGATGATTTTTCAGGTTAAAATGATATGATCATATATTTTATAGGTGTGACTTGAAGTTTTATTTATTTATCTTACATAAATTTTATAAATAACAACTTGAGGTGAGACGTGTACAAAATCCATATTGGGGTTGTTTTGGGGTGCAATGCTCTGCAACAATGTGACAATCTCCAACGCTAAGAATCAAGATTCCTGAACAGCAACTCGCTCGGTTACTTTTACAGCATCGTCTTTGTGTAGTTAGAGATACAGCTTATCTGTCTGCAACAATAGAAAATATATTCGAATGTAACAAATATGAATTAGTAGCAATGGTCACAGAAAATAATATGATTTTATTTGCTGATTATTAAGAAGTGTTTAAATTATTCATAATAATGATTAAGAAAAAATATTAATGTGAAAGAAAGTGTGAGATATAAAATTATAATGAACAAAAATGTATAAATATTTCAATTAATTAATTATAGCTTATATTGGAGAATATGCACTATATTAAAGTATTTTTAATAATGAAGTATAAGTTACGAAATTCCAAATAAAAAAAAATCTGATGTGGCCAGCACATAACCTCTCGCCGTATATTTTACCTGGCTGTATGCATAAAGCAAAGAATATTTTTATAAATACAAATAATATATTCATATAAATCTATGACGTATAAACTTCTTTGTTATTCAATAATAGCATGTCTCAACATGAAGATATTTTACCATAAATTATGTTACAATAAATTACAAAGTAGAGTACTATATATAAATATTAGGCTGGTAACAGCAATTTTCAATTCGAACAACGTTGTTTACTTTCTCTTCATATTCTTCTAGTAAAAACATTAATTTTGGGCGGTCTAAAATGTATATATGGATTGTGCATCTATTCTTACATATCTTCTTTTACATTTTATTTTTTCATACATGTTATATCTAAATAACACTAATTCCCTTTAATAAAGTGACGGATAGATTGCACTCCGATTATTCTTATATCGATGTGTAATTTTGTCAATATTTACAACTTACTTGAGAAGAATTTGATAGCTTTTTCGCAATTCAAAGTTACTCTAGTCTATAGTACTGGTGTACATTGTCCCATAATGTTTGAAACAAATTTAAGTCCTTCAACCTAGACTTGTCATCTCCATAATAGTCACAGATCAAGAATTAAGGGATTCTCCAAGTACATTTTTCTTTCATTACTCATTATTTCTGACACTGACATTTATCTGTCAGTTACAAATAATTTAAATTATCAACTATTTTTCATGGCATTCTTTCAGCTGTCAAATTTATTACAACAGATTATTTTATATATTATACTTCATTTATCTCTAAATCTATGGAATATATAATAAAATATTTAAATGTATCAGATAGAGAATTTAATTTTCTTTAATATTACCACGAAAAATTTTCAAAAAATAATATTTAGAAGATTTTTTTTCAAGAATCTTCTACTTCCGGTTGTCCAATTATTACCAAAACCTTTTCAGATCTTCCCATGAATGTCCGATTGGGAAATACGTTGTTAAACAAATTTTAAGTCTTATAGTTTTTGAGTAACCGTCCTTCCAACATCCCACACACACACACACACACACACACACACACACACACACACACACACACACACACACATCCACACACACACACACATCCACACACACACACACACACACACACACACACACACATCCACACACACACACACAGACATCATCGTAAAAATGTTAAAATCGGATTGTAGGGACCTTAAAACATGCTTATTCAATAAAATCTGGATATGCGATTTTTAGCATGAATGCAATACCTCTCTTAGCGAGAGGTAAAAAGATGTTACCATTTGTCGTAATATTGTACACACATATTCATAACTAGGGATATATGTAACAAAATATATGTAGTAAGATATGTATATAGGACATACAATGACATATTTTACTTTTAACAATTTCTTTTTATTATCCAGTCTCTGTAGAACTAATTTTAAAGGAGGAGGCGTTGGAATCTGGGCCCATATCAGCACAGCTGCCAATGTTACTTCTATTGACGTGTCTAAATATTGTACTGAAGTATGTGCTGCGCTGTGGCATCCGGCTTCCAATAATCCAACTCTTATTCTGTCTGTGTATAGATCACCTAAGGCTGATTTGTCAATGTTCTCGGATAGGATTTCGAAAATTTTAGAAGAAAATTTTTAACCCCACTACAATACAATTATCTGTGGTGATTTTAATCTAGATCCCCTCAGGGATACTATAAAATATAACTCCTTACTTCACATACTAGCTACGTATAATATGATAAACATTGTAAATGCTCCCACAAGAGGAAATAATACATTGGATCACTGTTTTACGAGTCTACATCACAGTATTGCCAAGGTACATAACAGCTTTATCTCCGACCATAGGTGCGTACTGATAAATAGTAACATAAATGTAACTAACCATGATAGACCAACCCGTTTTCGGAGAAATTTTAACGTGGCTAATATCAATACTTTTAATAACTTATTGCAATTTGAATCATGGTCAGATGTTATCTCTGCTACATCGACCAATGAATCTTTTAATTATTTTATTGATACTTTTTTGTATTGTTTCAATATCGCTTTCTCTTTACAGAAAATTCATCAAAGAAATAGTGAAGACAAATGTTGGGTAACGATGAAGATAATTCAGTCTAGCAAAAATCTACAATTAATTCATGATTTAAAAGAATTGGAACCGGATTTGCACGAACTTTATAAAACTAAAAAACGAGAGCATAGACATTTAGTTTCTAATACAAAGAAAGCGTATTATCAAAATAAAATTTTATCATCAAATAATATGTCCAAGAGTACTTGGAATATAATCAATTCCAAAACAAAGACCAAGGTAAACTATAAACTTGAAATTACAAACGAAAATAACAGTTACGATGATCCGTATTTGATTGCAGATTGGTTTAATAGCTTTTTCAAAGAAGCTCCCCTCAACATTTTGAGGCAAATACCACCAGTCAATGCTTTAACTAATGGGAGCAGAAATACCACCCCTATGAGACATAGTTTTTTCTTTCAGCCTCTTTGTGAAACGGAATTATATAATATTATTAATTTTAGAATAAAAAATAAAAAGCAGCTGGTGCAGATGAAGTACCCAGTTTTATAATCAAAACCATTGCTCATCTCATAACAATACCGCTGACACATATAATTAACTTATCATTCGAAAGCGGAGTCTTCCCTGATAAACTAAAAATTAATAAAATAATTCCGGTGCACAAGAAGGGCGGCAAGGATATTATGGATAACTATCGTCCGGTTGCTCTTACATCAGGATTCTCCAAAGTATTCGAATATTGCCTCTTGGATAGACTGTTAAATTATTTACATATGAATAATATTATAGTTAAGCACCAATTTGGCTTTAAACAAAATTGTTCTACTATAGATGCCCTACAATCTCTCTATAGCACTATTACTAATCATTTAAATGCAAGGGAAAACCCCGTTGGTATATTCTGCGACCTTAGCAAGGCGTTTGACTGCGTGGACCATAGTCGGCTATTAACCAAACTCGATAATATGGGAATAAGAGGGAACATCTTAGAATGGGTTTCCAGTTTCCTACAAAATCGGCAGCAATTTGTTTCTGTATCTCAATGTAATTCCACTCTGGTCCAAATACAAGTTGGTTTACCTCAAGGTACAGTTTTAGCACCTATCTTATTCACTCTGTACATTAATGATTTGATTACAGTCCTCTCTGAGGACTGCACTCCCGTTCTTTATGCAGATGACACTACTTTAGTCATCTCAGATAGAAATACTCACCGTCTCACTGAGAAGTGTAACCAAAACATAAGCTCCATCATAGACTGGTTTCATGCTAATAATCTGTACTTAAATGACAGTAAGACAAAAATTCTTCGCTTTCAAACTTCCACTGTAGAAGAGATTGAAATCAACTTCGGACATACTGTGCTGCATACTGACACTTGCACTAAAGTTCTAGGTATGTACATTACCAATAATTTGAACTGGTACACTCATTGTGAGCATTTAATTAAAAAATTAAACATAATATGCTATCAGGTACGGCACTTGAAGGAATACTTAAACTTACAACAACTATTAATATTCTACCATGCATCGGTAGAGTCAAGAATAAACTATGGTATTAGGTTTTGGGGTAATTCTCCCTACGCTCAATCTGTTTTTATTGCTCAGAAAAGAATAATTAGATGCTTACTAGAAGTAGATAAGTACTCATCTTGTAAACCGCTTTTCAAAGAACTTAAACTACTTACTATAACTGATTTCTACATACTCGACATTTGTCTTTACATATTTCAAAATAGAAATAAATTCAAACTTAACTTAGACATCCATAATTATCATACTAGAAACAATAATAATTTCCGTATACCTAAATCTAGATGTAAAATAATTAAAGACTCTCCTGATAGGATTGGTTTATCACTTTTTAATAAACTACCAGAGAACATCAAAAACTCGAAATCTGACAAACAATTTAAAACAAACTTAAAACAATTTTTGTACATAAATAACTTTTACAATGTAAATGAATTTTTGTACTAGTTAAGAAAATGACGTTTTCTATACACTGTAATATGTGTCTACAGAAATAAAAGATTTATTTATTTATTATTATTATTATTATTATTATTATTATTATTATATATTAAATAATTTACAGGGAGAACACGAGAATTCATGACAGGCGTTTAACATAAGAAAACATTTTTTTAAAATATTATCTGTGCTATAAAACTATATACGGTGCTGCATACATATTTAGCGAATAAAATATTACAATATATATGGTTGAAATTAAATAATTATCAATTAATGCAAACTATTATGGATATAGTACGAGCAATCATTTAAATACAGCTTATATCTATTAAAATAATCCCTCGGAATTAATGGTTAATATAACGAATAAAGAATACAACTATAAAGTAGTATAAAAGTAAAAAAAAACTCACTTTGAATAAATGAAATCTCTAGATATAACTCCATGTCCTGCAGGTATCCTAACTTCCTCTCCAAGCACCAGGAAATCGTCCTCGTGTTCACAGCACACCATATACACGTCTTTACACTAGCACTGCAACAATCAAACTGAAAGAATTAATTCATGTAATAGTCAGGGTGTTAGATAATTTGCCTCTAGAAGTACAAGTTAAAAATTAAATAATAATGAGTAATTATAAATAATAATCGCTTCTTATGTATTATGTATTTTGTTCAGGGTATTTTGAATTTTATGAATGTAGAAATAGCGCGAAAAAAATTTGAGGACACAAGGGTTGTAAATAAAAATATATTTACGATACAACCTAATTTTAATTTAGTACAATTTCTATTTCAAGTCTAATTTAAATAAATTACATACATTATTCTAAAATTTTGGAACCACTGGAAATAATTTCAACAATGCTTTTTTCAAGACATGTGTATAGTAAATTTAATATGAAATATATTAAACACTAAATGAAATAGTAAACTATGTTTCCCAAATTTTCAGGAAGTCAATTTTATTTGGATTTAGGGGTTTATTTTTCTGTATGAATGATTATAATTTCAGAATATTTGATTCGCTGAAAAAGATTCAATCATGTTTGTTACGGTATAAGTCTATTAACTAGAACTAGAGCAACTTTAAATTAAATATTTCAAAAACTGAGAGTGATAGCAACTTTTCTTTTAATTTGCACTTAGAGGTTTAGTTTAGAATTATGCATTTGATACCTAGCATAATTGTTCTTATGTTTATTTTAATATAAATATTTATATGCCTACTGAATACAGCAACTTTAAAAATTACGATTTACTAAAAGAAATAGCGATCTGTAATTTTCAAATTTGGCTTCAGATTACTTTATATGTATAGGTACTAAGTAATGTAAATAAATTTCAATGTCTGAAAACGAGTCTACAAATGTTCATAATGTGGACTTAGGCCCTTCCATTTCTTATACTATTCAAATGATAAAGGTGTATGTGTTACGTGCGTTCGTGGTATATGTGAACGTAAATACAATCTGAAAAGATCTTAAGAATATACAAATATGAAAATAAACAATTACATCGAATTTTAATGGCACAAAATTGACCCCTGTGGTGCACTCTCCACGCCAGCTATGAGTGCCCGTGGGGTGACGCCTGGTAAACGCCCACACGGTACAAATATTCCATCATTACCGATATCTGTATACAAAGCAGATTGGCACACCCAGCAATGGGTAATACGCCGTGATGAAATATTTATTTTATTTATTTATAAAATAAACATATATAATATATGACTTCTTGTATTATTTCATATGTTGTTTTATTCCCTTGGAGGTACATTATATTTATAATTCTTTTTATAGAGGTATAACATCAAGAGAATATAAATAAAAAGAATTATGTATATATATATATATATATATATATATATATATATATATATATATATATATATATATATATATATATATATATATATCTCATATGAATCCTGATTTTAGCGTTGGAAATGGTCGCATTACTGCAGAGCATCGCACTATAAAACAACCCCAACATGTCATGGTGCACATCGCGTTTTTATTTATATGATTATGTAAATAAATAAATAAAAATTCATCTCACAACATGTACATAAAGTATATAATATAACTATAACCATTATAATATGATATATATATATATATATATATATATATATATATATATATATATATATATATATATATATATATATATATATATATACAGTGTGTTAATTAAAAACCTGGCCATAGGCGTTTAACATGGGAAATCAGTTTTTCCTTGCGCAAAAGTTCCCAAATTATTTTAGACAAAAATACTTCAAATAAATGTTGTAGAGAATTAAATTCTGCATCCAGATTAGTAATAAGATTTTATTTTCGACGTTTCATAACCGAGAAAATCAATTTCAAAGTTTATCGAAAATTGCTGATTTGTAGCGATAGCCATGGAAGTCAAACAAAATTACAAACAATTGTATGACATCTTAACTGTCAAAGAAAGTTTGTGTTTTGTGATTTTCGTTCAGTAACATATTTTTTTGGAAGTATGGAACAGTTTTCTCATGAAGAAAAGCTTCAGATTATAAAATGGTGTTACTGTGGACAAAGCTATAGAAAAATACGTGATTTAATAAGTGTAATGTGGTCACATCGACAAATTCCAAGTAAAACCACAATAGAACCTTTTATTAAAAAAACTTAAAGCTGTAATTTCCAATGAATGTAGAAAAATAAATGCCAGACAGCTGCATAATGTTCGACATGGCTTTTATAATAGACTTGGGTATTGCTTAGCGCAAAATGGAGTTATTTTAACATTTAATATAAAATTATATTCATTCTAGTTTTCTGTTTTTCTTTTTAAATAAATACATTATTCTTGTTTTCATTTTTATTTTATTGTGTATATGTTGACAGCTATGTATTCTAAAATTAAACCATGTATTTAAGAAACATATTTGTTTTATACATTAAGTTAGGCTAATTCATTGTGTCAATGTCATACAATTGTTCGTAATTTTGTTTTGAGTTTCATGGCTATCGCTACAAATCAGCAATTTTCGATAAACTTTGAAATTGATTTTCTCGGTTATGAAACGTCGAAAATAAAATCTTATTACTAATCTGGATGCAGAATTTAATTCTCTGCAACATTTATTTGAAGTATTTTTGCCTAAAATAATTTGGGAACTTTTGCGCAAGGAAAAACTGATTTCCCATGTTAAACGCCTATGGCCAGGTTTTTAATTAACACACTGTATATATATATGTAATCATAATCTGGGTGTGCCAGTCTGCTTAGTTAGAATAAATAGGAGTAATTACAATTATATTACAAATATTTTTATTGTACCAATTTATCAATTATGTATCTTCTTTGCAGATGCAGCCGTGTGAAAAGCCGACATCCTGGTGTTGCAGACTTCAGGACTTGGAGTCCCAACATTGTAACTTGTAGCATTTATCATTGGTGAGTTACTCTGTGGTAGATATTTCTTCTGATCTTGTCCATGGGCTAGCCGTTGAATCTTCGTTTTGATAAACACGATTCCTATAAAATTAAATTAAATATATGTATACATATATTTCAGATTTTCAGCCGACTGAAACAGATTTTAACTACGGCTACTTTTGATGTCTACGAACAAGATTTTTAATTTTAGTTGTAATGGCAATCTGGGGAGTAATTTTCTATATGTATACTTAATATCAAAAAGTTTAAATCGCTGAAAATTGTTTCAGTAATGATTATTTCAAGACGTGTATATGTTTATTGAAAATAGCAATTCTAAAATGAATATCACGAAAATTAAAAGATATAGCGACTTATATTTTTCAAAATGATAATAAAAAATTTATTTACTATATTTCGACTTAATTGTACAATATATGAATCGCTGAAAAAGTTTTCAGTAATGCTAGTTTCAAGACATGTGTATCTCCTTTGAAAATAGCATTTTTAAATATTAATATCTCGTAAACTAAGAGAAATAGTCATTTTTACTGCTGAAATTTGGATATAGGAGGTTATAATGTATACTTATTTTTAGTTTTGGACTTAGCTATTTCGTTTCTTGTATCAAATAATATGTATGTAATGTGTGTTTGTAATGTTGATGTATGTGAATATAACTTAATACGCTTTGAGGTGTTGAAATATAATTGTGAAAATGAAATTGCACCCCTCCTACACGGTTATAGATGGAATAACGGACTATGAAAATTTGGATTGTGCATGAAATTTTCTTTATTTTCATGTAACACGCGATTTTTTTTACATCTCGAGTTACAGACGCTTAAAATTACATGATTATAGATATTTTTTCAGTCGGCTGAAACAGATTTCAGTAATTGCGATTTTTAACGGCTACAAACAATATTTTTAATTTTAGTACTTACTTGTAATGGCAATGATAGGCAAATTTTCCCAACATATCGTCGGCGAGTACTTCATCACTGAACTGTATTGTCTTCGGCGATTTACACTGATTAGAATACCCGTACACTTTCAAGTACTCATTACACAACACTCGCACCAATTAAATTAACAATTACAGCACTTAATAAAACAAAATTAAAATATGCTCTGATAATTATCAAATAAATATAGTTTTAGAGTAAATTTCAATACTTCTATTTATATCGCGGACGTTAAATAGAATACGAGAATGATTGTAATAAAAACTACCAAGTTTTTCGGTTCCTATCAACACTACACTATCGCAATACACGATTATTCACAAGCACCCCATGTTCACTTCACCAAAGGCAGAAAGGAACTGAAGTCTCCATTATAAAAATATAATATTAATATTATAACGTAACAACTAACACTAATTAAGTGTTAATTGATTACGTTTTTTTATATTTTGGCGCACAAAATAAACAATGTTTATGTTTGTTTTCAGGTTCCGCGAAGGGCCGGACTACACCCACGGTAACTACGACACTGGATGAAGATAATAGATGATATTTTTATAAGAATAAATAAATAAAAGAGTTTTTTATTTACCTTTCCTATGTAATAATAAAAGGGACAGGGAAATATCCTAATATTTAAGGATTATTCCGAATTTTCATATCCTATCCTTTAGTATTAAGTTCTCTAGGTACGAAAACAACCATCCGACAAGAGTCCGCCCTTTTTCAAAGGGCTTAGGGCTTATTTGAGCCCTTCAGGAAAATTTGACCACGAATTTCAATTATGCAGGTCCAAGTAAGTTTAAAAAAACTTGTTCGACAGTTCTAGCCCTTTCAGTTTCGGAGTTAGCGCAAGCCCTTCGCCATGAACTTGAAGGGTAAATATATTATTATGCAGGTCCAAAGAAACCTAATAAAACTTGTCCGGCCCTTCTAGACCTTTTAGTTCCGGAGTTAGCGTAGGCCCTTCGACACAAATTTGAAGGGCAAATATATTGTAAACCAAAGAGTTTCCATCAATTCTGCGCAAGCCAATCGAAAGGTCGCCTCCAAATCCTCCCGTTACGCTATTTTCCGACCTTTTAGTTCTTTTAAATAACGTATTTAAGCGTTAAACCCTTCGGAAAACTTTAAGGGCTCGTATCTCGGAGACGGCTGGGTTTTCAGCGATTTCCTTGAAATTTCGCGTTCCCTTAGCATACCTTGAAATGTAGGGGTCGTAGAACAACATATTTAAGTTTCAAGGGCATAGGGCCAAGGGTTTAAAAATGCGTTAATTAAAATTTGACAGCTTCGTTTTGTTAAAAGGTTAAACAAATTCTCATTTTTTTTGTCACATGTTTTTGTTATACAGAATACGTAGATGTTATTTCAAATAAAATTAGCGTTTTAATGGTAGTTTGCAAATCGTTTCAGCTAAACTTGAAGGGCAAATGTAAACCAAAGGGTTTTCATCAATTCTGCGCAAGCCAATGGAAAGGGCGGGTTCAAATCCTCCCGATACGCTATTTTACGCCCTTTAATCCCTTTTAAGTAACGAATTTAAGCGTGAAACCCTTTGGAAAACTTTAAGGGTCCGTATCTCGAAAACGGCTGGGTTTTAAGCGATTTCCTTGAAATTTCGCGTTCCCTTAGCATCCTTTGAAATGTCGGGGTCGTAGAACAACATATTTAAGTTTCACGGGCGTAGGGCCAAGGGTTTAAAAATGCGCTAATTAAAATTTGACAACTTCGTTTTGTTAAAAAGTTAAACAAATTCTCTTTTTTTGTCACATGTTTTTGTTATGCAGAATACGTAGATGTTATTTCAAATAAAATTAGCGTTTTAATGGTAGTTTGCAAATCGTTTCAGTTAAACTTGAAGGGCAAATGTAAACCAAAGGGTTTTCATCAATTCTGCGCAAGCCAATGGAAAGGGCGGGTTCAAATCCTCCCGATACGCTATTTTACGCCCTTTAATCCCTTTTAAGTAACGAATTTAAGCGTGAAACCCTTTGGAAAACTTTAAGGGTCCGTATCTCGAAAACGGCTGGGTTTTAAGCGATTTCCTTGAAATTTCGCGTTCCCTTAGCATCCTCTGAAATGTCGGGGTCGTAGAACAACATATTTAAGTTTCAAGGGCCTAGAGCCAAGGGTTTAAAAATCGCCTAATTGAAATTTGACAGCTTGATTTTTAAAGAACTTGAACAAATTTTACAACATTTATTAATATGCATAATAAAGTTCTCATACTTCCCTGGTTGTCCTATTAAAGCGGAATCAACTGTACATACTTCCCTGTCTCTTTGTTGTGGTGTAAATAAGGGGTTGTTACATAAAAACTTGTATTAGTTTAACTGATTTTATTGTTTATTTGTAATACATTGTTGTCTTTATTATGTTCATAGCTTAAATTGTATTTTTAATTCTTATTCTTTGTATTTTATATATAAATATACTTACCCTTATCCTGAAAAATTAGAAATAGGGATGTTCAAATAATAGTTTGTATAAATTTTACTTGTATTTATTGTTTATTTGTAATACATTGTTGTCTTTATTACGTTTATAGCTTAAATTGTATTTTTAATTCTTATTCTTTGTATTTTATATGTAAATATACTTACCTTTGTTCTGAAAAATTAGAAATAGGGATGTTTAAATAATAGTTTGTATAAATTTTACTTGTATTTATTGTTTATTTGTATCTTACATTGTTGTATTTCATGTAAACTACCCTAATGTACAATATTTCATACAATAAAATATAAATTAAAATATAATTTGTCTATTTTTTTTTATTCCTTCTACTTAGGGGATGAATTCTGTAAGATTTTGTTCCTATACGTATATAGTTCTTAAAATGGCCGCTAGATGGCAGCACCTATTGTAAAGCCTTACGCCTTCAAGTATAGGCAACCAGAAATAACGCCGTGTTTATAAATAGTTCCGAAAATGGCCGTTTGGGGGCAGCACATGAGACGTATACCTATTGGGAATTTGTACTTAGTGAAAATGGGACGTATACCTTATTAATACATACGTACATACAGGATTCTAAATAGTTCCAAAAATGGCCGTTGGGGGCAGCACCTACGTTTGGTACACGATTTATTTAAAGCCTATTTTGAATTTGGAATCATTGGTAGCACGTATATTTCAGAGTTTGAAAATGGGAAGCGGATACATGGATGTTATAATTCACCACGTAATGAAAACGAATAAAAATAATTCCAAAAAATCTTACGATTTGTTTTTATTTTGTATTGTAGCCGTTTTAAAAACGATATACGTACAGGAAATCGTTTTGCTGGTAACAGAAGCAGATAAATGAATGTTACCTGTAAGCCGTAATTCAAAATGGACATAACATCCCATTTTTAATTAGTCTAAACACTAAAGGCTGTTGAAAATTATGTATGTACGTCGTTATATACACAAAAAATATTTTTTGGTCAGTTTTACTCTATATTTAACGACAGGTGCTGCCAACTGGTGGCCGTTTTAAAAACTACATACGTGTAGGGACTTAGAAAAAAAAACAATTTTTTAAATATAAAAATATATTTGTATTTTAAGAAATTACAAGACTTTATCTTATAAAAATTAAAAGTTTATTGGCATTATTATTACAAAGGACTGTTTGACAGGCATAAATAGTTAATAGATTTGTTAACAAATTTAGTAACAATTATGAACAGAAATACAACAATTGAATCGTACAAGATTTTGAGTTTAAAAAGTCTGTTCATAATTATTTTCTACTAAATTTATTAACAAATCTATTAATAATTTATAACAATGTCACACAGGGTTTAGTTATAAAACTAAAACATTTGTTACCGTATATAAATTGTCATTATTATGGGGTTATTTTATTTGTTGTTAATTATTTTGCATCTTTATTCTGCAAATAAAAGTTTAACCCTAAGATTGAAGTTTTATTTACAGAATAAAGATGTAAAATAATTAACAACAAATAAAATAATCCCATAATAATTTTATTTGGTAACAAACATTTTAGTTTTATAAATGATACGAAATTCTAAGTTAATATTATATATTTTTTGGACAAAAACCGCCCAAATATATAATATAATTAGAGTTCCATTTACAATACTTATGGACTAATTTAACAAACTAAAACTTCGGATCCCCAAATAAGATTCCTTGTTCCCATTATTAAAGGTACAAGATTTCTTATTCGGTTTAAGATCGTTTGCGAACCTTTATATTAATTATATTATATATTTTTTTGGTGTTACCTCCTCAACCACCCACTCACGAAAATATATAATATTTATTAATATAGAGCTTCGTTTACAATAAATACTTAAAAAATTAACTTTGCCCTGAACGCGTCAAAATACTTAATAATAATTACAATTTTTACTAAAACTACCTAACTTTAAAACTAATGTGACGGGTTTAAATTAAAATAAACAAAATTAAAAGATTGTTTTATTGTACATACATTTTAAATAAGTCATTATGAAGAGGAAGCTATGGAGACGCATCCCAATCGGCACTGCAATCTCGGCGACAGCTTTGGCGGGGAATTTCTTTTAATTTATAACTATTTTAAAACTATACATGAAACACTTTATTTAATAAATGGTGTATATATAGGGAGACACCACCCTCATGCCACCCACGCTCCCTATATATACCATTTATTAAATAAATACAATTCCGTATACAATAATACCTTATAATGTAACTTAAACTATTGTAGTTCCCCCCAAATTAAGTTTATGAAGTGCGCAAAAAATCCTATCTTACGTTAATATCTTTTTCAAACAAAAGCAAATCTAAAAATGGTAAGTTACGTTAATTTTCTCTCTCTCAAAAAGCAAAAACAACCCTTGCCTATCTTATATTTAAGCTATCTTATGTCTACGCAAGCTATCTTATATCTAGACTATGCTAAGCTAAGATGAAGTGAGAGAGAGATATACGAACTAAGACAAAAAAGTGAGGACGCCGGAATGGCCCTCACAAGTGGTTTACGATGGGATTAAGCCGACCCAACGCGATCCCCATGGATTTACAGCCTACAACGCGAGCTAATTAAGGACAAGGGAAGCAATTATGTGATATTCCTCGGCTTGGATGCAATAAAGAGCTACTCCCGATGGCATCGCCCGGCCATTCCCGATACACCTAACACCGAACGCGATCAACCCGTGTGCTCAAACAAAGTTAAATCAATGAAAAACTTTATTTTGTCTTTAATAATTCGTTGCCATTAAAATTAAACGATGATTACGTTGCCTCTGGATGAGGAGAGCACATAACGCCATAACAGAGCTTCCTGTGTAAGCATTCAGGTTTGTTTAAAACTTTTCTCATTTGAGTCTAGCGGTTATAGCGTCCAATCTAGAGCAGCGGCCAGTACGAACGATGGTCAGCACTGTTACAAAAGAATTAAACTGTCCCTAGAAACATTCACACAAGTGCGAAGCAATCCACCAGAATAAACAACTGGTTTCAGATGGCGTTGTGAATTACTATACATATCAGTCCACTCAATTATGGAAATCGCGCACGAACCCTACCTAACCATCCTACTAACCGTGATGTTTAATAGAAAAAATAAGGAAACCCGAACCCACAAACAAGTTTCGAATCTCACACCCCCTACTTCCTGATTCTCTCACCATTTGACAGCAAGCATGCCCCGACACACCAATTCATACAATTTTTTTTTTCACATTCACTCTCCCTAGATGCCGTCTGGGCAATCAAAACGCACGATTTTATGATGAATCTTCGTAAGGGAATGCACTTCAAGTTAAATAAATTTATTTTTAAATTTTTAAAGAAAACGCGTGTTTGCTCAACGGCGCGATGAGCCAAAGTTTAATTAATAGCTGAAAATACATTTCAAAGAACTTAAAACTAACTTATATTCTATATTATTCTTCACGTAAGAATGGCATTGTTCAATAATGTTTCGTTCAATTCGCTCTATAATCTGTGCTGACACCGACTAGAAAATTATCTTTTTGTACAGTGCACAATGTTATTCTTACGCAAAGAATCCTATACTATATTAATTTAGTCTTCTTGATGTCCGATTCCTGAAAGATATATATTAATCATATGTTTCCAGATATTGATTTTATTGATAAACAGTCGACATTTCAATTTTAAATTGTTTGAATATTATACAGACATTCATGAAAGTTATATTTCTTTCAATGTAGTACGTACTCAAAATCGAATTTGAGTACAAAATAATATTTAAACATTTATAACAGTCATATTTCATTGACTAAGTTCTCATGGTTGAATATGAGAACAAGTTAATAATTAGATATTTTGTCCAACAGTTTTTAAATGGTCTCAAAAGTATTTGAAAATTCAGCTGAAATCGTATCTACAGCCATAGATCACGGATAAATGTAGTTTCGTTTCTAAATGAAGTGTCTTTTTTATTTTATTTTTACCTCCCGCTACTCTTGGTAAGGGAGGTATAGGGAGCGTGCTAAAAATAGCTTCAATTTGATATTTCGAAAGCACATTTAATAAAAAATAGTGCAGATAATTTGATTTTGCACTACCCTGTCCTTCGGGTTGGAGTGCACCACTTTTCAAATACTTAGTTATTCAAATGCAAATATTTCACGCACAATACATCATATAAAACTGTTTCAGGTAGTCTTTATTAACTAGTAACTAGATTTGAACTAGTTCATTTTTATTCCAAGTTTCGACTCTTGGATTATAAAGTATTACTGCATTACCAATAATATTAGTCAACCAAATAAATACATTTAATAATGATAAAAAGAATAAAAGTTAAATGGCTTTTGCCATAAAGCCACAGAATTGTAAATAGTATGAAATCTAGTAAGATTCTTACCTTATACATGTCTCCTGTTTCTCCTTAAGGTGCTCTGCCCTCTTCTGCCCCTTTTCCGAAGCCCTCATGGTCATGCATGCAATCTGAAATAGAAAGAGAAATGAGTTACTTTGAGAATCTTTTGCAAGAAAATTTAGGTGTAGAATGTTTACAAAACACACAGATTTGACGGGAGGTATTGTGCTGGCCACATTAGATTTCTTAATATGTGTACACAATTAATTAACGGGAGGTACTGTTGCTTTAGTGTTTGTATGTATATTTATGTATGAGTGTGTATTAATACTATTTGTAATCAGCGGGAGGTATTGTTGATTAAAAATACTGTCACCTTTAAACTGCATTAGTTGGCGGGAGGCGCTGTTGCTTTTGTTAGTGTATGTATGTGTTTTATCGACATTTGTAATTAGCGAGAGGTATTGTTGATAAATATATCTACTGTCACCTTTACATTTCAATTAGTTGGCGGGGGTATTGTAAAAAAATCAAGTGTACCTTAGCACGCTTGTGAGTGGTTGTTTTATTATATTTTCCGTCGACCGTTTATTAATAGGCTATCTTAATGTATAGAAAATCATTCATTAATGACCCCTATTAATGCATGATTTTTGTATTAATAAACGATTTATTGGGTGCGTTCACCACATGGAACACAGCATGTATTGCTAACGCTAAGTTGTAGCAAAAAGGTAGACAGAATTAAAAGTCATGCTTTTGACACTTACTAGCTAGGTATATTCACGTAATATACCTTTAAAATGAATTTGAAAGAATAAAATTCCTCAAATAACATAAAAAACAACTTTTGCTGTCTAGCATTAAGTAAACTGAACGCACCCACTGAAAACAATTGATGACAAAACTTATTGTTTTTCTGACGTAAAATTTGACGTTCGGTCAGCCATTACTAACCTAAAAAAAATTGTCATGGAATAAAATTATATTTTCCATTTAAGTAAGATACGGTCAACGAAAAAATATTGTAACTAACACGTGTGTTAATTGGCGATTAATGATCTCAACAATTAAAGTCAGGGCAGCGAACCCGACAAAAACTGGGTTCGGTTCAGGTTCAGGTTAATTTGTTTTTTGAGAGATGGGTTCGGGTGCGGTTCTGGTTCAAACATTAACACAATTTGCGGTTTTGTTCCGGGTTCAGGTATTGGGTTCAGGTTCGGTACGACCTAATGAAAATTGAATTAATGTTTTTTGAATAACAATCTTTATATAGAAATAATTTAACATGCGAGCCGGAATTTAGGCGAGACAAGAACACGAACACAATTTTCACAAACAGACAAAAGGCGACGATTATCGGGTGTATTACGATTACGCTTACGTTTCGAACTCAAAATGAACCTGAACCGGAGCTGAACCCTGAACCCGAATTTTAATACCCGGTTCGGTTCCGATTCGGGTTCAGTGGAAAAATATATTTGAGGTTCAGTTCTGGGTTTGGGTTCACTAAAATGTTACGGTTTGGTTCCGGTTTTGGTTCGGTTCAGGTTCGGGTTCGATGCCCTGGTTAAAATGTCTCGATCATTAATCGCCCTCATTAACACACTTGATAGTTAAATAACTATTAAAACTATACACCTTTCCTACATGTACGTTTTACGGGAGGCATTGATTCATAACAAAAAATCAATAAAATTAAAATTCTCAATTTTTACCTAAAAGTGTTCCACCCACAGACCATCTACACTATCAGACTTGCCAACTCTATAGTAAATGTAAAAACGCAGTTCGCAGCACCTCTGGCCTTGCAGGGATGAACTAAACTAAAAAGGCGGGAAAATTGAATGATAGCTTCAAATAATTCAAATTTAAAATTCTGTCATCCTGTAACACAATATTTAATTTTTATATATCGATAATACTTTTGACAAGTGAAATTTTAAAATAGTTTTGTCAGGTATTTTTTATTATATAAAAATTATCGATATATAAAAATTAAACTATTGTGTTACAGAATATATTAATACTTAAATATAGAAAATCTGAAAGTAATTAATAAAAAAAACATTTTTCTTCTTCTATGCTTTAATATACTTATTAAATATATGTCATACGTACTTGAATGACACTCATGATACAAATTTTCATTTCGATACAGATTTAGTTATTGTTTCGATACAGATAATCATTGTGATAGATTTTGTTATCATTTCGTCACAGATTATCATTATGATACAATGAATTTTATAAAAAAAATATTGGTTTAGAAAAACTAATGTATGCAACTCCACGTATGGCTCGTATCGCAAACTTCATGCAGCAAAACGTTTTCGTCTCTTCGGTGTAACCGGTGCAATATTTCCCGTATTATCGGAAGGAAGTTCAATAAATGATACGCCTGTCTTCGGTGTTTCTGGATCAGCAACTGAAAAGACAAAAAAATATTAGTTGACAATTTAAAATAACTTTCAAAACTCATAATTAACCGTAAGTTAAGTGCAATATAAAACTAAAAATAATTTAAAATAAAAGCATACCAGAAACAGAAGCAGTAGCATCACCAGCAGAACATTTACGTGTTTTCGGTGTCCCTTCGATAGCAGGCATATTATTAGCAAGAACTTCAAATACTGGTTCCTCTTCCTCCATCATTTTTGAAGCAGTAACTAAAAAATAATAATAAATTATTAGTTATTTCTGAAACAGTTTTAATAAAGAAATAAAGCCTTCATGGAAATAAGACAACAGCAAAGTTTAATAATCTTACGTAAAGAAATATTTCGTATTTCGGCCTATAACCTATAATTTCAAAGCAATTTTAGTATAAAAGAAAATCTTACCAGAATTAAAAACGTCCACAGGTATTTCATGACGATTCAAATCATTTTTTTCCGAAATTGCTTATCAGTAAAATGAAGTCGGCAGACCCGGAATCCTCGATCTAATATTTGCTGGTACGACAATTCGAGTAGATCAAGACAACCCATCCGGATGATCCATTCCCGCCGTAGGCTTTCCAATCTTGGAAAAAAACATATGCCCTTGTTCTTCGACAGGGAGACTGTTTGTAATACATTTATGATGGATACATGTTGGTTCCTGAAAAAAATAACATTATTTTATTTTAATATAACAATAAAACACATAAACTTATGATCAAGACTAAGAATGTAATCAAATTTGAATTGTTTATACTTACAGATCTCGTCATTTTTCACAATATGTATAATTACCACTAAACCCACTTAACAGAACACAATTCGCTGCTAGTAACTGCACAACTAAATTGCACAAAATGGTTTGAAAAGCATTGACTTAAATCAGAAGATTCTGACAACTTTCAGATCAAATTCAAACGTGACAAACGAACCGCCCCAGTTGCCTGGTTACGATACTAACACAGATACTAGCGCTTTTCTGCGGGCTGGTTTCGCAGGGATGAACTATTGCTTTGCAATTAGAAAACCATTAAGGTGTCAGCCGCCTGGTTCCACCCAAGTCAATTACTAAACGGCGGGTGTGACAGAGATAAATATATTGTAAGACAGAGACAACACGACATAGAATAACAAGTAGAGGATGGAACACTCACTCGCAAATATTTATTTTTTGTACGATAGAGAGCCAAATATATAACTATTTCATTCTAATGAACTCTTCTTTTTACTGTAATTTTTGTTGGGAAACATGATGTACAGTCCACAGCATATCTCGGTGACAACTTGTAGTCAGGGAGGGATATAGTGTATTTTTGTAGAAAAACTATAAAAAAAAAATATTTCGGGAACGGTAGAAGATATTTCAATTTTATTTCAAATATAAACACAGTAAGGTTAACCGCACCTGTATATGTGGAAAAATGGTTAAATAGTTGTTTAAAAAATAAACGAACTTTGGTTCAAATCTGGTATTTTTATAGGTAAACATAGATGTAAAAACTATTTAATATCTCCTAAATAGTACAAGTTATCTCTATTTACCTCCCGAAATACCGTAGGTAAGGGAAGTAATGTTTTCGGTTCAAAAATTCTATAGTGAGTTTTCAGTGAATAAGCACGAATTAGGGAATGATGTCTGTGTGTGTATGTGTGACGATTTTTCTCCCAAGATAACTCATATCGAACTTCCAAAAAAAATTATTTTTCGTACTTAAGATTTCTGCATTCATATAAAGAGTTGAAGTGATACTTTACTTGAAGCCCATATTAATTTTAAGCCGGGTCCACACTGAAATGAACGTTGTTAGCTAAAAGTGTTTGCTAACAAATTTGTTACGAATGTTCGTACTAACATTTTAATATTAAAAATGCCAAGAAGATGGTATAATTTGGTTCATGAAAGATGACTATTTAAGGTCATTTATAAGCCATCTGATATAATTTTAATTGTATATAACTTCATTTCGTATGCATAAGCGTGCAACAAGAAATATTTATGGATACATTTTAACTGAAAAAAATAATTGTAATTTTCGACCTTTTCGATGAAATTTAAGTTATATTTTATCGCAATTAGATAATTTATTATTATTGTTTTTAGACATCCTACCTATATTTTATTTAAGGAATACACATAAATGCATATAAAACACATAAATAAATAAATAAATGATGAGGAGGCTCCGTTGAAACTGCTCACGCCCTAGCCACAATGTATATATATATATATATATATATATATATATATATATATATATATATATATATATATATATATATAAATAAGTACATAATAAATCAACAATATATATGGACGAAATCGCGGCGACGAATGGATAAAATTATTCAAAGGTAAGGTGAATAAAAAAAACACATTTTTCTTTTATTTATTTTTACAATAACAATATTTTTACTAACATATATCTATTAATTTGAATAGATATATGATTTCGTGGGCGTGTGTGTGTGTTTGCAAAATTAATGCAAAAGCAAGTGTATGTGTAACTATTATTTAAGAAGTTAAAACTGCAAACTAATACTTTAAAATGCAAGTAAATTATTTAAAACTTTAAAACGCAAATAAACTAATTGTAATTCTTTACCAAAAACTTCAAATTTATACTTTAAAATGCAAGTAAACTAATTAAACTAATTGAAAAATGTAACCTAAAATTTTAACTATAAATTTAATTAAACATAACTATAATTTAATGTATCTGTTTCAATGATACAAGAGTGCCTCCTGGGGTTCACACGATGATGCCTTCAGCTGAAATCGTATCTACAGCCATAGATCACGGATAAATGTAGTTTCGTTTCTAATTGAAGTGTCTTTTTTATTTTATTTTTACCTCCCGCTACTCTTGGTAAGGGTATAGGGAGCGTGCTAAAAATCGCTTCAATTTGATATTTCGAAAGCACATTTAATAAAAAAATAGTGCAGATAATTTGATTTTGCACTACCCTGTCCTTCGGGTTGTTATACAAATGGAAACTGCACCACTTTTCAAATACTTAGTTATTCAAATGCAAATACTTCACGCACAATACAGATAAAACTGTTTCAGGTAGTCCCGAGGGTAGTCCTTATTGACTAGTAACTAGATTTGAACTAGTTCATTTTTATACCAAGCTTCGACTCTTGGAGTATAAAGTATTGTTGAATTACCAACAATATTAGCCGGTTCAACCACATAAATATATTTAATAATGATAGAAAGAAAAATATTTAATGAAACATACACAGAATTTTAAAGCAAATAGTATGAAATCTAGTAACATTCTTACTTTAAACATGCTGCCAGCACGCTTGAATTTTTGAGTTGTGGGGCCCCAATGCAGTAACTCCGTTGTCTCATGTTTCTTCTAAAGGTGCTCTGCCCTCTTCTGCTGCCACTTCTATGTTTCCGAAGCCCCCATGGTCATGCATGCAATCTGAAATAGAAAGAGAAATGAGTTACTTTAGTTATGCTTTTACTGCTTTCATTTTGTCCTTATATTACATATTACATATATAACAAAATTGATGTGTACAATGCAGATTTTGTCTCAATTCCATGGCAATTGATATTTTTGAGATGATTTTCGATATTTTCATACCGTTACAAGGCATACAAAATTAATTTTGCTTATTGATTCAGATGCAGAATTTTATGCTCTACAACAATTATTCACGAACTATGTTGATGAACATTTGTTCGCTAACAAAAAATGTAAGCTAACAATGTTCGTTTCAATGTGAACCCGGCTTTTCATATTTAACACCAAATATTTAATTTGATTACGTAGTTTTAAAATATACATACAAATTGTATGTATATATTATACATAAAGAGGAACAATATATTCAACAAGGTATAAAAAAAGCAAAACCTCATAAGCGTCTCCATTTTTAAAATGCATTTTGCTTTGGAAAAAATGATGTCAACTCACCGTCTGATGACATATTTTCAACATAGGTGCCTTCGTCTAAATTCTAAATATATTTAGTCATTTGTATAAATGTTCATATTTCACTTTAAATATTAGTTTAAATATTAATATTTATTGCAGATATATAAATAAATGTCTATTCGCTCCAACGTTTCACAAGACTCTTAAGTTGTGCCAACGCGTACCAGTCTGCCACTTTAAACAAGTTACGTTTCGGCTCACGGCAACACTAATTAATGTAAAATATAATAATATTTTGTAAAGATTTATAAAAATAATACATAAATGTATAAAGTTTAAAAATATTTTTTTAAGAAAATACAAATAGTGTAAAAAATTGTAATTCAAATTATTTGTACCTCACGCTAAAAATCGCATATCCAGATTTTAATGAATAAGCACGTTTTAAGGTCCCTACAATCTGATTTTAATATTTTTAGAATGATGACTATGTATGGATGTGTGATGTGTTTGGGACGTTAGAAGGACGACTACTCAAAAACTATACGACTTAATATTTGTTTAACTACGTATTTCCCAATCGGACATTCATGGGAAGAGCTGAAAAGGTTTTGGTCACAATTGGACAACCGGAAGTAGCAGATTCTTGAAAAAAAATCTTCTAAATATTAGTTTTTGAAAATTTTTCTTGGCTATTACCAAGAAAAATTTTCATTACATCTCGTATAGGTTTGGAGATATAGTAGTATATAATAATATAAAATAAACTTTTGTAATAAATCTTGTTGCCAAAAAGCAGTTGAGATATTCAAATGTTTGTAATTGACAGATAAATGCAAAATGTCAGTGTCAAAATCAGATTTTTCTGGGAGGTACAGTAAAATTATTGAAAGATGTTCGATCAAGGTCATTTGTATCATGAACGAATTAACAAATTGACATACATGTATCTCTTTCATTTGCAAAGGCTGTAAGCGTGTGCGATAAGGATGGATATAACACGCTTGTCTTTCAAAAATTCATATTGTTTCGACTAAGTTAAGACATTCCACTTTAAAACGATGCTCGTTGTTGATAATACTTTCGCTGTAACGTAAGTTTATTTATTAATTCAGATACATTACCTTGATTCATAGCCGTACGAATAACGTTATGTTCTGTCAGTGTCACTGACACTGACATTGTGTCAGTATCTTATTTTTCACATATTTGGTTTTACAGTTGCTAATATACTTACCAGTTGATTTATTTTTGAATTTTCAATGCTTTTATTGTAACATATATTTTTATAATAATAAAACAAGAGTAGTATCTTATGTACCCTCGTAAAAACTAAGCAAACGACACTACTGAATTTGTCAGAATGGGAGGAGCAAAATTCTGAATTCATACAATTCGTAGATAACCTTGATCGGACATCTTTCAAAAATTTTACTGTACGTATACATTTAATATATATTATTGTATTATTAATTAAATAGGTATTTAAATTATAGGTATGTTAATATTACATATATCCTTAAGAAATACCGCTAAATACTGTCAATGAATTTGAAGAATTTTGAACGTATTAGAATAATAGGACAAAATTTCTCATAGAACGAAAGAAAAGATACAATTTCAATTATTTGTGTGTTCAAGAAATGTGAAATTCATGTGCGTGAGCAGTCATGTGACTTTGTTGGCCTTGGCAAGCAGATATGAGGATCCGTGTCAGAATGACGGCTAGTAATTATTTACATAGATGTCTCAATTGTCATATGTCATAATTTTTCATTCAAAATTTCAAAATATTCTGATGTTTGTCATGAAAATCAAGATGTTTTGAATGAAAAATTATGATACTTGACACCTATGCACAATATTAATAGCTGTCATTCTAACACGGGCTCCTATATTTGCTTACCAAGGCCAACAAAGTCACATGACTGCTCGCGTCCTATGCAACATAAAATGAAAATGGCGAGAGGTATTGTGCTGGCCACAACAGATTTTTTATTATATATTCACCCATACAAGGTATAAATGTACCTATGGAATTTTATAAATTTAAGTATATATTTTTACCTTCCATCACCTTTAGATAAGGAAGGTATTGTCTTTGGTCAAAAAAATCAATGATGAATTTTTAGTGAACAAGCATGTTTTAGGGTCCGTATAATACAATTTTACCATTTTTACGATGATGTCTGTATGTATGTGTGTCTATGTGTGTGTGAGTGAATTATGAAGGTATTAAATTCCATAAATCAGCCTGCTATGCTAACCATGAAAATTGCTAATATATTCAAATTGACAGATGTCAGTATTAATAAAAAGTAAATGAATGTGACAGAGATGAGGATATTGAAGTAGATGTTGGGGAAGATACGGAGAGATACGGTAAGGAAATAACTCCAGTGTTACAAGTTTCTAGAAAAATACGAGACGATTACATTGGTTTGAACATGTCATGAGGAGAAAAGAAGAATATATTGGAAGAAGAATGGATAGCTTAGTAGGAGAAGGTTGAAGAAACGAGGAAGACCAAAGATAAGATGGAAGGACTGTATTACGGAAGACTTGAGAGAAAAGGAACTGAATGAGAACGACACGCAAAACAGAAATGTGTGGAAGAAGAAAATAAAAAATAACGACCCGTAACGAATGGGAAAAGTTAAAGAAGAAGATGTCAGAGTGTCAACAAGTGCATTTTGCATAGTTTGTTTATGAAATAATTTTATTGGAAATTTAGAATATTTTGCAAGAAAATTTATGTATGGAATTTATACATAATACACAGGATTGACGGAAGGTATTGTGATTTCAGCGGAAATATCCATTTTGATCATCCCTGAATCCATTTTGACTAATTTCGTCGTGACGTCTGTACGTTCGTACGTATCTCGCATAACTCAAAAACGGTAAGCCGTAGAAAGTTGAAATTTTGAATTTAGGACTGCTATAACATCTAGTTGTGCACCTTCCTTTCTGGTTATTACACAATTTCCAGAAGTGGCACTTTACATGAAGCCTATAATAGATTTTAAAGAAAAACTGTTTTAAAATATAATCCAAAACTTTTCAAATTTGGTATACAAGACTTTTATGTCAATCGAAATAACATAATAGATTTTGGTTAAAATAGGCTAACCGGAAGTGGTACATTACTTGAAGTTGTTAACAGTTGTTCTTGAATAAAATTGTTTTATTTTGATTTTAGAAATAAATGCTTCAAATAAAAGTTTTAGAGAATTAATTTCTGCGTCTAGCACATCAAGTATTATTAAATTAGCCCTTTGTATAAGAAAGATATGTAAATTTAAAAATTATATACTTTTTTGTTTTTGTAATAAAGCTTGCTATGGATTAGGACAAAAAAAATGTTCATGTCAAATTACGTCAAATACGTGCAATTTTATGATTCGTACAATAACAAATATTATATTTTTATTGTGAAATTAGTCATATTCATTGTTGTAATCAAATATTTCTTTGTTGTAATCAAAACTCTCTTTAAAAAGTACCGGGTTAGATTATGGTCGCTATATATCTTACCGTTTTGAAGTTAAAATTATTTTTTAATTTAGTTATTAAAAAAATATGTATAGTTTAATAATCGTACAAGGAAGTCGTGTGGTGTCCACATCAGATTTTTTACAAATATATTTCCCATTTACCACTATATCCCTTACTTAGGGCAGGCAAATATCGTCGGCTTTAGGACATCTTTTCCGATTATGCTAACAAATAAAAATTAGTGGGTATTATTAGAGCATTTTTCGAAGGGCCATAACTAGACTATCTTCTTATATTGAGTTAAAATTATATTGGAGGGGACTGTATCACAAGTTGTCTATTTTAATTGGGGCATGGATTTTATTAAAATTATTAATGATAAATAATAATGTTATATGCACACGTGTACAATATAGGAAATAAATAAAGGAATAGATACCAACGTTCCGCTAATTATTTCCTGCATTGTACATGTGTACAATATAGGAAATACATGAACGAATTGATATAAATGTACCTTTAACCATTTCCTACATTGTACACTTTCAAATTATTGTGTTAATATTAAAAATGCCAGTAAGATGGTATAGTTTGATTCAAGAATAATTAGTTACCCCAGGACGGCTCCTTGAAACAGCAAACTCCAATACGGATCGGTCCTCCAAGAAACATTTTCATTGACTGGAACTCTGGAACACAAAAATAATTTATTTTAAAACATAAGTATTTCAATAATAAAACATGTTATCAGCATAAATAACTATTAAAGCAGTTAAACTATTATTTAAACTTACTATTGTTGCTAATTTGCAACAATATACAACAACATTTAACTATTAAAACAATTAATATACTTTGGTTCACGAAAGATGACTATTCAAGGTCACTTGTTCGAAGATAGAATACACAGCACTTTATATGGTAGTAACTTAGCAACATTTTATGTTAGAAAGAGAAAAAATATTTGACGTATGTCTATACAGTTTATGTTGTGTGACAGATATACGTAAATGGTGACATTACTTTCTGACACATTACAAATAATAATGACGTATGTCGTCGAGTTACAAATATCTAATTATCTACTATACTGCCCCGTGTCCCAATAGTTACCCAGTGCCGTTGACATTTTAATCAAATTATTATTATTGCATGGTTTATGTCAAGTCCATGTTATTGGGTTTTGCAAATACATAGGTGAAGAGTATAAATCTTTAAGAAAGGCGTTATTTAAAAAGAAACATAATTTTCAAATAAATTACTTTTTTTTTTCAGTTAAAATGTATCCATAAATATTTCATGTTGCACGTCTATGTATACGAAATGCAGTGAAGTTATCTGCTAGTATTATACCATACGGTTAATAAATGACCTTGAATTGTCATCTTTCGTGAACCAAACTATATACATATATGCACGATACTTCAATAACATAACAAAGATGGCTAGTTGTGTTTGTTGACAAGAAACATAAGACTGGCGAACCGACAGTGACGTGGGTATTAGATAATGAGCTATTAAATGAATAATTAAATATTAAAATAAAATTATATTTTATTACCTTCTGTCACCTTTAGGTAAGGAAGGTATTGTCTTTGGACAAAAAAATCGATGGTGAGTTTTTAATGAATAAGCACGTTTTGCGGTCCCTACAATACGAATTTACTATTTTTACGATGACGGCTACATGTGTGTATGTACGTCCGTAGATTTTGGTTACGATTGGTTAACCGGAAGTACCCTAATTTGAAGATTTTAACATTTTTCTTCAAAAACGCTGTTAAATATCATTTTTTGACATTTTTATGTTATTATAAATATTAAAGAATATATTATTCTCTATTCGATTTAATTATATTTTTTCTTCATATTCAATGTATTTAGAGATAAAGAATTATAAAGAAATATCTTGCAACTTATGTTGCTAAAGGCTGCACTATGGAAACAAAATATTCAAATATACTAATTGACAGATGTTAGTGTCAAATAAAATTTACATATCTTTGCGAAATGATTTTACTAGAAATATAAAAATGTAAAATAATTTAATGTAGCAAAAACAAATTGCATAAGGTAATACAACGGATTATAACCACAGCAGATTATTATATTGTAAATATAATGCTATATATAATTATATATTTTTATTTTCTAATTCTTATTTTATAAAACATACTGTTCTTTTTAATAGTTCAGTTCAGGTACGAGGTAAGATCAGTTCATTTCTCCCCTAAAATGAGCAGGAGATCAGGAAATTACATAAAATTTATATATGTTCAATCCCTATGTTCACCCCTAACTGCCACCACCCGAAATATTAAATTCCGAACCTAACAACCAGAAATATACCGAGATCTATTTCAAGATCTCGATCAATAATAAAATCAATATTTTATAACAACTAGATCAAAATTAAATCGATTGAAATTTGATCAAATTCATAAAAAATAAACACAATTTCGTATTAATATAACACTTGAAATTATAAATATAAACCAGAGCACATAATATTCATTGAAATTATTTCTATTAACGCATATTACATGGTTTGAATATTGGTAAGAAAAATTTGCTATTCATACACAGTTCAATAAAATTCCAAAAGAAATTTTTTATTTTAGACTCACCGTTCAAAACAAAATTCTGCAAACATGCACTAAACAGTACAACCAAAACCACGTGTTTGATAAAAAAATTCAGGTTTGGCAGGACTTCAAAATCTATATCACGATAATAATAAAGACAAAATAACAATTATTATCATAGCATGGTTTCATCAGTTTTTCCTTCCTTATCAGTTTTTGTATCTCGGAGCACGTGTCCGCATCATTGTTTATTGCCATTACGTGGCGTTTATTCCCAGACTGCACTGCTTTGAGGAAGAAGGCTAGGATTGGTCGAAATAGAAGGTGGAGATCACGTGGTTCAACAACAAATTCATTTGAAATATGTAAAAAATTATTTATTTCAGACGAAAGAAAAATTAATTAATTTATATGTTTTTGTAATGTGCGATATAAATTATGAATTTGTTGTATATTAATGTTATAATAAATGAGCTATTTTACAATATTTGTAATTTTATGGCAGGCAGGAAATTGAATAAAATACCGGTTAATAAATTTTGTTTTCAAGGATGGTTTATTAGTTGCCAAACCGGTTAAGCCTGCACAATAAACCGGTTTACGTAATTTTTTTTAAGTCGCGTTTACACTAAAATTTAAAAAAATTGGTATAGGACTCCATTACAAATTTAATTGTATTTCAACAGTTTAGTTTTTCGAAATAGAACGGCGGTTTCTATGAGATTGACATTTAATAAACAAAACAATTAGTTTTGTAAAAAATCGTTGTAAAGATATTAAATAATTTCTACAGTAAAATTTTTGAAAGATGTCCGATCAAGGTCGTCTACGAATTGTATGAATTCAGATTTTTGCTCCGCCCATTATGACAAATTCAGTAGTGTCGTTTGGTTAGTTTTTATGAGGGTACGTAAGATACCACAACTATTTTATTATTATAAAAATATATATTGCAGTAAAAGCATTCAAAACTCAAAAATAAGTGAACTGGTAAGTTTATAAGCAAATGTAAAACCAAATATGTTAAAAATAAGATAATGACACAATGTCAGTGTCAGTGACTCTGGCAGAAAATAACGTTATACGTACGGCTATGAATCCAGGTAATGTATCTGAAATAATATATAAACCTACGTTACAGCGAAAGTATTATCAACAACGAGCATCGTTTTAAAGTTGAATGTCCTAACTTAGTCGAAACAATATGATTATTTGAAAGACAAGCGTGTTATATCCATCCTTATCGCACACTCTTATAGACTTTGCAAAAGAAAGAGATAAATGTATGCCTATTTGTTAATTCGTTCGTGCTACAGATGACCTTGATCGGACATCTTTCGAAAATTTTACTGTAATTATTTTACATTTATTATTTATTTTAAAAAACAAACCAAGAAACTTATTGATGTCATATTTTAGAAACGAAATTGGAATACGCAGGCTGTATTACGTCTGCGAAAAAATAACGTTTTTCATCTGTCGTATATAATAAAGTATTTTTACCTTCCGTCACCTATTGGTAAAGGAAGGTATTGTCTTTGGTCAAAATATTTGATAGGGAGTATTTAATGAATAAGGGTCTCTAGAATACGAATTTACTGTATTTACGATGATATATGTGTGTGTGTGTGTATGTATGTATGTGTGTGTGGGGGGGGGGGGGAGATTGGAAGGACGATTTCTCAAAAACTTAATATATGTTTAACTACGTTTTTTTTTCAATCGGGCATTACTTGGGAAGAATTTTTTTTGTTTTTGCTAGTATTAAAGAAGAGTAAATTCTCTATCTAATACATATATTTTATTATATCTTTTATAGATATAAAGATAAAGAAATATAAGGTATATAATAATCTACTATAATAAATCTCACACCCCAAATAATGTCATGGAAACCAACGGACAGATAAATGTCATTGTCAAAAATCCAGAGACATTACTGAAGATTATTTCTGGGAAGAACATACACTATATTTCTTATTGTATTAATAGCTAAATATTTAAAATTATAGGTATTTTACATATACCCTTCAAAAATACTGTCAATCTCGACAATGAAAACATCTCGACAAATTAGAAGAGTAGGACAAAATTTCTTCATAGAATGAATTTAAAATTAAAAAATCTAAATATAAAGAATGGTGTGGAGTGTAGATATACAAGAAATGTTATATACAATGGGGCGCGAACAGTCATGTGAAGTTGTTGGCCTTGACCAGCAAATATGGGGGATCGTGACAGAATGATAGCTAGTAATTATGTACAAAGATGTTAAATATCATTATTTTTCATTCTAAATTTAGTGATTTTCCAATTCCATGTGGTTTATTTTCCTCGATAAGTAAATTCCACACCCCTGGTGACAAAACTACGTAAATTTAGAAAGTTTTGAAATTTTTAATGAAAAATTCTGACATTTAACATCTATGTACATAATTACTAATTGTCATTCTGACACGGGCTCCCATATCTGCTGGCAAGACCAACAATGTCACATGACTGCTCGCGGCCTACAGTTATGTAACCAAAAACGGAAGTGGCGAGAGGTATTGTGCTGGCCACAACAGATTTATTTTTATTTTTTTTGGCCACGAGTGTATATTCCGAAATTATTAGCCCATTTTACCTTGTATTTAGTTTTTCAATACACACTTCAGATCCTCGACATTTAATATTGGTGTTTTTGGCCTATATCTTTATTGATTCGAATGTCTTTAACAACTTAACAACATAAATCATATATTCAGGAGAAAAATGAATTTACTTTTGTGTTATGCTGAAAAAAATTGCAAAAAAGCGACAGTGAAGATAGGCACATAATATAACGACTTACATTGATAAACACAGCTCAGCCACCAGCATGAAAAATCAGCTACGCCCAACACGGCTGCATGGCTCAGCTAACCCAGGACGGCTCCTTGAAACAGCAAACTCCAATACGGATCGGTTTTCCAAGAAACAATTTTTCATTCACTGGAGCTCTGGAACACAAAAATAATTTATTTTAAAACACAAGTATTTCAATAATAAAACATGTTATCTGCATAAATAAGTATTAAAAGTTAAACTATTGTTTAAACTTGCCATTGTTTCTAATTTCCAACAATATACAACAATATTTCGCTATCAAAACAATTCAAATATGCACGATACTTCAATAACATAAGAAACATGGCTAGTTGTGTTTGTTGACAAGAAACATAAGACTGGCGAACCGATACTGGCGTAGTTATTAGATAATGACGCTAATTAATGAATAATTAAATATTAAAATAAAATTAAATTTTATTATCTTCCGTCACCTTTACGTAAGGAAGGTAATGTCTTTGGTCAAAAAAATTGATGGTGTGTTTTTAATGAATAAACACGTTTTGGGGTCCCTAGAATACGAATTTACTATTTTTACGATGTGCGTGGGCGACAAAAATTTCTCCTACGATAACACCAATACTAGAATTCCAAAAATTATTTCTTCATATTCCCCTTTTGTACATCCGTATGAAGAGTTGATTAGATTTTGGTTTCGATTGGTTAACCGGAAGTATCCTAATTTGAAAATTTTAACAGTTTTTCTTGTAAAAACGCTGTTAAATATTATTTTTTGACATTTTATGTTATTATAAATATTAAAGAATATTCTGATGGATAGAAGAAAGAAACAACCAACTCAGAGAAATCAAAGACGACACAATAAATTGACATACAAACAAACCAAGAAGAGACCAAATTATCCTCACACCTTAATTATCCACAAACACATACTAGAGAAAAAATTGTATCGTGAAAAATAATGAAATTGGCTGAACTGTCTAATAAAGATTGTGGTGAGTTTTATTTTCGTGCCTGATGTTATATTAAATGCATTATTTGTTGCAGAGTTAAAATTCTGTGAGAGTGAATGAACATATTTTAACTCACTAGCAAATAAACAGGTACTAATAGTTGTTGCTATGGAATTAAAAATGACAGTAGTTTAAAACGCCAAAATTAAATAAAAATAATTATTATAAATTGTAGTCAAAGATTGACTATATGAAACAAAAGAACATTATCAACTTAAATAAGCATTAATACAAAGGTTCATTTTAAATGGACCACCATTGCTATCTCGGGCATTATAGGAGCTACGATGACGGTAAAATGGGCAAGTAATTTCTATTTCACAAGAAAAAGACGTATTCATTTTTTCCATTCATGGAACTATTGCCATGGCCATATTTTAATCAAATTAATATAAAACTTTATATGCATTTATATCAAAAAAATCGTTACATAAGGGTATAAAAATATATCACTGAAGTCGGAATTCAATTCTCTAACTAACGAGCTAATATATTTTTTTCTTTTCTATAAATTTGTCTTATAAATTAGAAATTGTTTGCAATGGTGGCCCATTTAAAAATGAACATCTGTATAGCTGGAACGTTATTTAAACTTACAATTGTTATTAATTTGCAACAATAGTTAACAATATTTTACTATTATACAGTTTTAAATGTAGTTTTCACAGCAAAACCAAAATACATGCTAGCTTTAAGACGGCTGCTCAACAAGTGAGAACTTTGCACTCATATGCAGACCAACACAAACGAGATAATTTTGGAATGCCGTGTTATCTATGAAGTAACACTATTAGCAAAATATGTCTGATTTTAAAAAAAATGTAAATAAAAATTTTCTTAAAAAAATAAGGGATGAACTTTAAAGTTAATTAAAATGCAATTATTCGTGAATATTCGAACGCAAAGGTTTAGACCAGGGGTTCCCAAAGTTTTTCTTAAGCGGGCCAATTTAATATTACCGAATTTTTTGGCGGGCCAAAAAAAAACTGAATAAAATCAAAACAATAACCACGATTTTTTTTGTTTTAAATATATTTAACTACTTCTTTTTTTTATTATTTATTAGTATACTAAATTTAATATATATATAAATCTTTAATTATGTATTTATTAAAACAAAAAATAACTGAAATCCATCTTATTATATAATAATATAAATCTTTAACTGTAACAACAATTATTATAAATTCACACAATTTATTAACACGAAAGTAAAATCACTCTTATTGTAAATACAGAACTATAACTATAGTGATAAATTCGTTACTGACTTCTTGAAATTGTGTGTTGCATTAGATGCGCCAGAAATGATTAACAGTTCTGTATCTATTTGAGACTAGGTACTATATTATATTTCTGTACAAATGTGTAATAACTAGACTAGACATACTACAATATTTTTTTAAATATAAACTAAACAATATTTTATTAATACAAACGCTTATGGTTAAAGTTCTGTTCGAATTTTTTAAAAATATTAAATTATTTTATTGTATCTTATTTGTAATATTTATTATTTATTTTACTATTTACTTATTTATTTTTAATAAGAATATAATATATCGTATCGATATCGTGGGCCGAATTCACAGGCTTTGCGGGCCGCATTTGGCCCGCGGGCCGCACTTTGGGAACCCCTGGTTTAGACCAATAAAATGTGAATATAAATCATTTCTAAGAAGTTACGTTTTTTATAATTACTTTCTTAAGCTAATATTTTAACATTTTCAAAATCAAAATGGTGCTGGGAATTTATACTATGTTTAGATAAAGCGGTTTTTTTCTGAATCTAAATTTCTAGTTATTTTTATGTTGTTGTTTAAGGGCACGGAGCTGCTATGACTATTGTGCAATTATTTTTATGATTATTTTTACTATTCTTAATATATTGTCTAGTTTGTCCAATATACAGTTGTACTTACTTACACTGAGGCAGGAAGAACAATGTAAAAAAAAATTCAACAAATTTTGTCACATGTACAACTTCATGTATTTAATTTTTTTTTGTAATAATCTCCTGATGGTAAACATTATTTATTATTGTATAATTATTGCTGGGCTATGCTGTTTTTTATTCTGTAACATTTTCATTCTTCCTTGTCCTCCAGCATTGAGGATGGATTAATAAAATCCGAAACGTTTGCAACAAGGAGTATATTATTTTATTTCCTTCAACTTATCCATCATCCGTCGATATTCTTCACACATTTGGATACAAACTATACATCGGTATTTTTAAAAGATTAGATTTTATTAGGGACCTCTTTTTTATCCCGGCATGAGATTCGGATCATTTCCGTTCCATTTATATTATTAGTTCATATAATCCGACATTACGCCAAAAATCCAGGAAATGGATAACGTGGGACCGGCAAAAACTTGCAGAGAGAAGAACCCGCGAATTAAAGCCGCGAATACAATCGATATTTTTGTTCAAAAACCGCGAACGCGAAAAATTTTATAGGCAATAATAAATATTGGAAATATTTCTAATATTACGTTCGTACTTGGTTTTGTAACTTATTCATTATGGAGTGCGTATCCCACTCAATATTAGATAGGATTTGAAAAGATTGTACATTGCAAAATGCTTTCTCCTACCCTAGACCGGCTGGCGAAGGTATTATAAACATCGACACGCTACCAGAAGACTAGTTCATTAGAACAAACAAGAATTACCAAAAAATTTCACAATAATTGTAGTCTTCATTGTTACAATAGCCTTTATAGTTGTCATCAAATCATTGTTGTAATAAAAAAATGCGTTTACCAAATAATCTTCTAGTGTTAAGTAACAAATTTTTCGGAAAAAGATGCAGATCTACTGCAGCTATTAGCCTTCCAGAACTTGAGGAAAAATATGACGAAGACGTTATTGTTTTTCCGAAACCGTATAGTGAAATTCCGGGGCCCACAGAACTACCAATTATTGGAAATGCATGGCGATTTGCTCCCTTTATTGGTGAGTATATGTAAATTAATATTTTTAATATAAAAATTCAAAAGCAAAGCCCCTCATTTCATAAAATAAATTACTAATATACACAAGCCTGCATCTGTACCTATTTTTGAGTTATGCCACCCAAAATTCATATACTTACACCCACTTTTGTGTAAAATTGTCAAGATTTTCAAAAATATACTTTTTATATTGTTCGATTACATCTCAATTACTACATACACTAATTCTACATCTACAACAAATAACAAATGACGATATAACACCTAAATATAGCCACCTACTAAAGATTGATTATCATTTATCGAGGTGTTAAATATTGCTCGGTCTCTAGTTTTATTAAATATGGGTGTTTAATTCGTGCTAACTATAGATCAAGAGTTAAAAATCATTTCTGTTTTTGTTGCTGTTTCAATTCTAAGTATTTAGAGTAGAAAAATAATTAAAATAAATTGGAAAATTTTATTTTTAAGTTATAATTAATAGTAATTAATACTTTATAAACAGTAGCAAACTTATATTAGTTTAAAAGATAAATTTTCCGCTGTTTAAAAATTGTGAATTAGTATACACATTGACATCTCAATTAACATTTATAATCAAATGGCAAAAAACAAAATATTCACTCCTTTCTGCCACTCTAATTCCAAGTTATAAATTAATATATGTATTCATTCCTGACACTCTTCTTATTGTAGGCATATTTTAATCAAATTAATATAAAACTATATATGTGTCGTAAAATAGAAATTGTTTGCTAATTTACCCGACCTCGCAGCTCTTATAGTTCTCGAGATAGCAATAATGGACAAAATAAAGTGAATGCCCTGTATATATTTAATTCAGAAATAAACATAAGACACATAGAAGTTTCGATTCTATTTTACATAGAAATTAATTGAATTATTAATTAAAAAAAAACGAAATAGGGACATGATTGTTTTTAAATTTAAACCACATTACCAGGCGTCACCTCAGATAAATAAATATATATCATCACGGCATATTACCCATTTTGAATAATGGCCACAATTTCTAGAGCAAAATAACTAAAAATGGCATAAACTCTCAAAAATTCTAAACATTTTTTCGTAGAATCGAATGGCGAAATTTCCAGGCTTGTATCTACACCCATTTTTGGGTTATAGCCCAGAGATGGGTACAGTTTTAAATGTAAATACCTTGAGAACAAATATGTATATATATATATATATATATATATATATATATATATATATATATATATATATATATATATCAATATTTTTTTGCTGGCTGAAATAAAATGCATAATAACAAGTAAATATTTACATCAAAATTATATAATATTTGATATAATTTTCATACTGCAATGAATTTTGCGTAATACATATATGTTTCACTTACTTTTTGTACACATATCGCGTTAACAATGCATTACTAATTATTCTACGCGAAAACTAACATTACATAAGTTTAAAAAACATTGTCGAAATTAATTTATCAAAACAAACAATAATAAGAAAGTGTGTACAGCTCATTGTCAAATTTTTCAGGCCATTACAAAATCGCTGAACTTGACCAAGTGATGGTCCATCTTCGAAAAGATTACGGAAGGATAGCAAAAGTCGGCGGACTAATTGGGCATCCTGATCTACTGTTTGTTTTTGATGGAGATGAAATTAAAAAGGTTTTTAAGCAGGAAGAAAACATGCCTAGACGCCCTTCAATGCCTTCGCTTCATTATTACAAACAGAAATTGAGGAAAGAATTCTTTTCTGGAAATGCCGGCATCATTGGAGTGTAAATAATAATTACTATCACTGGTTTTTGTGGGAATGAAAGACTTTTAATTATTGCGAAACAAACAAGATTGACATTTAAATCGAGAAAGAAATTACAATAAACACAATTTGAATTTATTTTCTTCCATTCATTTTTACTTGTTTTTCACGGTACAAGTTTTGGCAAATCTACAGTTTATATTTAAATTAAATACATTATAAACTTTGACAACATTAATGACGTGTTGCAAAAAAATTAATACATCATTTTTATTCTGAAATTTGAATAAATACCTTTTAGTATTAGTAAATTTTCTGTTCAAATTTCTGTATACATATATTAAACACAGTAGCAATTTAAAAGTATACTATATTTGAATTGATGCCAAATTACATTGCCTGTGACGTCCAAGAAATACTAACCAATGACAACTGGAAAGATAAAAATTAAAAAATATTTAATATTTATTTAATTATAAAAATGTTTATGCTTGCAGCAAATGATCTTCACAGAATGAAACTTTGATGTTGTAAATGGTTTTATATTGACTTAAGACAACCATTTCATTCTTCTTTCTTCGTTTTGAGGCACTACCAATACTTTTTTTACTCTAGATATTACTTATATTTGCGCACATTAACACAAATTTCTTTTCTACAATCATGTTTGAGTCTACAAAATATAAAAATCAGTAAATTCTGTCGACGGCAAATGTAAGCCACTCCCTCATTGGTGAGTAGTGTTCTGACGTTATCAGGAAACAGAAAAGGCGGCAATTTAAATATTGTACTTTCAGAGACAATTTTCTAATGAATAAAGAATACTATGAAAGAATATAAAAAATACGGGTAAAATATGTAAATCGTGCAACACCACATTGTGCAATTGTCGTTATTAGAGAGATCTATTTTTGGAAAAAAAACTATCTTAATTAATTTTAAAATTATGCATAAATGATAATTTAATTTAACATTGATTTTTCTAATTTTTAAAATTTGTTTAAAAAAAATAGACTTTTACACACGGTAATAATATTTAACTATCGACTCGCGAAAAATAAATTATATTCTTTTTGTAGACACGGCCCCGAATGGGAAGAATTTCGACGACAAGTACAACATATTCTTTTACAACCTCAAACAGCGAAGAAATACGTTGTACCTTTAGATACAATTGCTTCAGATTTTCTGATGAGGTGAGAAAACAAATATTTCAACTTTAAACATTTTAAGTGTTTACAAATAAGGAGCTAAACGTTTTTATAGGGCGCGAGCAATCATGTCCCTTTGTTGGCCTTGGCACGTAGATATGGGGGCCCGTGTCAGAATGACAGCTAGTAGTTATTTACATAGATCTCACAATTGGCATATAATTTTTCATTCAAAATTTCAAAATATTGGAATGATTGGGAATGAAAAATTATGACACTTGCCATCTATGTACATTATTACTAGCTATCCAATGGCGTAACTACCGCCGGTCCAGCCGGTCCAAGTGCCTGGGGCCCCCGGGTACAAGGGCCCCCAACTGTGTTTTTTTTTTATTATTTGAATATGACTTGACATGATTATAATTGAATATTTGAATATAAGAACTCTTGAATATAACCCAGCGATTGATGATAATGAGAGAATACTTTCAATGAAAAACATTCAACTTTTATTGCAAACCACAGCACGCAGAGCGTTCCTTTCAAAATTGAAAATTATCAAAAAATATCTGCGAAATTCGATGGAGCAAGAGAGACTGGCGGACCTAAGTATATTGTCGATAGAGAGTAAGGTAACGAACTCGTTACGAGGGGACCTACATGAAATAATTGAACGGTTTGTGAAGGCGAAAGTTCGCAGGGTGAGGTTTTAAACATTGCTAACTAGATATAAGACTTTTTGGCGACCTTTTTTTTGGCTCATTAAGTTTGAAGGGGCCCCTACTATGCTCCTCCCACCGGGGCCCCGGAAGGGTTAGTTACGCCACTGTAGCTATCATTCTGACACGGGCCACCATATCTGATAGCCAAGGATAACAAAGTGACTTAACTGCACGCACCCTATAGAATACGTGCACGTCACATTGACATACATTCCAAAACATGCTGAGTATGTGATTGACATGTGACATGTAGATTTTGTGATATTTGAAGTAATTTATTATATTATAATGAGGTCATTTTAAAATATATAAGGCACTACATGATTTTTATTTAGTAAATTTGTTATTTAATGTATTAAGCTTCATTTACAGCTCTGTACATAGTCGTTGTCTGTGTCGCACGTCATAACCTTGAATACTTTGGTTTACGGAACAACGGCATACCGTTTAGAGCTACTGTCACAGTCTTTGTCATAATCGTAGTCTTATTCTGTAGTCTAGAAAGTATGTAAACTCCAAACTTTTGTCGTTGTCGGCTGTCATAGTCTTGTGTGACGAAGATAGAGAAACATGCTTTATCTCTTTTTAGTGCATAAAATATAGGTTAGATACATGTCATTTAAGGTGTCAACATGCCTAGTTCAAATCATTAATTTTTTTGTGGTATGGTGAGGAGAAGAGCAATTGCACTTGTACTAGCAATGTACTTGAAAAATAAAAAATCTAGCAGTCGTTGGTGGGTACATCCCATTAACCAGAGAAGGTTGCAGCCATAAGTTAGTGTTTTCGATAATGGCAGATTCACAGCAAGCGTTGCAAAATAAAAATCTTATTGTATATCTAATTATGTACATTATTAAAATATGTTTTCGCTCTTAATCAGAAAAATTTATTTCTGAGAAGGAGGTAAAATATTTTTTATACCTTTTTAAATAGTTTCATATATAACTATTGTACCGTGAACAAACCTAAAAGTAAAGCTTATGCATATGTTTGGAAGCTGTGAATGGTGTAAGCAAGTGAAACGTACTACGACAAAAACTGTGACAAAGATTATGACTATGTTGGGAGCTGTGAATGAAGCTTTAGTCACACAAAATAACTTTTATAACGAAACGTTAGAATTATATTATACTTCAGATATAGACCTGCAGATCCACCTTGATGCCAAAAATTGAAATTATTGCTTACTAGCAGATGTTTACTTCCACTCAGCTGATTTTGACAAGGGTATCAACGTGACGTGCACGTACACTATGGGACGTGTTTGTAGAAACCTTTAAACAAACTGTAATAACTTGTAACTAATATTTTTTGCGAAAAATAGTATAGCATCCTTATAAGTATTCAATATTTGAATTTTTTAATGTTTGTAAAAAATGTTTACTTTCATTTTTGACATATAAGCTGGAAATAATATTAAAAATTCTTCCGCGTATTGCAACAGAAAATCTGGGAAGATATTTCGGCTGAAGCTAATTATGGATCTATTATAAGTAGTCACTTCCTCATTCAACTTGCGATTATATTTTTTGTAGCTTTGTTATGTAATATGTCAAAATTTTATCCTACTTTTCCTTATACTAGGATCGAAAACAGGTACTAGATCTTGCTGTAATATTATATAACAAATGAGATTAATAAATCGTATTACTTATATTTTTCTTCACTGTGTTTCCTACTTTCTATTTTCGATATAGATCACATTTACTCCAAACAAAAATTATAAAGCATTCATTGTCACAAAGCAACGAAGCATTTTAACAATCAAAAGTTCAATTAAAATTTTAAAGTAACAATGGGTCTTGCTATATCTTCGATACATCAATTTCTCTAAATGTTGCAAAATCAGAAAATTTTTAGGATTTTTCTCAAAGTAATTGCGAAATTTAAGGTGCGTTATAGCAAAATGGTTGCAATAAACATGTATTTGAGTAAATGCGTTAATCGTTTATTGATGTTCGATTAATTCAACAAAAAATACAAACATTCAAAGGCTTGTAAGTTTATGAAAAAGTTCTTTGCCAAGCCCAGTGTTTCAAAAATGGTATAAGTGTCATAAAAGCTGTATTCTTTTTGGAATGTTTTTACTCAGCTCAGTTGATAAGTTGAGATGAATCATGGTCCAGTGGTACTCTGTGGGCAAAATTACGGTACTATAATTTTTTTTAAAATAAAAAACCCGTAGTTCGTTAAAAAAATATATAAATATACAGGATGATATAGTATTAAAGATACAGTAAAATACTATAAAATTGATATGAAATATTCGTAAGTGCCAGATGATATGATTCATGTAATTTGCAATAAATATTTAAATAAAACTGGATCTAAACAGAATACAATAATAAAGATGGCACCACTGTAAATGGTGCAACTTTCAACTGTTCTAATATCCCCAATATAGAACGTATATGTACGGCATTTGTGAATTTTTATTTCAAATGATAATTATAAGTTGTCCCTAAAATATAAAGCGGTATACCATCAACCACCGCCCCCACTTTAACCCTTTCGGCTGACGAAATCGCATGGGTGCGGGGACCCCTGGTGTCTGACCATATTTTTTTTTGTCTTTTAGGGTAAAAATTGTCAGTTGACTAAAACCCGGATGGAATGGCATGGATATTTTATAGGTAAAATTTACAACAATTAAAGGTTTTACAGCTCCCTATAACGATTGAAAATGTCTGGCATTTATTATCGGCTATATATACATAATGTCATTATATGCAGGTCCCCAAATTCTAAAATATCATTTTTTTAAACAGTTTTGGGTCATGACCCACAGCTGGATAGATCGTATTTTTTTCGGGGAAAACAACAAATCGTTCTCCAGAGTATTAAAGTGAGCACCAAGCCCCCGGTCTATTAAAATACCGATCAAACTATTATCACCTGCCATTTGGCCCACAGATTTTTTTAAATTTTAAGTCTATATTTACAGAGTAGTCAGAAGAATTTTATTGAAATTTCTCACGGCCGAACTATTATAAATCTGGGTCCGTACATTTATAATCTACAAAGTGATATTTCTTCTCATAACATTACCCCTGCTACTGAACTGAATGTCTCATCATACAGGGAGGTAGCATGAATGGTGATTAGGAGATGACTAGCAGTGTTTTAACTTTGTCAATCGTTTATGATTTGTTTTAGATAAAAATACTTCAAATAACAGTTATATAAAAATTAATTGTACGTAACATTTATTTGAAGTATTTTTCTTTTAAATTAACTAGAAACGATTGACAGAGTGAAAACACTGCTAGTCATCTCCTAATCACCATCCATGCTACCACCCATAGAGTTTATTTCGCGGGTGATGCTATGATGCAGCATCAATCAGGGGGGATGTGAGTACATTCTACTGAGTTAGTACAAAAATAACAATTTACTGCGTTTTTTAAGTGAGCTGAGACGAACTGAGATTCTGACCAAAAAGAATACAGCTCTTGTTACTTTCACGTGCGTCTCTGAGTAGCCACATATTACGAAACTTTCCGCGTTATTAAACTTCCGTCTTGACATTTACGCATTGTTAAAATGTATAAATTTGATTTACAGAATAAACGAAATGCGAGATGAAAACTTGGAACTCCCAAATTATTTCCTTTCAGAATTATACAAATGGGCCTTAGAATGTAAGTACGAGTACTACTGACATATTACATAACACAATAAATTATGCTAGAGAAACTTATGCTAATCTTTACCATTGAACATTTATCTAATTCTAGCTGTTATTCGCGTTGCATTAGACATTCGTCTAGGATGTTTAGAGCCGAATCTATCACCTACATCCGAGGCAAAAAGAATAATTAACTCCATTAATACTTTCTTTTGGAACGTAGCTGAAGTTGAATTGAGATTTCCTGTATGGCGAGTATACAAAAATAAAAATTTCAGGAAGTATATTGGTGCCTTAGAAGACTTTAGAATGTAAGTACTATTACACAACACAAAACAATAATTAAAAATCTGATGTGGCCAGCACATAACCTCTCGCCGTATATTTTACCTGGCTGTATGCATAAAGCAAAGAATATTTTTATAAATACAAATAATATATTCATATAAATCTATGACGTATAAACTTCTTTATTATTCAATAATAGCATGTCTCAACATAAAGATATTTACCATAAATTATGTTACAATAAATTACAAAGTAGAGTTTACCATATATAAATATTAGGCTTGTAACAGCAATTTTCAATTCGAACAACTTTGTTTACTTTCTCTTCATATTCTTCTAGTAAAAACATTAATTTTGGGCGGTCTAAAATGTATATATCTGGATTGTGCATCTATTCTTATATATCTTCTTTTACATTTTATTTTTTCATACTTGTTATATCTAAATAACACTAATTCCTTTTAATAAAGTGACGGATAGATTGCACTCCGATTATTCTTATATCGATGTGTAATTTTGTCAATATTTACAACTTACTTGAGAAGAATTTGATAGCTTTTTCGCAATTCAAAGTTACTCTAGTCTAGTACTGGTGTACATTGTCCCATAATGTTTGAAACAAATTTAAGTCCTTCAACCTAGACTTGTCAACTCCATAATAGTCACAGATCAAGAACTAAGGGATTCTCCAAGTACATTTTTCTTTCATTACTCATTATTTCTGACACTGACATTTATCTGTCAGTTACAAATAATTTAAATTATCAACTATTTTTCATGGCATTCTTTCGGCTGTCAAATTTATTACAACAGATTATTTTATATATTATACTTCTTTTATCTCTAAATCTATGGAATATATAATAAAATATTTAAATGTATCAGATAGAGAATTTAATTTTCTTTAATATTACCACGAAAAATTTTCAAAAAATAATATTTAGAAGATTTTTTTTCAAGAATCTTCTACTTCCGGTTGTCCAATTATTACCAAAACCTTTTCAGATCTTCCCATGAATGTCCGATTGGGAAATACGTTGTTAAACAAATTTTAAGTCTTATAGTTTTTGAGTAACCGTCCTTCCAACATCCCACACACACACATCCACACACACACACACACACACACACACACACACACACACACACACACACACACACACACACAGACATCATCGTAAAAATGTTAAAATCGGATTGTAGGGACCTTAAAACGTGCTTATTCAATAAAATCTGGATATGCGATTTTTAGCATGAATCCAATACCTTTCTTAGCGAGAGGTAAAAAGTATAATTGGGGACAGAATTAGCCCAATGACTGTGTTAGATTTTGAGGAAATAATTTGTTGGTGTTGCTGTATTGCGTGTAACAATTTTAATTTAGTGTCAAATGAAAATGACATATTGATTATTCCAAAGAAATATCGACTGAATTTAAGAATACGAAAGTTTTGCGAGTGGCATTATTCAAAAAATGTGATTTACCGAATTTGTTCTGTTGTCTGACATTTATCCATAAATCACGATTTTGATATGTTTGAATAGCTGTTGCTTGGCAACTTTATAAGTCCTCGAGCTATGCCTCGAGCAATGACAGTCAAATTGCGCCCGATTTTAAGGCGAATAAACAAATTTGTGATTGCAAAATAAACAAATTCGTTAGATCACATTTTTTGAACACCGCCACTCGCAAAACACGTATTATTTCGCATATACATCTTTTGACATCTGTGGAACCAACTTGTCCTGCGCAGCTTCAAATTCATCCGATATTTCTTTCAAATAATCGATATGTCATTTTCATTTTACACTAAATTAAAATTGTTTATAACAACACACACACAAATTACGTAGAAACCACAGCATAGTTCCAATTCACAATGCCAGTGTAACGATATCGAATATTCAAATATACATACAGTCTCTCACATTGAAAATGTTGTTGTGTTTTCAATCATTTCTGGTATAAAACATAATGCATACTTGATATAGTATAGCATTTATGAAATCAAAACAATTCTTTTTTCATAATTTATAAAATTGAAAAATATACTTTAATTTCTAAGTACAAAATTAAATTATATTTTGATGAAACTAAATAGAGGTCACATTAAAAATCGTACAAATCATATTTCTTTCAAAGAAAAATGAGGTAAACTATAAAAGAAGAACGTGAACTATTCATTCGTCACTTTAAAAAATGGAAAATCTTATACAGAAATCTCTGAAATTTTAAACAGACCTCGTTCAACTATCCAGTACATCATAAATAGGTATAAAATACAAAATCGCATAGTAAATAAAGTTAGAATAAGTTCAAAACGCAAATTAACTGGGCGCGATGAAAATTGGATTTTACGTCAAATTAAAAATGATCCCAAAATTAGTGCCCCAAAAATAGTATCTAATTTAAAAAAGTATTTAAATATAAAAGTTTGTGCTGAAACAATTCGAAGAGTATTAAGAAAGCATAATTACCACGGTAGAATTGCTCGCAATAAGCCTTATATTAACGTAAGAAATAGTAGGAAGAGATTAGAGTTCGCAAAAAAGTATGTGAATGAAAGTTTAGAGTCCTGGAAAGATGTAATTTTCACAGATGAGTTAAAATTTAATATTTTTGGTTCGGATGGAAAATTAGAATTTGACGAAAACCGAATGAAGAGCTAAAACCCAAAATCTGCGTGCTATTGTGAAACATGGTGGAGGATAACAAATGGTTTAGGAATGTATATCTGCTTGTGGAGTAGGAAATTTAGTTTTTATAGATGAAATAATGAATAAATGGGTTTACTTAAATATTTTAAAAAATAATTTGAAAACAAGTGCTGAAAAAATGGGTATTTTAAATTCATTTAAATTGTATGCCGATAATGATCCGCAACATACTGCGAAGATTGTTAAGAAATCGACTCTTTATAACTGTCCGAGAGTAATTGAAACACCTCCACAGTCTCCAGACTTAAATATAATAGAAAATTTATGGGATGAATTAGAACATAAAATTCGTAAACATGAAATTTCAAACAAAGAAGTTTTAAAGAGTGCTCTTAAAGAGGAATGGGGAAAAATGACCAAAATTACATTAAAAATTTAATTCAGTCAATCCCTAGAAGATTACAAGCTGTAATTAAAAATAAAGGATACCCTACAAAATATTGAAAATGGTTTTTAGTTAAATTTATAAGTTATACGATTTATAGTGTGACCCTGTTATTTAAAAATATTTGTTGTTTATGCTGAAATTACGTCATGAAAATACAGGGTGTTCCGCGACTCGACCGACAAACTTATACCATATATTCCGGAGATCATTCCGATCAAAAAATGTTATATGACCTATAGGTGAGTTCCTCTTTGTTTCGGAAATATCGAAGAAATTTTAAAAAAAAATGATAAAAGAAAATTTATTCATCAATGGATAGCTAATTAACACAAAATTACAGCAACTGTTCAAAATGAAAACCACCATTTTCTAAACATACATTTATCCTTCGAGGCATAGAATGTTGCCAGTTAATTACTGCCAATTCATTCTTTAGGGAATTAGTAGCTTCAACTATACGGTCAGTCAACTCTTCCCGTGTTTACCATTACTAAACACACGAGATTTGAGGACACAGAAAAAAATCTAAAGGTGACAAGTCAGGTGACCGAGCTGGCCTATGTAAAGGACCACCTCGTCCTATCCATCTTTCCGGAAAATTTTCATTAAGAAACACCGTCAATTGTCTCCCAAAATGTGGTGGTGCCCCATCTTGCTGGAATCACATGCCACGACGAGCTTCCAGAGAAATATCTTCCATGTAATTTGGCAATTCGTCTTGCAAAAAGTGAAGGTAAGTTTCTGTAAGGAACAATGCGATCTGGGTATCGCCTGAGGTACTCCACAGCTGCAGCACGTCCACTTCCATTGCAAAAATCATACACGAAAACCATATCGGCATATTATGCATTAGTAAAATGCGGCGTAATAGCTTAAATTAATAAGAGGTACAAAAAAAATACAGCATTAACTACGATAGTAAACTCGTCAATAAAAACTGTTATTTGTCAAACATATGTTAATTCGTCAAGGCTAACTCATTTTTTTTTAATTCCTACGATATCTCCGAAACAAAGAGGAATTCACATATAGGCCATATAACATTTTTTGATCATAATGATCCCCGAAATATATGGTATAAGTTTGTCGGTCAAGTCGTGGAACACCCTGTATATATTTATATTGTTTTTGCTTTCTTATTTAATTTATGTTACATTTAGAATGATTTTTTATATTATTGTACTAAGAAAATACTGTTTTCAATAAAAACTGTACTAAAATGGGAGTTTACGATTTTCATTGTGACAGACTGTATATTGAATAGGTACGTGAATATAACTAGTTATCAACTTTTATTATTTAAATAGCAACCTAAAATTATTTTAAATAATGAGTAAGTAGTAAAAAATAACAAACAAATCTATACTTTGTTAATATTAATTTAACTGTTTAACATTATTACATGTTTTTTTATTTTCACATAGCCACCTATAATATTTGAATAAAAATTATTGCCCATATTTATTTAATAAATTTATGAAATTTGGAGAAGCAACAGTTTTTACAAACCAATTATAGGTTCCCACATAATAGCATTATGAATAATTACATATACAGTGTCTATATCTTAACTAACTAGGTACATAGCATAATGAAAAGATTTAAAGAAATACAAGAATGGATAATCAAAAATACAAATTAAACATACATTACAAATAGATAAGCAAAATAAAAATTAAGACAAAGAAATATACACCTATATGAACAATGAAAACACTCAAATAGAAGAATTCATTATTTCTTTTTTATATGAAGTGAAATTTAAATAAAAAATATCTATTTGGGTGAAACTAGCATTATATTTTGACATCATTCTATCGACAGGAGATTTTTTGTGGTTATTAGTTGCGATTTTAGGTAAATGGAAAATTATACTTGAACGAGTTGTTTTCTGAGGCACATGTAAATTAAAACGTTGCAAAATTGTACTGCAGTTAATTTTGTTATTAAATATTTTATAGAGTACCTAGTGCCATGTCTGCAAAAAAATTCTAGACTGATCATATTGAAATGACGAAGTCTAGCTTCATAGTTATTCGCATCTACTTAATTTATTACATAATACGTACAGAATTTTTTTTTGAATACTTTCAACAAGCCTTACCTTTTTATTATACATGGGATTCCAAATTACTGATGCGTATTCTAATTTAGAACGTACAAGGGAGTTATACAAAATAATAATAGAGAACGGATCAGTGAAGTTTTTACACTGACGTAATATGAAACCAAGCATCCTATAGGATTGTTTTACCATTTCAACTATATGATTATTATCAGTTAATTTCGGCTCAAAAATTATTCCTAAATCTCCAACAATTGACCCTTTTTTATTCTCAATCATCCTATTTTTTACATTTTTTTTCAAATACATTAATAAAAACTAATACATCTTTGAAAAGAGAAAACAAATGGCGGTTTATATTTAAGTAAAATAATTATAGGTTGCTATTTAAAAAATAAAAATTGATAGTCGTATCTTGTAAACCTGACTCCACCCTATATATGTTCGCCATTTATGAAAAAAAACATTATTTCAAATTTGTGATTTTTAAACAAGACAGATCGCAAACAATATTCCAATTACATCTGGCAGAATGCAACATTTCTCTTGTTTCCCTAACATATATTTAAACCAATTAATAGTTCAATATATATTGCCAAACTATGCATTTTCGCATGCACGCCGTCTATAGCTCACTAAGTATTTCTCGTTACATAAGCAAATATCTGGAACTCCAGATGCTCATAGTTCACCCATTACCTTTCTCATAGTCTGGAGGTGGTCTCGCATTGCAGCGTTGCACAAAGTGAAACACTTTCACTTAAGTTATGTCAGTAGAGGAAAAAAATTATTGAACTTGGACTTGAAAGCGAAAGCAATAAGCCGTGATTTGGTGTGAGTCATTATGGTGATTTTATACACTCAATGGCAATGCTAATTATTGATGAAATGATTGTTTGTTTTTATGATCAACAAAATAATTTATTACTACTGTTAATCAAGATTTTATGCATACAAATATTTACTTATGTTCAATAAATATTTAAACAACAATTCTTTAAAGATAATGACAATAACTGGTAGTATGAAAAACTGCAATAAAAAAGCTTAATCAACAGGTGTAAGTGTAGGTCATTTTGTATTAGAATCGAAGAAAAACTAACACAGATAGTAATCGAACAAAATTTTGTATATGCCATTAAATAGACTATAAAAACACAATAAACTTTTATATGAAATATTTCTTTCAATTTTTAATACATAGTTGAGAAGTCTTTTGAAAATTAAATATTGTTTAAGGTCGCCACAACATTTTACTACAGTGCGTTAAAAAAAAAACCTAATTCGGAGTAGACTATGAACAAAGAAACGTATGTCAATTTAAAAATATTTAATTAAATGTCAATGTGACACAAGATATTGTCAAAAATGTTATCTAAAGAAATCAAAGCTTTTCTATTTGAATCTTATTTTAAAAATGGAAATTAGAAAACGGCGAATGGTAATATACTGTCTCATGGGCATAGCCAAGGTGGGACAGGGCAAAGTTGCCCCCCCCCTCTAGAATTGGACTAAAAAAATATTGGCAACACTTTAGTACAAAATCAAAAATTACAGTCAACTAAGTAAATAAAAGTTTTTTCGCAAACAATATATCATAATTTTCGTAGTGGGTATTTACCACAGTAGTGTAACATGAGCCTGATATGTCACAAATATCTATTATTTATGTTGCGAAAAAACATCGATGTGATCGATCTGATCAGAAGATTGATCAATCGATCAGGATGATCACAGACAATATTTAATCGATCGACCGATCTTTTCATTTAATCGATTATTATTTATGATTAACTGATCAACTAGGATTGCGAAAAAACATCGCTGTGCGCCATCTGATAAGGAGATCTACTGATCGATAAAAATTATCACAGACTATGTTTAATCGATCCTAAATCTGATCATTATGGATCAGTACCATATTTCACCTCCCCCCCTTATTATATTGCCCCACCCTATCATTAATTCTGACTACGCCCCTGTACTGTATCTTTCTTAAAATTATATGTCTATATGACTTTTGAATTGAATAATGGTCAGACACGTTTCTCTGTTCATAGCCTACTCGAGTTAGGTTTTTTTTTATTGAACATACTGTAGAACCATTATTTGATTTATTTGAAAAACGAAAGTATACTTTGGTTCATGAAAGATGACTATTCAAGGTCACTTGTTCGAGGAAAGAATACACAGCATTTTATACAGCAGTAGCCAGGGACTAAGAACGAAATGAGAACGAAAACGAAATAACGAAATAAACCGAAATTTTTATAAGAACGAAAACGGAAACGAAAACGCAATATATTTTTTTCGTTCATGATTGAAAACGAAATAATTAATATCGGTTACCGGTTTTAACCGTTATTTTATTTAATATTTTATTTTATTTACAGCAAATATTTTACAGGCAAATATTATTGAATTTTCAGATATTTGATTTGCAAAGAAGCAGATTTTCAAAGTCTCTCCAGTAGCTAACCCTGTTACGTGTTAGGTTAAACGGTATACTCGTAGTTTCATCTATTGAACACTGACTGCGATAATTTTCATTTGCACACACTGTCGGTATTCGTTTTATTAGTTATGTTAAGTACTTATATAAGAGAACTAACATAAAGGAAGATTTGTTTGAAAACATACTATTAGTTAGGTGAAATAAAATGTAATTAATGTTTTATTCTTTATCGTAAAAAATTCAGGCCATACCATAGCATAAGCTTTTCTTCTTATTTTTATATATGTATTATCTTTCCTTTATATGTATGTTTTATTTTCATGTTTAATAATAAAAAAAAACATTATATTTCTATATTTTCATCAATTGTTACTCATTAATAGTTATAACCGGTATTAACCGGTATTTAACTACTGTGAACGGAAACGAAAACGAAAATATTTAGGTGGGAACATTGAGAACGGAAACGAAATTTTTCGGTTTCGTTCGGATAAGAACTAAACGAAATATTTTTCGTTTTAAGTCCCTGGGGCCCGATTCTTGAAATCATGCGGAATTTTCCGCACGCGACAAAATTCGTTTGGTTTGTTTCGTGCACGAACAGTATTATACGCGTGAGTAGTATTCTTGAATACCAAACGAAACCCGGTCGAAGCCTACGTATACGATTCTCGAAAGCAAACGAACGTAGTATGTTGCAGCCAATTAGAACGAAACATTTGTATCACGTGAATGCTTCATCATTTGATTGTTTTTTAACTGTCACCGTCAACAAAGCTGTCAGTGGCTGTCATCGAAGCTGTCATAAATCATAAGTGTTGTAATTTCAATATTCAAAATTTATTGTACGTATATTATTTTAAATATGTATTATTTTTCTATAGTTATATTATGCACGCAATATGGCAATATTAATATGCAAGTACTATGTAATATTAAACATGCATGAATAATTTTGCAAACCATTTCAGGTTTGGATTCCAGAACTCGTTAAAAGACACCTAAAATTCTACTTTAACAATCCATTGCATCGTTCTAAAAATGCAGGAGCACACATTTGTCGGATGTTATAATAATGATACTCGAAGTGCAAAATATAAGATCATGAAACGTCCCCGAAATTGTTTAAAATCATAATTTGACTTATATGACCTGATTAAAGTACTAATACACCAAACTCAAGTGACAGTGACAATGTGACAGACACAGTTTAGTGTGCGAATGATACTTTCAAGTGATTCATACCCATGCGATGTAATTACACACGGAATTATCGCGTACGACCACACGATTTCGATTCAAGAATACCAATATGCAGTTCGTATGCGTATTTCTCCCACTTACGTATGCGAAAAATTTCAAGAATTGGACCCCTGGCAGTAGCTTAACAACATTTCATGTTAGAAAGAGAAAGATTATTTGACGTATGTCTATGTAGTTTATGTTGTGTGAGAGATATACGTAATTGGTGACATTACTTTCTAACACATTACAAATAATAATAACGTATGTCGTAGAGTTTCAAATATCTAATCATCTACTACTGCCCTCTGTGCTAATATTTACCCAGTGACGTTGACATTTAAATCAAATTATTATTCCATGGTTTGTGTCAAGTCTACGTTCTTGTGTTTTGCAAAAACATAGGTGAAGAACAAAATTTTTTGAGAAAGGCATTATTTAAAAAGAAACATAATTTTCAAATAAATTACACTATTTTTTTTTTTTTTAGTTCAAATGTATCCATAAATATTTTATGTTGCACGTCTATGTATACGAAATGCAGTGAAGTTATCTGCAAATAATATTATATCATACGGTCAATAAATGACCTTGAATAGTCATCTTCATGAACCAAACTATACATATGATGACTTCTCAAAGATAAACAAAATTCTCATTTAATCGAAGTCGTTTGGTTCACAAAAGATGACTATTCAAGGCCACTTGTTCAAAAAAAGAACACAGCAGTAGCTTAGCAACATTTCGTGATAAAAAAGAAATATTATTTGACGTATGTCTATTTAATTTCTGATGTGTGACATCAGAAATTAACACACTAAAAATAGTACAGGCGTATGTCGTAGAGTTACAAGCATGTAATTATATACTACACTGCTCTCTGTGTTAATGTTTATCGAATAAATTATTTCATAATTTACGGCAAATCTATATTTTTGTTTTATGGAAAAACATAGGTAAAGAAGATGAGAAACATTATTTAAAAAGGAATACATAATATAATAAATTACATTTATTTTTTTAGTTAAATTTTATCCATAAATATATCAGACGGCTTATAAATGACCTTGAATAGTAATTTTTCGTGAATCAAACTATAGCTGACAATTTTCGAAATAGTATAGGTAAACCACGTAAAAATTCATCTTTAACTTTCAATATTGGATTTCTCCGGAAATATATACTTTTTTATTCAGAATTCTTTGTTTTAAAATAGGTTGTGCTTGAAATACATAACAGAAACTATGGCAAAAGTAGAAGATAATGCACAAGACAACAGAAAAGAACACGATATTTCAATAATAGAAAGAATATTGAAAAAAACTGGTAATCCCAAAATTGCTGCCGTTCTTGCCCTAGATTTACTCCTTGTTGGAGTCGACACAGTAAGTTACAATTACTAATTTATCAACTTATTACCCATTTCTGGGTGTGTAAATATGCATTTCTTAATTTCTTTCTTCGTAGACTGCTCTTGCAGCAACATCGACAATGTATCAACTCTCTCAAAATCCAAACAAGCAGCGAAAACTCCATGAAGAATTAAAAAGAATTCTTCCATCCAGTGATACAGTTATCGATAATAATATGCTTGAAAAGATGAGCTTCTTAAAAGCGTGCATAAAAGAAACTTTAAGGTACAGCTTTCAATATTGTTAAAGTTGTTTATTAATTTATTTTTGCAGGATGTATCCGGTAATTGTTGTAAACGGAAGAAGTTTATCTAAAGATACAATTTTAGGAGGATATCACGTTCCAAAAGGGGTAAAAAATGTCTTAAATTTAATGAGAAGTTTTTAAATTCATGCCTATTTCAGACACACGTAATCTTTCCCCACCATGTAGTTAGCAATTCGGAAGAATATTTCCACCAGCCCCAAAGATTCATCCCTGAACGTTGGATGAAATCCGAAAAAGATGAAGTTTGCCCACACCAAAAACCAATACATCCTTTCGTATCTTTACCGTTTGGCTATGGAAGAAGAGCTTGCCTTGGCAGAAGATTTGCAGAAATCGAACTCCAAATTTTACTGGCAAAGGTAACCACTGGTGATGCACTTGAGACGAGACGAGAAATATAAAATATCGATCTCGTCTTGTTTTCGGACCTGTAATCTCGCTCACATTATTTTTTTTGGACTCGTCTCGTTCCCGATCGAGCGTCTCGCGAGAGTAAAAATAAGCGCTTGCGCACTGCGTATACGTAACAGAGTAACTAGAAACAAGTTCGCACCAGTCGTATCATAGAATATTAACTTTGAATATATAATACATATAAGAACGACAACGCATATGGCCTAGCAAGATACTATAACTGTCTCTTTTTATTCACAAAATTATTATAGATAGCTAGTGACTCCTACCACAAAACTGTGAACTACGATAAATCGTACTGACAACATTGCCAAATAGTATTTGTTAGAGGTATTCAATAATCAATAATTCAAAAATATTGTTTCATAATAACCAGATAATATATTTTGAATCTTCAATGTACATGTTTACTTGTTTTACAGTAGCAAATTTTAAAACCTTTTTAAAATCTTATCTTGTTTTAGCTACGTGGCAACACTGTGCAACATCCACCTATTATGTATTTTTTGAACTAACTCAGAAATAATTCGTATACGGAGGAATAGATGGCACCTTCTCTCGAAATATTTAATCTAAATACATTACGTTGCCGTTCTTATATTGTATTATATATTCAAAGATATTAACTATACCTAATAAAGAGAAAAAAAAACAATAAATTCGCGTCACCAAATTATTCATTTAGGGTCACCAGAAAATGTGATGAGCAAACTAATTAATTTGCCTCTAAAATAACTAATTTCTCACCAAATAGTGATCTCTAAGCTATTTCAATACGAATACAGTATTTTTTTGATGCGAGTACTCGCGCCTCGTCGTGTAACCATACAATAATCTTTAAAAATATATTAATAATTATCATTTATTTGCAGATATTCAGAAAATATAATGTCCAGTATCATCATGAACCATTTACGTATAAAATTACACCAACTTATGTTCCAGAACAACCACTTAGATTTAGATTGCAAGAGTATGAATGAGATTATGCACTATGCAAGGGAAAGTGTAACATATTCTAATACGCTTGTAAATATATACAGTTTGTTACGATAATTGATAATTTCTAAGTTATGCAACTAAAAGTAAAAGGATCGTTTCAAGTATTAAAAATTTGTAGTAAGTTCGTAATAGTAAACAAATGTTGTACATTAATTAATGAGTAAGGAAAGTGAAACATTATAAGTTGTATTTATGTTAATAAACGTTACTTACCATTTATGCAATGTTTTCTCTAATTGGAATACAAAATATACACACACAACCGGCTATTTTACACAACAACAACACATGAATCGCCATATTTGTTAATACACGGACGGCTCCACGTGTTTCCACCTCCACGTCATCCTGACGCCAACGCGGAGTATGCGCGAGCGCATTTCGAACATCCCAATTTAAATAGTCTCTATTATTTAAACAATAAAGAACTTGTGAATATCTACTAAAAATTTCTAAATTTATATCACTATATCTAAATTGAATGGTTTACTACGAGAAATTTAATAAGACTCACCAATCAAATTGTTTATAAATATGGTGAACTGGCTAGGCGTCGCACACTCTTCACCATAAAACAATACATTATTTATATAAATTTACAATAGAACCAGACAAAATTATATTAAAATGATAGTTGGATATTCATTCATCGATTGACAAATTATTAATGATATTACCATTTTAATCACTGAAAACAATAATTACGGAGCACAACACACATGAAAATGTTCTTCTTTCTTGTTGAAACAATCGCGAGTGTTCCAGCTCAAAATGGCGGCCCTTACCAGTGGCGTAACATACATTTTTTTGTACATAGTAAAATATAAAAAATACGATTTTATATTTAGAATAAAATTGTGAATAGGAAGGAATAAATAAAACTGTAAAAGTGAATCTGATAAAATATTACGATTAATAATGTTTATTTCAATAATTATGCTTATATTGCTTTATATTCAAAAGTGGCAATCTATCGATTTAATTTTAATTTGAATAATGTATTTGGATTACTGTTTTCCTGTAGTTTATAATTATAATATATAAAATATTTAAATGAAGCATGTTTGTAAAATTGACATAGTTCAACGTTCAAATGCCTCCTAAATTTGTGAAATGTATGCAACCCAACTATTATTAGAATTCCGTTTATAACCTACACAAAATATGGATATCACAGAGACTAGCAGTTATGAAAAGAGCATACCTGTTTGCAAAACAGTTTAAACTATAAACGAAGACAGTAAACAGGTTCATCTATCCGGCAAAATATCAACTAAACAGAATGAATACCAAATAGGGCTCTTTGATCTTGAAAATGTATGATCATTCTTCGATCCTTAATTTAAAATTTGATCGGTCATTTGTGATTAATAACGATCAGATATGTAGATCGATTAAATGTACATCGATGTTTCCTCGCAATCCTGGTTTCTCTACCTTCTCTCTTTGTCTATACTAAAGACAGCGTATTGTTTCAACGATGCCGCTTCTCATAATATGCGCATACGTACACATGACCTTGACTTAGGTGTCAAATTCAAACGCAGTTCATAACGCTGAGAAGATAATTTGGATCCCTGTGTATTTCTTACGGGAGAAATGTTTGCTCAACTTTAAAGGCCAAGAAATCTCATAAAATTAAATCTCTTATGCAAAGCATTATATGTAGTACATAGACCGATTCTTTATTTCCAAATTCGTACAATAATATTCATATGAACTGTGCACAGTTTATAATTATTGAAACAAAAATACAACACTACAAAATTCAATGAACGTACGTCTGAATTTGATCCTACAATTTCGGTATGCTGCATAACTTCTGTTGCACTAACATACCTAACTAAATACCGCTGAACCCCTATCTCTCGTATAAGTGGACATTGTCCGCAACGTTAATATATCCAACCTTGTCTAGCGCGAATTTTGTACGTTAAAAAGTCAATGTTTAAAATGAATGTGTACATAATTTTATGTATAAGAATATGTACGATCTTATCCTGAAGAAGGTATAACTGTGTATCGAAACGTCGGTTTTATAAGAATAAATGCTGTGTGACTGCGATTTCATGTATTTAACATTTGATCAACATTTTTGATGTGAAACATTTAAGTAACACGACGCTCGTGCCATTTGGCCAGTCTCGTGACTCGTTGACTCTCTCCGCCTCGACTCGGCGCTTCACGCTCGCCACACTATTTGTGTGAATCGGAGCGAATTTAGAAAAAGCAGTGTCGTTTCGAGCAATAGATACTTCAATAAAAATAAATTTCGATGTTTCACATCTGCCAGGCGTGTCGCGACGGCTCACTTTTTTTTAAATAAACACAACAAAAACAGATGTTAAATAGTTTATTCAATAAATAAACAAGGTATACACATAAAATAATCAAGCATATAATAATAAGAAACCTTTTAATTCATATTATAGTACGATTATTACATTCTTATAATCATAACTAATCAAGCTGCATATCCTCATCATCATCTTTCTTTTCCTTTTTCTCCTTCTTTTCCTCCTTTTTATCCCCTCCTTCAGTCGGATTAACTCCACTAGCGCCCGAATTCTTCTCCAAGGCCTTAACAAACTCCCTCATATTTCCCTGAGTGGCCGCGGCCACAGCTTCAGGGTTTACGGCCAACTGAGAGACGACGGGACCGAGTTGTCCGGATTGCAACGCGCTTGAAAATTGAGACACAGCCTGCTGAAACTGCGGAGACGTTAAAGTAGAGCGCAGTTGCTCCTGGGTGGAGCCCTCCACCGCCGGGAGATGCGATTGGAGTTGTTCGATGGCGTCGGAGCTGTTCAGGATGCCGGAAAGAGCGTCGGCTGTCAAGGCAGAAGACAAATCCACTAAAAACAAATACAATAACAGGCGCATCACATAATAATCTTCAGACAAATCAGTCCAAAAAGTCTACAAAATGTTGTTTCATGCCGGTAAATTTCTCGACTTGTTGAAGGTTAGGTGGTAACAGTATCTTGCAAAAAATCTAACATATTTTTTTCTTCTGAATTCTTCATTTTCTGTTCAAATTTCAGTATATATACAACGCAGTATCAATTTAAACAAAAGTATATATACTTTGTTTGAATCGGTGTCAAACGTGTCAAATCACACTGCCTATCACGACAAAAATATTTTAACCACCGACAGAACTGAAATTTTCAAATCTGTATATATTTAATACAGTAGCAATTTAAATAACGTCAAAAGTTCGGATTCAATCCTGACCGACTCCAAAATAAATCGAATTTTAAATGGCACAAAAATCTCCCCTGTGTTTGTTGCCTGTAAAGATAATGAGAAGAAAGATAATCATGCAACTATATAATACAGGATAAGTCCTTTAACTTTTTTATTATAAGTATATTTTTTCTCTTTTCAGCGATGTATTAGTTTTTATTAATATATTTGAAAAAAATCGAGAAAAATAAGATAATCGAGAAATATGGGAAATAATTTTTATTCAGATTATGTTGGACCAATCGCATTCGTCCATTCATTGTGTTCGGTGCTCAGCGATGCCAGCGATGAGTGGTGCTGAATGCGGCCAATGATACGACCCTTGCGTACGTCATCAAGCAAGAAGAGAAGTGGGGGAATTCAGCCGCAATTTAAACGATTGTTTATTCAAAGATAAAAAAAATAATATAAAAATTCAGGGAGAATATTTGTTATTTTTACGAATAAAATAAAGGAAAAAAGTCATGCAATATTAAATTTATTATTACATCTCTCACCGCTTTGGTCAGGGTTGGACGAAATCCCTTGTAAAAAATTCTGCAGGTCCGCTAACTGTATAGGGTTGCTCGCATTGGTCCCCGCCGGATTCGTCCTGGTTACTCTTGGGGCGTCAGGAGTAGTCACTGGCACCGAAGCGTTTGCCGGAGTACTTGGAGGAGGTACGGCAGCAGCAGCAGCAGCAGCAGCAGCAGCAGGGGCGGGAGTCGCTGTACCGGTTGTAGTTCCACTGGTCGGAGTCGAAGGCACCGTTGGACGATGAGTTATAGCAGGGGTGGAGCCCGAGCTCGCCCTACTACCCGTTGACGGTCGACTGAAAAGAATACAAATAGGAATCCGTATCGATGATGTCTCTGCTGGAAACCGGTCCAGAAGATATTTCCCATGTTTTCAGAATTATTCTGTTGTCGATTTAAAGATCTGTATCTGTACGTGTTTTGTTACGATTTTTGTAAAACCGAATGTTTAAACAAATGTTTTATTCATGTTTCAAACAAAATAATGTATACTTGTTATATACCGTTGGAAAACTTATAAAATAAGGAAGTAAATGAGACTATTTTCAATATTTGTTCCCACTTGAAAAATAATAATAAGCGAGATACGAGGTATTTTCAAAATAGGCGAAAATTAAATTTTAGCCTGTAGCTCAAAAACAAAAGACAATCGAAAACTCCTGTGTTGCCTATTAAAATTGTCTTGAAAAGATGGCCCATAAAGACCTACATCAATTTTCGGTAGCGTGCATAATAAGTAAGTTTTTCATACAAGAACTCAAATATGTTCCACCTGTACATATTTACGTGTACATGAATTTATGATTTAGTTGATTAAATTGTTTAAAACTAATCTACGCACAATATTTATAAATATATTGGCAACATACCAAAATAAAAACAGCTAACAAAAAACAATCTATTTTATTTTTAATGTAAATATATTTCCGGGATAAAAGCTGTAACAAAAATACAAATTATTCTCTACCTCATTGTTCCCAGAAGACTGGACAGTCCCCCAATTTGTCCAACGCCTCCAAACAGCTGCATAAGTTGCGACTGAGACATGTTGTTCAATAACGACTGCAAATCTTGATCAGCTGCATTGCTGGAAGGCAGATTACCTGGCGGGTTGTTCAGATATTCGTTGATTCTTTTGCTGTATTCTTCATCCCGGTCCGTCCTTGGCTCTTGCATCCAGAAAAAAAGCTTCCTGTTGGATGATTTGAACTTGAGGACAAAAACACGACCTGTTGTGCACTGAGGAACGCGCACATATTCGCAATCATCGGGAAATATGATTAGATCATCTTCGACGACGCCTTAAAAAAAAACATTTTAAAGACGTTCCGCTGTAATTTATTTGTGCTTTACCTGTATGGCGATCTTGCCAGCAAAAATGCATCAAAGAATCTTCGCTTTGATAGATGTACAGAAGTCCCTTTCTTTTGTCAGGGTGAACCATGCGACCTATTCATAAAATCATACAAAAATTATAGATTTGAGAAATTTAAATTAATAGCTGATATTGCCTTTTAAATTCATACGCCCTGCCTTAAATTCTACCAAATGTTTGACGCCTCCAGTTGATCCAGGACCACTGGAAGAGTTGCCGAATAATGCACCACCAGAAGGCATAATGAATCTGCTGATAAAATACTATAAAAAACAGAAAAAATAATGTATAATTATATAGTATATTATTGCAGCAATATATAATAAATGTTTTATGGTGAATATTTGTGGTAAAAATATATATTTTAAGGAAAATACCTTTAAAATGACGTACGAAAATGCTAGTTGCAAGGATGACAGCACAAAACTGAAATGACAAATGGCGGATGGCGAATATACCCGATTTATGTCGGATACAGCCGAGAAAAATGACAGATTACACTGATTTAAATTTGGAATTTTTTTAAAAATTAAACAATAGGTAATAAACAATTATTATGTTAATTATAAACAATACAATTTATACATTTCATGTTATTAAATATTGTAATTACTGTGTAATTTTCGTACAATAATCGTTAATATTTGCCCTTTGTTTTTATTGTGCTTTATGAATCGAAACATATGTTCATCTCGGGAAGATTTCCGCGCATTTTACATTTGAAATATTTAAAGCTGTTCATTGTAACTTGTTTCCATATAAATAAACATATACAACAATTAAAACCGTGGTTTATATTTGAAGAAATTGCAGGTTATTCGTGAGCTGTATATCTCGATGTTGGCCTTGAATCTATTGGCGTTTTCGTGTAATTTTTGTGTGTACATTTAGTAGAGATTAGTATGAGATGTGTATGAGATCTTCTGTGCGTGAGTGGGTCAGCTGTATCTCATGCGCAGATGTATATCTGCATATGTTACGTCATATATTTGTGTGACAAATCTTTGGACAAGTCCACATACAGTCCGCTCTAAAACCAGCTGATCGAAATGTCAAGAAAACAGCCCTTCGTTGTCAAAGTGGTGGATTGTGACTGAGCGGGAGTGCGAAATGGATACGGTTTACAGCTTCTAAACGCTAAATCAGAATGGAAACCCAAAATAAACAATGGGTATGTCACCCTACACTCGACCACTCTGGTCAACTGGGGCCAGAAGATCTTTCAAGGCCCGATAAACAAAAAGATCAACCGCATATTTCCGATATTCAAAATAAAAACGGCCTTGATCAGTTTTTTGTACATCAAGTTGAAGATGCTATCTGGTTAGTTCACTGATAACACCACACATTTTTCATTTTACTATCTTGTTGTGTGTTAATTTCTTCATTATGTGTGTTATTAGTGAAAATTCACGACAAATCATTCTCCGAATTTTGGATGAGGTAACCCGTCTCACCTCAATCGAAAAACTTCTTTTGTATCTTAAACTCCCAACGGATGTAACGAACATATCAGACCCATTACGCCAACCTTTGAATCCGTTAGGTAGCCGTACAGAGATCAGCCAGACTATTATGTGGATACGAACGCATTTAGAGGAGGACCCAGAACTTTCACTGCCGAAGCAAGAAGTTTACAATGAGTATACGTAAGTTTAAAACATTTTTATATGTGACTTAAGTGTTTAGGAGTGTTTTTCATGTAGTATACATTGTGCCAATAACAAAATGAAACCATTGTCGACTGCCGATTTTGGGAAGGTTATGAAACAAGTGTACCCCAGTGTAAGGCCCCGCAGGCTCGGGACGAGGGGTAATTCGAGGTATTGCTACGCTGGATTGCGCAAAAGATTCAAATTAGAAGTCCCACAACTGCCTGACCTTGGGGACCGACCACAGGTAGGAAAAACGAAACTTAAGCCAATTCTTTTCTTTTGATTGTACTTTCTCAATTTTCTAACTGAATAATAGTCGAAGGAGTTAATAATAATAAATAACTATACAAGGTGTGGCTATAATATGAACAGGTCTCAATGAAAATGTTGTCTCCAAACTAATTTGTTCTGCCGATCTCTCTTCAGTTTCTCGTAATTCTGCCCGTCTTAATTTCAGTTATACATACCACCATTCCTTAAAATATATCCAATCCACTTAGCTTTCCTTTTTCTTACTTCTTTCAAAATTCTTTCTTCAAAAAAAATTACCCAAAACAAATTTTGCCACCCTCAATCTCTCCTCCCCGAACCCTATACCGCCAAATGCGAAGATTCTATTGTTGGCAGTAATAATGCAGGTTGTTCATATAACTCAAATCTATTCAGGTCTTCTTCTCCCCCGTGTACGAAGGGTCAGCCCCTCAAGTATCTAATCCCTTGGATTTCGAAAAAAACCGACCGTGGTGTTGATCGTCTCCGATCTCTTTTCTTCCCTCTTTAAACCTTCTAAACTGTTCGAAAACTTGAGTACTGTAGGTAGACACACATCACCGTAAACTTTCTTTAACAAATCTTATGTTTCTGTAGTGCATATTTCAAGTTTCACACAAAATTTCACATGATTCCGACGGAGTACAAGAAATGACCTTGAAATTTTAACTGTACACTGGCTTGCAAAAAAATCGCGTACACCTTAAAAATCAAGTAACCGAGTTTTTACTTTTTTTTAGCTATGTAAATACGATTTTTTTAAAAATAGGTTAATATCAACTGTCAGTGAAGTTGTCACCGTTGTCACTGTCATGTCATTATTATAGGTATCGTGGAGCAAGTTCGTCATTGTGCTAAGTTACTAAGTACTAAATTACAAATATATTCTACAAAAATTAAAGAACAAGCAAGTATTTATTTTAAATCGATTATAAATAAGTAAAAATTATGATTGAAACAAATTATAGACGAAGTAACATTAATAATTTATCATCGCTCCATCAGCGTCCAGTACTTTATTTAATCTTAATGTTCTGCTATTGATCTGATTGACCACCCCTCTTCTAACTTAGAAAGTATTACAACTTTCTCGTTTTCTGATAATTTTGGCATCTTAATTGACACTAATGACACTGACTTGTGACATTGACAAGTTAACAATCGAGACCGACTCAATACAGCAAAAAACAGGTGTACGCGATTTTTTTGCAAGCCAGTGTAGATGTGGATGTAGTGAAAATAAAAAATCTGGTTATTTTATTGCCACACCTCTTTAGTTACAATTTTTAAGTTGGTAACTCATTGCTTCACAGCCAGTTCGTAATACCTTTGAATATATAATACATATAAGAATGGCAACGCATATGGTCTAGCAACATACTATATCTGTCTCTTTTTATTCACAACATTATTATAGATAGCTAGTGACTCCTACCATAAAACTATGAATTACGGTAAATCGTGCTGACAGCATTGCCAGATACTATTTGTTAGAGGTATTCAATAATCAATAATTCAAAAATATTGTTTCATAATAATCAGATAATATATTTTGAATCTTCAATGTACATGTATACTTGTTTTACAGTAGCAAACTTAAAAACCTTTATAAAATCTTAACTTGCTGTTCTAGCTACGTGGCAATACTGTGCAGCATCCACCTATTATGTATTTTTTGAACTAACTCAGAAATAATTCGTATAGGGAGGGATAGATGGCATCTTCTCTCGAAATATTTAATCTAAATACATTACGTTGCCATTCTTATATGTATTATATATTCAAAGGTAATACTATTTTTTCATGTTTTTTGTGATTTTTGCGTAGTCTACTGAGATAATTTGCACTCAAAATGAGTTGACTTCAGCCGCTTGTACCATCATATTAGATTGGGCGGAAAGTATCCTAGGAACTCGATTTCCGTCTGTGCAAACTCTAGCTTCTTATCTTGTGAGGCATGCCCCACAAAATGTTAATATTAGTAGTAGTGCAGCTGCTGTTCTTGCGGATTATTCCGACAGTTTACAATCGAAAGGTGAGACATTTTGATTTTTATTGGAGTTTGTTTGGATGAGAATAAATGGGAGAATATACAGGATGGTGACCGGCACAACCGAACATAAGATTTTAATATGTAAAATCAGATTTTCTAATTTCCTACTTCCCTACGTATTTTAGGTAAAAATGCTGCAAATAAAAGTTGAGCACAAAATTCTGTATCTGAATTACGAAAGTTTGATTTTATATGTTAAAAGTCCTATGTTCGGCTGTGTCGGTCATCAGACTGTATGTGGTTGTGTATGTATTATAGATGGAATATCTCAAGAATTATTGCCATACAGTAATCACGTAAACCCAAAACATAAAGAAGCCCAGCTGCATCTGCAAAGAAAATTGCAACAGAGGGAGTTCAAAAGAAAATTCCAGGTAAGTGTTTTTATCAAAAACTGATAAATATATTTATACGGAGAAAGATCATTATTTAACTTTATATCTTCTTTTATCTTATGTCTTCCCCTAGCTGCATTCCCCGAAAGCAGAGCCCAAAGGCAAGTGTAAAAAGAGCAAACTACAAAGCGGCACCTCTCGCGCAGTTAGTCTAGATTCAGCGGAAAGCGAAAGTCCAAAATCTCAGGGCTATTTGAACATTGTCTGTGATAAACCAACAAACGAATGCACTGTAGCTACGTTACCTGACTTTAGCAGTTTTCATCTCAAAAAACCAGAAGATCCAGCGATCGACAAATCTTTAAAGAAAGACAAACCATCCAGTACTCAAGTCTCCCGATCTAACTCAATAGATAATGAATTGTATGAACCTCCTGTTGAAGAACCTCCAGTTGACTTAAAGCCCAATTTCGCGGGTAAACTTCCCATACCGAGACTACCACAAAAAATAAAACCAGTTGGTTCTAAATCTGTTATATTACAACCGCCCAAAAAGGGAACCAGGAATTTAAAGTACAAACACATACAACCAAAACCGACAAAGAGCGACGAGACCGGCGGCTTGGACACAACTGATGTCATACCGGACGAAACGTTAAAAAATACAGATTATTTAACGCGTGAACGTTTAATAAGTGTGAGTCAAGTCGACAAAGACGCTTTAGATGATTATCTACACGGCGGCAGCAATTCTCAAGAACAAGAAGAAGAACTTATGCAATACTTCAAAAACAATAACAATAGTACAAACGAAGAAAATAACCCACAAACTATTAATAATAGCCAAGATCACGACGATTTGAGCAATGGCAGCAAGTCAGATAAATTGTCACAACTTCGCCTATTATTGGAACAAAATTTGATGGGTGCTCCGCCTTCTATCAACGAACCATTAACCAAAAATATACTCAATAGTCCGGGATCCAGCGCGTTTAAAGCCGCACCAAACGTCCAAAATATCTTACAATCTCATATAAATGCCGGCGTCAAAAGACGAGTCAGTTTTGAAACATCAATCATGGAAAATGAAACTGTACCACCGAGTCCAAATACGCGCCGGAAAAATTTCAGTTTTACGCCAATTTCTCCCGGGCCTCATTCTCCAGGAGGACGTCAAAGCAAGTGTAACAGTACAAACGCAAGTCCGTTTGTAAGTCCGCGTAATACGCCAGTTCCGCGCGCGAAAGCAACTCACCCTCAACAACAAATTCCGGCTTCGTTTGTGGCTCAACAAACGGTATCAACTCCCCCGAGAAAACACCCAAATCTTATCAAACCAACATTGAAGCCAATCATGAAACATGATTCAGAAATTTACGCAGAATCTGATAAAATATTCGGAGATTTGATGGAAGAAAAACATTTTGTTAATCCGACGGATATTATGCCGAAATCTATGCCGATGTCAGCGCCGCCTAGTCCAATGCTGCCGTATAAAAAATTAAACAATTCAAACTTACTACAGAAATTACTAGATTCAAATTCAAAAGTTTCGTACGTCCCAGACTACGACAAGAATCAAGAAGTGAGTCAGTTGTTGTCAGAAAACGCACAATTTAATCCGAATTCCTACCGTTCTCAATCGGTGCCTTTGCATCAAATGACTTCCATCAAGAATTTAATGTCCCCTTGTATGCCAAATTCACAACAAACTCATTTTAATTTCAATTTTAATGCTAGCAACGCACCAACTCCTGTTCCAACAGAATTTTCAGATTTTGACACACTAACGGAACTTAATACCGGCTTAAACAATGAAAATTTGAATCAAATTTTAAACATACTCGAAACTCAACCAAATGATGCTGCTGTGCAACAAACAGAAACTCAACAAACTTCAAACGCGAACGTCTTTAATTTTGATAACACAAATCACCCACAAACAGAATTCATGGCTGTTCAAAAACTCATCCGCTCTCAAAGTATCGATTTTGATATAGAAATGCGAGATTTATCAACTCCAAAATATCAACAACCATCGAGATCTGTACCGAGTACTCCGTTACCATATGCAAAACCCAAATTTCAAATTGAGCTGAATTTGAACAACAACCAAACTGATTTACAGCAGTCGATAACTGAAAATTTATTTGCGAATCAAGATTTTTTGCTGAATGGACAACCAGTCAAAGGAAAAAATATTTTGAATCAAAATACTGACGGAGAAGCATTTCCAACAAGTTTGGGTTTTAATATGAACGAACCAGACAATAAAATGAATTTTGTTGCTCGGAGAAATCTAAATCCGATGTTGGAGCAACAATACGCAGAAACAGATGAATTTACCGCTGTGCCTAGTATAAATAGTGGTACTTCTTAATTTCACTGTGTTTACTCCCATGCATCTTTGTAAGCAGCTAGCACATATCTGTGTAGATTTACAGACTATTTGTGTAAGTTTGTAACTGTGGACCACACATACATATAGACTTTTTTGATTTGGCTTAACCAACTGTACTGAAGGAAAAGAAGCGCATGCGTCCGGCCATTTGAGAAGGTAAGGTTGCCAATTATTCGGTAAGATTACCAATTATTCGGTAAGGTTGCCAATTATTCGGTAAAGTTGCCAATTATTCCTCGTTTCTGTGATTGGATAAAGATAAGAGTTTAGAGAATTTCGAAGGGTCAGTACAGTTTAATGATGTATATATCTGTGATAAAATGTAATAAAAAAAAATTAAAAATATATTATAAACAATAACCATAAAGGGACACACTAAGTGTGTGTGTTCGAAACGCTCAAAAATTGTCCAAATTGCGGTGGTTCGATTGGAATTGTTATCGTTTTTGTTGTTTTATTTGCTTGTTGATTTTATTCTTGAACCGGCGAGCGTACCACTGAACTCACTACATACGTTGGAATGCGCTCAAATGCGTACGCATTAACAACAAGCCTCCAAGTAAACGTTCAATTCATTTTTCTTTATTAATAGTTTTGTATGAATACAAATTATTTTTGATTGAAATATGGATTTCATATAATAAAAAAATTCTATAAAATAATTTTAAATATACGACCAAAAATATACGCTTTATTACGGAGCGTAATTAGCTCCTAGTTTAAAACTGACGAGCCTATAGATTCGGGCTGCAGGCAATCATACACGTCAACGTCTCTATCAAAAAGTTCTATTTAAAACATTTGTGAAATATTTAAGATAGTTATCCCACTTCTGATATCGTAACTAGGTTGTTTATAGGGACGTACGAGGCCTGTCTAAAAAGAATCCGACGGTCGGCTGGGAAAAAATATTGCGTACCTGACGAGGTTGGGACCCTAATCCCCTTGATACATTTAGCCCATCGATCCTTCCATTGCTGAAAACTCCTCTGGAAGCCTTCTTTTGAAATGGTCTGCAGTTCTGCCGTTGCGTTCCGTATTATTCTTTCAGTGCCTCTTTAATTTCAGAAACAACCAGAGCCATGTCCGGAATTCCATTTTTCGCCAAGGAAGTCTAGATCAGGTGCCAGTTTTTCGCTGTCCAGAGGTCTGGTTTTTTGCGGAGAACTTCTTGATAGTACTCTTTCGTCACTGTTTGTCCTTCCGGTACGTATTCGTGATGCACAATTCCACGGCTATCAAAGAAGCGTTTTTTTCGGCCTTGGGACGAGGGATGCTTCCATTGCGATGTCTGTGATTTTATTTCCGGGTCATTCCCTTACATCCATGACTCATCTTCAGTTATCACGGTGTTAAGAAACCCAGGACAGCGTTGGCAGTGTGCAATAAGACGGAGTTGTTCCTGTTCTTCCGACAGCAGCTTAGGAACGAATTTCGCAGACACTCTAAGCATGTTGAAATCCTCATGTCTCAATCTCTTCAGCAATCTCACGTACGGTCAAACGATAATCTTCCATTACGAGATTTTGCACTCTCTCAACAAAAGCTACATCGTGAGCGTTTTGTGGCCTTCTAGAACGCTGGTCACTCTCCCTAGATGTGTGGTGTTTTGAGAGTCACTAAGCTTTTGACAGAACTTGATGTAGCATCTTTGTTCAACACGTTCAGTTATTTCCGACGAATACTTGAACAACACCTAACACAGCAGCCAGCAGCTACCAAGCATGACGAAGCGAGAATTCCTCCAAAATTCAGGCATGCGCATGACCCTCCACTGTAGAAAGTGGCGCTGTCCTACCGCCATTATTTTGCGCGGAAAAATTTGTTCGATTCTTTTTCTATTCTATTGAAAGTCTCTATTTTGTAAAATACCAACAATTAGATATTTTAAACTTGTGAGGAATATTTGCTCGATCTTATAATTTATGATTTTGAATTTAAATTCTTTCAAACTGTCCTCATTTCTTAATGTATATAAAAGTTATCATTGACTTGGTTAAAACTGGCAGATGACAGCGTTTTTCTTCTTAAACTTTCTATGGAAATGGAATACTAAGATCATTTGTTTCAGTCAAATTTTCAACGGTATTCTATGACATTTCGGGCAGTAAAAATGAACAGGCAAAAAATAAATCATCGGGAATGGACTTACTTGCGAGTCCTCACTTCGCCAGTAATAAGTGGCCGTGAGGTGACGCCTGGTAAACGCCTGCACGATACGAATATCTATGTACAATATACAAAGCAATTTAGCACACCCAGCAATTAGTAATATGCCGTGATGATATATTTATTTAAGTACTATATCGTTTCCAAGATAATAGCGCATTCCAAATATTCGTATTGAGTTCATTGGCTACAAGGAATACTTTTCCACGTCTCTCATTACATTGTAAATCGTTATAAAAATGGTACAATATCATGTGTTAGACATCTAACTATGCTTAGTGATTAGCTATTTCAAGTACCTGACATCATTTTCATTTATTTTGATGCATTGCATTTCCTCTATAATACTATGATTATGTTGAACTAAGCTTAATTAAAAATTAGATTTTTATTTTATATACTATTGATGTTATTTTATTTTCGCTTGTATTTTTATAACTTTAAAATTGTAGCTTAATGTTGACTTTAAAATTATTATTTCGGATGTTATATGTAGCTAGTCTTGGTCTTTATTATTTTATATTTTATGTCTACCAGTACCAATCAGTCAATAAGATTCATATTAGGTTTGTTCGATTATTTACTCACAAAGAAAAAAAAAGTCTTAAAAGTAATTTCTGAGACAATTATAATTTGAAATAGTATGGGCCATCTATGATGCACAGTGAAAGTGAAACGAGCAAATCTAATAAGATAAATATTGTCTGCAAGCAGTGGAACATATTACACCACATTACTTTATACTTACATTAGTAAATATTGTTGAAACATCGACGTTTCACTGCCCTTACTAACTTTAACCAACATCCACACGCTTCAATGAACTGAACATAAAAATATAAACATTATTTTTTCTAATAAAATGTTCGAGTTTATAAAAAAAAGGTTGCTTGAGAACTAATTGGAGACTGTTAAGAAATATACCTTTCCGAATTAACGAAATAACTACTTTATAATATGTAAGAACAATGTACAAAATATAATGTTGATTGTAATGTTTAAATCTGATTGTCCAGAAGAAATATATTTCTTATTTCTAGACGTAGAGGAGCCTAAAATGTGCCTGGCTTAGTAGTTAGACCCCGCGTACACGGACCTTGCTTAATTCACCATATTCAGTTTATATAATGAACTATAAATACTGTCAATTGCATTAATTGTCTCGCACGATTGCTGTAGATACGGAAAAAACACAAATATTTATTTTTAACAATCAAAAATGCATAAATATCAATTGTTTGTCTTATATTCATAACAATAATTATGTTATAGCTGCCGCGCGATAAGTTGAAACTGATCTTGAATGCGCAGAACCTAAAATTCGTATTTGGGCAAGTCGAAATGTAATAGTAATTATAAAATGCTATTGTTATAATGAGGAAAAGACTAGTGCGCGCCAGCTATATCTATTTATAGTGTGTCTCAACTTTAGCGAACTGACTAAGGGTGAGAGAAAAACTGTACTTGAATTTTCCAATATAATAGGCACTATACCTATATCTCGTTCAACGCGAAAACGGACCCGGATCACGAACCAATTTTGTAATATTTTATTCTTACTATTCATTATATTCCTTATTTCTATTATATTTGCAGTACTTTAATTATATGAATCCAAAAATAATAATAATACAACTTTGGTATGATTTCCCCCGCCCATATTTTATAATTGCTTACGCAAACAGGTCTGTTCTCTCGTTGAACGAAGTATATATACAGGCTGATGATCGGCACAGCCGAACATTGGACTTAAATAACTAAAATCAGTCTTGTGATTTCCTGTCTCCCTAATTATTTTAGGTAAAAAAGTTTCAAATAAAAGTTGTAGGGCATAAAATTCTGCATCGGATGTTTATGATTTATCTGTCAAGCTAAATTAATTTATTTTTATTATTATTTGTAATTTCTGTTGAAGCGAACAAATATGGATTTAAATTATCAGATAATTGTTAACTGGAACAGAATTTACAAATAATAAAAATATATTAACCTATCTTGACAGATAAATCGTTAACATTCATTGGAAAATTTTATGCCCTACAACTTTTATTTGAAACTGTTTTACCTAAAATAATTAGGGAAGCAGGAGATTAGGAATGTCTGATTTTACATTTTAAAGTCCTATGTTGGACATTTGGAAATGTCAACATAGTTCGTATACACTGGCGTGTAGCATTTTTGTGTCTCGTGTTAATTTATATAATTTATCAATAATGTCAAAAGAAACTTATATAAAAGAGCTAGAAAAATGATCTTGTCTGCATGTGCGTTTTTTAATGCAGAAAAAGATTGTTTCCTAGTGCACAGATTATACAGCGAATGGAACTATACCTTTAAACGAAACATAATACCATTTTTACGTGAAGATTACTGTAAGTTACTACTATAGCATGAGTTAGAAGTGCAAACACATGCCTTGTTACGGCGAACAAACGAACGAACAAGTGCTTGAATATATTTTTGTAACGAGATTTTTATACTATTTTCTCTATTTCGGATATCATTTAGGAAAATTTTTAGTATAAAATTTATGTTGGTGACAATGATAAGATGTGTATTCTATGCAGTCATACCAATATCAAATAATAAAATGTCACCACAAATAGTTTAAGGCTAAAAGCTCCTTCTAGAATTATTAAGCATATCAGAATGTTAATTCTTTTTATTTCAGAATAGAGAAATAGTTTTTCTTATACCTTTACAAAAATCCATTATTTCAATACTTATATGAATCATTTTCTTGCGATCAAATCCCAGTGAAGTAAATGAATTTTTTACATATCCTTTTTCATTATACTCCAACTCTGATCGGTCAGTAAAGCAAATTTGTTTGTTAAAAACAATGATATTTGTGTGAATTTCCCGTATTGTTTAACATAAAGGCACATTCAGACTCACCATTTATTTTCTGTCACTAATGATCTCGTTTCATTTAATGAATTCTGTTTAATAATTAACTTTAAGTTGTATTGTTTAGCGTTAGACAACTTACATTAGATAAAAATTTGTGAAACCATCTACATACATCACATATTAAACACGAAACATTTCACTAATTTTTATCTAATTGTAAGTAAATATTAATCTTAACTATGTGTGTTCTATTAAATTACCTACAGAGAATACGACAATGGATATTATTTAACGGGTCGTTTATGTGATAAGCCTGTTTCTGATTCGTATGATAGGTTTTCGTTGTGCTTATTTTAATGTAAAATCAGAAACAGTTTTGATTATAATGGAACTGAACTGAGACTTGTGTATGATACAGTCAATTAGAAATAAAAAGAATGGAAAGAGAAAATGCACAAAGTCTAGGATAGATCAGGTTTAACAGATGGATAAGAGTACAAATAAGAGATGAGAGCAATGGTGAGAGGTTATTTTATTATTATGCCTGGATGTTTGGTGTATGCTATTTGTATGAATTATAGTGAAATAAACATGTATTTCATTAATATTGTTTTCCTTATTCTACTTACAGACACCCTGAAATACTGTCTATCTAAGGTAAATTGTTAAGACAAACGTTGATTACAACAATGAAATTTGTAGATATTTATTGTTCTATATTTATTCCACTGTATTTCAAAAAGCATTAAGTGAATAGTCTATTTTATGGCAGGGTAAATTTAAAGTCGTTAATTTTAATTCAGACAGTTTCAAAAGCTTCTTATGCAATTAAGTAGTCAATTTGAGTTCAGAAAGCTTTTAATGTAATTCCAATCAGCGTCAAAAATAATTTACACTAGTTTCAAATCAGAAAGCTTCAAAAGTAATTTAAATAGTCAATTTGAATGCAGAAAGCTACAAATGTAATATGGAGTAGTCAATTCTAATTCAGAAAGCTTCAAATGTAATTCAAAATAGTCAATTTGATTTCAAATAGCGTTAAATATAATTTTAATTCAGAAAGCTTCAAATATAATTTGAAGTAGTCAATTTTATTTTAGAAGCTTTCAATGTAATTGAAATAGTAAATTTAATTTCTAGCATTTGGAGTAGTCAATTTTATTTCAGAAAGTTTCAATGTTATTAAAATAGTCAATTTAATTTCTTGCATTTGGAGTAGTCAATTCTAATTCAGAAAGCTTGAAATGTAATTCAAAAGAGTTAATTTTCAAACAGCTTCAAGTGTGATTTAGATTATTCAATTCTATACATCAGAAAGCTTCAAATATAACTTGAAATAGTAATTTTTTATTCAGTAAGCTTCTAATGTAATTTGGAGTAGTCAATTGTGAACTTATTTCAGATAGCATCAAATATAGTGCATATTTCTCAATTTTAATTCAGAAAGCTTCAAAAATTTTTCAGAAAGTTTCTCATGTAATCAATTTCCGACTAGTTATATTTAATTTATAAAGCAATGAGTGCCGGTGAGGTGACTTCCGGTAAAAGCCCGCACGGTATAAATATGAAATCATCATTACCGAAATCTGTGTACAAAGCAGATTGGCAAACTCAGCAATGGGTAATATGCCGTGATGATATATTTATTTAAATATATTTCAAAATCGTCAAATGTATTTTAGAAAGTTTCCCATGTAATTTGATGTAGTCTATTTCATTTCAGAAAGCTTGAAATGTAATTTGATGTCGATTTGAATTCAGAAGTCAAATGTATTCAGTATTCATATCTGACATACTATTAGTAGAGAATAAATCATACATTCTTTTACTATTTGACGTCCTGAAAAATGAGGGAGGGAAACAATATAATTGTATGCACTATCAACATGTTATAATTGAAATTAAGTACAGTCATTCAATATAAATCCATCACATAATAATCGCAACAATAATACTGAGTATGTATGTACAAACAAGAAATCATTACCGTTATGTTTGTTGGTTGGTATTGGTGGTTAACTGAGCCTCGTCTACCCGCGTGGTGATGAACCGCGTGCCCCTCTGCCCCCGGCCGCCCGTCCCCGAGCCAGAGCCAGAGCTCCCATCAACGCCGTCGCTAGCCCTACGGGGCCCCGCTACGTTAAGGCTAGAATTAGAAGTTTTACCATGGAAACTCTTACTTATTCTCGTCATGCGTGGAGGCTCAATGAAGCTCTCTTTTACAACTACTGCCCCACCGAGCTTAGGGACTTGGAGTTCGTTACAAATCGACTTCTCGCATTTCGTTTTAACTTCGTCTACGTTTAAATTTTTCGCCAAGTCGCACGCTAGTTTTTTGTCAAACACTTCGTTCATGAGATTATACTGGTTAGATTTGTTAGTTAATTTGTTTTCTTTACTGTCTAGAAACTTTTCTTTGCTTGTGCTCCACTTGTCCGCGCCGAGAGAAGAAATATTTTTGGCAGATTCGCTATAATCTTTTTCGAAAATTCCCTGTAGCTTGGCTTCGCTGTCGGGTACGGATGGACTTCGATGATACGCAATCCTTCCTTGTAAATTACTTCGCGATGAACTGGGACCGAATTGAATTCTTTCAGAGTTTTCTACGTGTTTCAAATGCGTCTGGTTACAAGAATTTAGATTATTTGATACGAGATCGAGTGGAAACGATTTTATAAACGGTTCCTTCGCGTTATTTGTATGCTTAGTGTCATTGCTGATATTACCTGGGTGATGTTTAGTGTCCACACATACCGCACTGGTATCACCTGAAGCACTTAGCTGAGGCGTAGTGGCGATAGAATCAGGCAAAGGCGTCGTTTGACCCCCTATACAGTCATCCTCGGAAGCGTCGAAGTCTTCGGTTACTGTTACGTCAGCATCGGCTGTAGATCCAGCGGTTGCGTCATTTGTATTACAATCTAACTCCGAACATCCAGACACTGGAGTAACTTCTCCACTATCCCCTGAAAGCGATTTGAAGTTTTAAAAAGTCTTTATTGTTATTCTTCAAGCCGTAATAATTTCCTGATGTTCTCGTGCAACTATCATTCCTCTACCTTGTATTGTGTGTAACCTCCCCGTTGTAGGCGAATAAAACTCTGCTATTTCCATCGAATCTCCCGGTGTTTCATTTTCCAGGAGAATTCCTACACTTCCAAGATCTTGGTCCAACCCTGGAGCGGTTGGAAACATCTGACATATTGCGCCAACATTTATACTGCATCTACAAATCTTTCAATGACATTTTTGTCATTATAATGAGCTAGACTCGTACCCGTCGCTGCTTATAAGACTTGCGGACATATCGCTACTTCCCCTTGAATAGCCATCCGACATACCAGTTGGGGATGATGGACCGCTACTCGATACGAAACTTGGAGGGCCTGACCAACCTAAACCTAAGTAGGTTCCACATTTTTCTCACATTAAAAGTATAGATGAATATGCAATAGTGTTAATGGAGATTTCTTTTAAATTCATATCTCTCATTCAATAAATATATACGATTACTTTGAAATAATTTATTTCTTATTAATTAATATATATTTCACTCCCTGAGGAGCAAAAACTAAACTTACTGTTGCTAGGCGACTGCAGTTTTAACGGGGGTGGATGACTGGACTGTGACCTAGTGGTGGGGTGAGACTGATGTGTGGTGGGGGTAGGTAAAGGTGTAGAGGGGTACTTAGGAGGGGAAGAGGCAGGGGTTCGATATAACTGCGTAGAGGTCATCTTCTCCAAGAAGAAATCCAACTGTCTTAAAGACAAAGCGTTGTGCAGGGTTTCTAATGGACGAATTGGAGGTACTCCGCCGAAGCCTTCAATCGCTGAAGGATTAAATGGTGTTAAGAAATATTAAGATAACGTATGTATCAAACGTTTTGGCAGAAATTAAAAAGCTGTCTTAATGACAGCCGGAACCTATATCTAAAAATCCTGACAACCTAACTGATGACGCGAAATATTTTCAAATTACCAGCATAAACCAGAGCGTCGAATCCGAACTTGAACCGGAACCAAACCGTAACAGTTTCGAGATATTAAACCCAGAACCAGACCTCAGATATATTTTGTAATTGAATCCGAATTGGAACTGAACCGTGTATTAAAATTCGGGTTCAGGGTTCAGCTCCAATTCAGATTCATTTCTAGTTCGACGTTCGAGACGTAAACGTAATTCATCGACGCCTTCTACGTCAGAGTTGCTACCTGTGTTAACTATTATTTTTTAATAAAGACTGTTATTCAAAAAACATTAATTCAATTTTCATTAGGTCGAACTAAACCTGAACCCAATATCTGAAGCCGGAACAAAACAGAAAATTTATAAACGAAACACATTAAATACTGTTATATTCCCGATTTCGTACCGCTCCTTTCTTAAAAACGCAATAAGCCGAACTGGAGGGTCGTCCAACAATTAAAGACACAAAGATACTGGTGGCCTAGGGAAATTTTGTTTCAGTAATTGGGAACCACTGTCGTGTAGTGAAATTCCTCCCCTTTCGAACGAATGGCCCAATAGCTCTCTATGGTAAGTAGTTTGGCAATAGCAGCCGATTGCAATGAAGCATCCTTTTCACTCTCCCTCCCGGTACGAGATCCGCTGTATTATACGTTTTCTTCATGTCTACTGTGAATACGGATCTATATTGTAAAACCTTAAAGAAACTGCGAAGGGAAATCCGCGGCATGTGTCTGCTACACTCTAAAGTCTATCCTCAGAGCCTTACAGCGCGAATCAGCTAAACTTTACTGTATGATTTTGGATAGGCTATTGTAGATAGTCCCGATCTGACAGCGTCTGATTTTGTTTTCTTCGTTCATTTAAATAAAAATCTGGCAGAAACCAAGTTTAAATACGAAGATAAGGTAAAAGAGAAAGTGGAACGTTGGATGAGGCAACATGCGGCAATATTTTCGACACTGGCAACAAAAATCTTGTGCCTCGCCCACACATGGTGAATGGAATTAACGGGAACTATGTAGTTTTGACAATTTTTTTCGGCAAGACTCTTTTGACGAGAACTTTAAATAAGAGACTTTTGACAAGAGCCCCACATTGGGTGCCAATATTTGTTGTAACATCCAGATGAGTAGATTGCACGTGGATATTTCATCTGAGTTAGTGGACAACTTAGTTAGTGAATATTGCCCGTGTTGCAGAAATACTGTGAATTGGATAAGACTTAAATTACCTCCAGAGGAAAAAACCGATAAATCAGCACGAAAAACTGCCACATCCGGATCTCACATCTCGGCATTGAAGGGTGATTTTTTACCAAAAAGCAGGTACACCGAAATTAGGTTTAACCTTGACGTAGAAGTAACAACAGGTCATTCAACTCGACTTTGCACTGTAAGCGGCAATAGGACAAATGCACTATAACTAAAACTATTGGAACGTCGACCGAGGCCTCTATTCTTGAGCATTCGTATCTGCCTAGGTTACTTGTATTCGCGCGAATACGAACCAAAACCATAATAACAGTATTCTTAGCCATTCACCTGAGAAGAATAAAATTTCATTTGGCTCGTAACGAATAGTGAGTTTTTCGGTTTACTACTTTTGGACAGTTCTAGTCTACTATTTATATATTAAAAGTACTGTTGTCCTAACGTTCTACATATTCATAAATATTTTATAGATTTTATATAACCACTGATTTTGCTGTAAATATATTTCTTTTTAAGTTTTTGAATATCTATACGTTTATAAATACTAAAATTTATCAGTTAACACATATTACTAACAATATACTAAAATAATTAGTAACAAGCAAATTGACTTCCAATATCCGCATCTTCATCAATTTCAGGTTGTTATTGCACTATTTTTAATGGTTACTACCACTAACAATGAATGTTACAATATTATTTACATTTAACACCCTCTAAAAACACTATTAATAACAAATAGTTAATAACATTTAGACACATTGCAAATGTTTTTACACGAACAGAGATACCGATAAACTAAAATTAAATACAATTCAATGCTGTAATAAACGAACAAACCTGTTAGAACAAAATGTGCCATTCTCGTTACTTTATTCTCATTAGTTTATATTGAAGATTTTGACGTTAGTGTACATTTCAACCAAATATTTTCTGTAAAAAACGTTGAGTTGCAGGAAAATCTCCAGAAATAGATATTTATTCTATTCACACCTACGTTTAATAACCTTCTTAGTATGTTATATTTTTACTGTATTTTAATTTAGTTTTGCTTAATATTTTGCGAAGTCTAAACAATCTAATATAATGATAAGATTAGTATATGTATAATATACCAAAACGCATTAAAAATGTATTTTTCAAGCAGATTTGACAAAAGTCAAAACATAAGTAAATGTAGTGGTTATTTAAAATAAGAAGTTGCCAAATATAATAGTTCATCTTAAACGAATGCTCAAAAATACACATTATTCACACTATTCGCTTCCAAAGTCAATCGTTTTTTCGAAACGAATCCGAAAGAAATTACGAAGTCATGTTGTCTAGCCATGCATTGAATAAATTCGCTGCTAATAATCTTATTGTTCCTTTAACATACATGCTATTTTTGATTTAAAAATTTATTGGAACTGTAGTTTTCATTCCCATAAGAATTTTTGCCAAAACGTTTGTTACATACGTTTTGTGCCCCAAAAGCTACGAAACTGAAGGATATTCATTTTCATTTCTTTCGGAACACTATTTGAATTTCGCGGCGCCTTACCGGAAGCAGAGGCCGTGTTGGGTATCATATCCCTGAGATTAGGCGCCGACGAACTGCCACTGATGACCGCCGTACTAAAGAGGGAGTTACTGCTTCCTCCCGTGAGTTTCTTCAAGCCTAGAGGGCCTCCGAATCCGAACCCTAGCATCTTGATGTAACTCATATGTCCGGCAATGCTGTGTCGATGGCGGCGGGTACTCGCGCAAGCCGACTCTGGATTCACAGCGCTCGGATTGGTCAAAACTGGCGAAGGGTGTGGGAGGATAGGAGTGGGGGAAGATGTAAGAGGGGGTAGGCAGTCAGTAGAGGTGGAAGTGTCATTGCACACAGATGCGGAAAGCGTAGAAGGGTGCGAAGCTGATCTAGAAGAAGGGGCATTCGACGCATGGGGGTAGAAACTGAATGGGAAGCAAGCTGTCTCCACTGGAGACAAATGGCAGGGTTGTGATAATGATCTCAAAGGGGGAGCTGTACATTTGGGGGGAATAGAAACTACGGGAAATGATGGCGAATCAATTGGCGGAAAATATGGTTTTAATTCTGATTCGTCCAATACAGACAACTCCAAAACTTTTATCGGTTTTTTTTCATCTAAATCTAATATATTCGGGTCGGAAAATGATCTTTGCGGCTTTTGCCTTTCCACATCTAACGGCAAATCTTCAATTTTATGTTCTAAATGTTTGAATTTAATATCAGATAATGGTAATTCATTCGTACTCGAAATTGGGCTGTCTTTATGTTGTGAACTTAAATCAGATTCCGATGTAAACAAATCTAAATTCAATTCAGTTAATGGTAATTCATTTGTTGCTGAAACTATCGATGATCTGGGAGTTATATTCATATCTTTTTTAATTTTTTCGTTCAAATCTAAGTCTGTATAATCAAACGAGCCTAAAATAGGACTTAAACACGGTTTTTGCGATACTGTTTTACTTAAAGGAAGCTGCATAAACGAAAAATTCTGCAATGTTTTCGATTCAACTATTTTCTGATTTATTTCTTGAAAAGTAGGCGAACATATGACTGCAATGGAAGAAGTATGGGATGGTATTTCTATCGGTGGAGTGATTATTTGCTCTATGATATTAAATGAGCAGTTAGCATTCAAGGACAGGACATGCATAGCAAATAAGGATAAAAATGGCCGGGTAGAAGGAAAAGAAAAGAAATAAGAACAGATTCATTAAATGTCCCAACCCATACAATAATATACACACAACAAAAAACCATTGAATCATTACTTACACCGCTAAAATCTTCTGTTGTAGTTAATGTTAATTTGGACACACGACAAAAAAACATGCACACAATTTATTCACACAGCAACAAAAAGAACGAAGTGTTCAAATTAATAAGCACAATCCACAAGAAAGAAGAGAGAAAATAGTATATTAATCACTTCAAAACATAACAGAAATGTTATTCGTATTATAAGCGCGCAAATTCAACCAGAAGAAGATATGTTTATAACAATGTATTAAACAATACAGAACCACTTTTTACAATTATTCACGACGATAGCGTAATCCCAATAATTCGGCTATTACGTTTTGTACTATTGAATGTATAAACAAGTTTGTGATTCCAAAATAAAATAGACTATAAATATACAAAAATAATTATATGAAACATTTTTCTCCATGAAGGATGACGATATTACTGGATTGCAGTGAAACTAGTAGGGTTTGAATAAAGTTTCACTGAAATCCAGTAATATCGTCATCCTTCATCATCCATCCCAGTCAAGTAATTTACCAGATCATTTTTCTCCATTTCTAATATCTAGTGAAAATTAAATTGGTCACGGTTGCCACAACATTTTACTTAATACAATTATTTTTTTGCAAAACAAAAAGATGACTCTCAACATTAAGTTGTGATTCCTGCCAAAATGCATTTTTTTAAAAATCGAAAAGTATCCTTTTTGAAAATTGGTTCTGCACTGTTTTAGCCTTCTCTTCCGTTTAAATTCCGCGTCTTTTATTTGCAAAGTGATTGTATTGTTGACAGTTTGGTGCGAAAGATTTTGCTCCGCGTGCATAAAGAAGCATTGTTTTTGTGTTTAGGACAGTGTGGTTAGGAATGTAGGCTGGGACAGTGACAAGTAGGTTTGCGGGTGCGACTGTGCTAGACACCGTAGCGATTAAAACTTCGGTGTCCAGCACAGCCACGCTCTACAACACACCAATCGAACGGCAACGCAGACAGATGAGATAATCAATCTTTGCACCTCCAATCCATGTAGTTTAGTTAGTCAGTTGGAATTAAAGTAACAGAGGACATAACGCGTCAACAAATTCAAACATTCAGGGATCAATATCACTAAACATTGAAAAAATACCATAAGTTATGCATTCAAATTGTAGATCCCGAATAGGCGTGGTTAACGCAAAATTATCTAACCTAACGTATAAAACTCAGGCTTGGAAAACGCGGGCTAAGTATTATGCATTAGGTTACTGTTGTTCTATTTAAAGAAAAGAAATATACAAGCAAGCTAATTAATGATTCTGCATCCACCTTATTCCCCCCACTTTAGCTCCCACGTATTTTACTTGTATTTCTCAGTACAAGTTTAGCAAAAGATCTACAGTTATAGTGCCTCTAAATTTAAATATTTTTCCCTGAATATTTTAATTGCTATATACAAAAGTTTAAAATATACTACACAATTTTTTGTTAGAATCTACGCATTATAAAACTAGTAATCATTATTATAAAATGCTGCGTATTACTGCAAAAAAAAAATTACACCCTGAATTGGGTATATTATACAAGAAATATGGAACATTTTCTTCATTGTAAATGTAATACTCTACTGCTTAGGCTATTGGCTACAATTAAGCAATAAATTTCTTCTTCTGTTATGTCCTCTTGAAGAATAAAAATAAAACCAGAAAAATAATACAATATAAAGAACTAAGAGAAAATATGTTCAAGCGTAAAGTCTGTTTTACCAAATAAAATTTGATGTTATTAGTCCTTAACAAAGTTTAAGTCGAGAAGCTGTAATGCAACTGAAACAAGTTCTCAAATTTTAAATTTAGTACGAACCTAAAAGTAAAAGGATTATTTCCAGTTACAGAAATTATTTTCATGCCAAATACAAATAATAAAACTTCAAAAATAATTCTGAAACTAGTAAATCTCCTTTTACGAAATACAAACCATTTCTCATGCATTAAAAATTATTGTTAGTTTCCAAATTCCATTTTAGAATGGTTGTTAAAGCAAGGATGATAGCAATGCAATGATCAACAAGCAAAACAGTGTAATTATGTTTTTTTGAACCGCAAAACCACCCGAAGACAACAGCGCATTAAGTTCTCAAAAGAGAAGAAATTTAACTCTCAATAGCCCCAAAAATAAGATATCTTACAAGTTTTTTAATTATTTTGACGGCCTATGGATTATGAACAGTACGGACATGTGACGGATCAAGTAAACTCTCACTACATATACATATCAAGTTGTCCGCCACGTTACTCCCAACCATTGTTGATCAGCTGTTCCAAGGTAACCTTGGAAAAGCTGATAAAATGTTAGTCTAATTTTGTAATTCATTTGAATGTCACGTCAATAAATTTATCCATAAATATTTACACTTTTCATGCGTTCATTTAACATCTACAGTAACGGCTACAACCGTTACAGACGTTCCTACATACGAGACTTGTCTAGAAAGAATCGCCATGCTTGGTAGCTGCTGGCTGCTGTGTGAGTTGTTCGAAATATTTGTCGGAATTCCGATTCGCTCGAAATGACTAAACGTATTTAATAAAGATGCTGCATTAAGTTTGGTGACTTAAAGCGAAACAATTCGTAAGATTCGCCAGGTATTTAGAGACGAAGCCATAGTGGGTACCAATTAAAAAATGATCACACATCGGTGAAGAGTGGACCAGCGTTCTGGGAGGCCACAATACGCTCGCGGTGCAGCTTTTATTGAGATGGTGCAAAATCTCGTTTGACCATTCGGGTAATTGTTGAAGAGGTTATGACGTAAGAATCTAAACATGCGCAGTGTCTGCGAAATTCATTCCCAAGCTGCTGTCGGAAGAACAGAAACAACTCTGCCTTGCTGGACACTACCAACGCTGATCCTTGGTTTTTTAACACCGTGATAACTAGAGATGAGTCATGGCGTACGGGTATGATCCGAAAACAAAAGCATAGTCATCGCAATGGAAGCATTCCTCGTTCCCAAGGCCGAAAAAAAGCGCGGCAGGTGCGAAGCAAAATCAAAGTGATGCTGACTGTCTTCTTTGATAACCGTGGAATTATGCAACAAGAATACGCAATGGAAGGACAAACAGGACGAAAGAGTACTATCATGAAGTTCTCCGCAAAAGCCCAGACCTCTGGACGGCGAAAAACTGGCACCTGATCCAAACTTTCTTGGCGAAAAATGGAATTCCAGTCATTCGCCAAGCTCCCTACTCTCCAGACATGGCTCCTTGCGATTTCTGATTGTTTCCGAAATTAAAGGGGCCACTGAAAGGATCCCGTTTTGAGAGTAGAGATAATGCGAAACGCAAAAGAAGGCTTCCAGAGGAATTTTCCAGCAGTGGAAGGATCGGTGGGCTAAATGTATAGAGGCGCAGGGGACATACTTTTAAGGGGCATTAGGGTTCCAACCCCGTCAGACACGCAATATTTTTTCCCTGGGCCTTAATTTTCAAAATACATTTTTTTTTTTTTTTTTTTGAATGGAAATCTCACAAGTTTTTTTTTTTTACTTTGGCGGTCCATAGCTAATAAACTCTAAAAGATAGATGGATGGGGGTTCAATTCTATGGACTTTTCTAAATACATATATCAATTTTTAATTAAAATGGGCTATAGAGAGTTAAGAAAAGTGCGAACAAAAGTGTAAGAAGCGAACACAAACTAGCATTTTAGTGAAGATACACTGAGCAAGCGACATTGTGATATTAAGCGTACCTTGATGGTGGTTTACAGCGTCCAGGCTCTGATACTGAAGCTGTTCGGCTGAAGGATAACATTCAGTATTCAGTTAGTTACATTGCACTACAGATTCTCTCCAGCTATTCTAGCCGCGATAATCTAGGAGTTTATCAATGGTTTCAGGTAGTTGGACCATGAGAGCAATGCCGAACAATGTAGACAAACTCTTAGAGTTGCCTGCCTGTTTCGTCACATGGCTATTTTCATATTAGGTTTATTCTGCTAGGTATCGCAACAGCTAATGGTTGTAATCATTAGGTTAACAAAGTAAGAAAAATGCCAAAAGTTAGAAATCATCGCGGATGTTTCTCAAAACGTGGGCGGCAGTGCTTAACAATGCGCGTGAAAATTTCAGATATTGAAAATATCTGATGAATTTCCAATTTGAATTTGTTATATCTTTGAAACCAGATGGGCTTATTAGTTTTTTCCCAAACCTTTATTATATATTCACCTAGTTTTTAGTCAAAAGTGTATGGGTTATCGCGATTCTAGAGGCAATTAAGTCGATGATTTTTTGAGCTTCCCTATACTCGCCATATTAAATTTTCCAACTTTGAAGTTCAATAACTCCGATCGGAACTGGGCAAATTGGCTAAAATTTTGGATCGAGCAATAATATTTAATCTAGCTGTACGCCAAGGATTATTAAGATCTTATGCATTTTACTTCATGCTCCAACTACCTTAATATAAATTGTCTGTTTTACAAACAGAAAACATACTCAAAATTATGAGCATAATCAGTGATGGCAAATTATTGTTTTATTCATTTTTGTTGATGTCTAGCGCCCTATCCTACTCGATAAAGGCGTGATTAGTAAGTGCTCAAATGTTACGCAGTGCATTGTTAACTAAAACTTGAAATGAAAGCTCTCTGAAGCTTGTAAAGCACAGATTATCACGACTAGACAGCACAGTAGTAATACTTTTGCCTTCTCGCTGGTCGCCTCTCTGTTCGTAGCTTCTTGAGCGAGGCTCTGGATCCGGACTTGTAGTTCTATCTCGATGACGTGTTCCGTAACTTTGACTTTGAAGACGACCTTCTGCGAGAATGGAATCTTTGTCTTGTTGCGCGGCTTGGGCGGCAAGTTCTGCGCTTAGTTTTTTAGCGAGATGGGCGGCTTCGTGACCGCTTACTGTATGCGCACTTCTGAGAAGAAATAATAGATTTTTTTTACTTTGGCGGCCTATAGCTAATGAACGGTAAATGATAGATGGACGGGCGTTACGCTTTCGATTCTGAGGAGTTTTCTACATACGTATCCGAATTTTCATGTCCAGCTAATACAGTTTTACCAAGCAAATGATCAAAAAATAGTACTGTATACACCGAGGTATGCACACTTCTGAGAAGAAATAGTTTTTGACTTTGGCTGCCTATAGTTAACAAATAGTAAATAATAGATGGTCGGGCTTTGTATCATTTGACTCTATGGATTTTTCTTTTTCTACATATGTATCCCAATTTTAATGTCCAGCTAATATAGTTTTATCAAGCAAATAATGAAAAAATAGTACTGTATACGCAATTCTGAGAAGAAATAGTTTTTTGACTTTGGCTGCTAATGAACGGTAAATGATAGATGGACGGGCGTTATGCCATTCGATTCTATGGACTTTTCTACATATGTAAATTTTCGTGTTCAGTTGATACAATATTTACAAGCAAAAAACCAGAAAAATAATAACAAAAATTCGGTATTAACTTACCCGATAGGGATAGGATCAGAAGTCTTCAAAAAACTTCCTCTAGATCGATTATATATCGGAGAACTCGGGGGACTATCAATATTTAAAGTTATGGACGCATGTTCAACTTCATCTATGCTGATTACATCTGATTCTTCTTCAATTCGTCCTCCAGAACATTGGCTATCATCTGGAGTAGCTGTTGCACTAGTTTCACCACTCTGACAATAAAAACAGGTATGGTTACTTTTCAATTCGCTTTAAAAATAATGCAAACTTACTGCACTTTTGCTAGCAGCAGATTCATTTCTACTATGGGGTCTAAAACCTGGACCAGGGGGTAAATTTTTCTGAACACAACAATTAACACCAGGACTGAAATGTAACTCAACATGGAATCTTTCTTCACTACTTGGATCTTTAGTAGGATCTTCATATAACATGACAACTACTTGGGACATATAATTTAATTCAGAAACCATTGAAACGTATTCCATTGCTCGACGCCATTGTTCGTCTTTTACGATCTACAAGACGATAATTAATATTGAATTTTGTTCAGTGTATAAATACTATATTTGTGCCAACTCATAATTTTTTTATGACTTTAAAGGCCTATAGCTAATGATCGGTAAATTGTAGATGGACGAGCATTGCACCATTCGATTCTATGGAATTTTATTTTTAGTAATTTTTTTTTAAAGATATCAAGATCTGTATCATAAACGAATTAACAAATTGGCATACAATTATTTTTCGAAGATTACAAGCGTGTGCGATAAGGACATTTTTGAAAAATTCACATTGTTTCAACTAAATTAGGACATTCCATTTTAAAACGATGCTCGTTGTTGCTAATACTTCCGCTGTAACGTAAGTTTATTTATTAATTCAAATATATTACCTCAATTCATAGCCGTACGACACTGTGTCAGTATCTTATTTTTCATATATTTGATTTTACATTTACTAGTTAACTTACCAGTTGACTTAGTTTTGAATTTTGAATGCTATTACTGTAACATATTGTAACGTGCGCCCCTGACTTAAGAGTATACGAGCGCCGTCACTGGTATAATATTCCTGAGCGATGACGTAATCCCCCCCCCGGTGGAGGAAACCCATAGCGTTCAGACTAGTTAATTACATCCGATGGTGTGATCCTATGTGTTCGATGATGGTCGCGTCAGTAAGTTCCAGAAGGACACTGGGCTGTATAAATACCGTCCGAAGGTCAGCGGAGAGATAGTATATAGTGTGATATATAGAAGCAACGAGCAATGAAGTTGGTGATATAAATAAATATGGTGATATAAATATTGTTTAAATAAATAATCTTAGTGTTTAAGAATTTAATAATATTGGTAGTCTTAAATTAGTGTTTATATTTATTTAATCATAGTGTTATTTATTTTTATTATTTTTTAATATTTATCCTAAATATCGTTTAATAAACGTATTATTTTAATTAATATTATTTCTCTTATTTTTACACCACCCATATAAATAAAAAGTCTTAATTCATACAATTCGTAGATGACCTTGATTGGACATCTTTAATAGTATATTACATCCGAGGTGGGATATGTTTCATTACAGCGCAAGGGTGTAATGAAACTCCCACCGCAGTATGTATACTATTTTATTCACAATCATCCTGTTTTTAAATCAATAATTTTCAGAATAAATTATAATTTTGTTATATATAACGGCTTTAGTCTTATTTGTTTATAAGGGGAGTCCTAAAACTTTATAGTAACACTGTATATGTATACCAAACAAATAACAAAAAAAAAATGGGGAGTTGTCACATCTATAGTATTTATACACCTTTTTGTTTCGTAAATATTACATCGAGCAGTCCGCCATGTCTCAAGACGGTTAACAGAGAATGAACATGGCTTTCTGAGGTGAAATATAATCGAGTTCGAACATGTCTTCCTGGACTGGAAACTCCATGGCTATATCTTGGATTCAAACGATTAACAGTCTCTTCTCCAGACTCTTCAATATTCCGTTGAAGATCAGCCCTGATTTTTTTCAACAATGGCGTACAAATTCCTTGCCCTATTGTTAACTTTTCTTGAGCTGTCAAGCCATATTCTTGCGGTATAACAATATCAGCGAGATATTTCGCGTATATGTATAATTCTTCCGCTTGTTCAAATTGTAACGTATGTTGATTGTGTTGTAAATCATACTTAATACAATCATATATGTCCGGTATCTTGCTAATATCGAATTTTTTGTTTTTGGTGTAGAAATCTTTTTCTATTTTGCCCCAACGACGTCCCATGAGTTCCCACGTTTCCCCGTGATATAAAATGGCGTCTTTAGTCTTTACGTCGTCTTTTTTAAGTTTAACTATTTCCATTAATGATTTTATTAATTCATGAACATGTTGGCAACATTTAACAGGGTTTTTAACAAAATCTAAAGCAGCGTCTATACTTAAAGCGTTACCGGGATTTATTTTTTCCCGTTCCTCGGCGGTAAATTCTCTATCTATTTGCATAAGTTCATGTAGGCGAGATTTACACCTAAAATTACGAATGTATAAGTGTTGTTCTACACACACTTCGTTAAATAGAACTGACATGGCAGGAGTGGGGATGGGACTCGTTCCCCCTCTCTAAATATACTCTCTTGCCGTTGCCGTGATGCCTCTGCTTATATGAAATATTTGATGCTAATTCATTTATTTTGTAAGTTAGCTGACTTTTTGAACACTAATATTTAAAAAAATATATTATACTAGACAATTTTGTTAAGTGTACGATGCCGTACTGTGTAGCAAAGGGGAAGTTTAGCGTGATTGAAATTTCATGTGAAATATTTTTTAATCGTAAATATATGAATAATTATAAGTTAAAATGTAATTGGAAGTTAAAATTATGTTCCCGTTTATTTACAATTATTTATTATCGAACTTTTGTGACGTCACAAGTGATTTATGCGCATGCCTAGAAAGGATGGTGAGACCTGACTTTTTGAACGTATATTGAGGCATTACACTACACACTTCTGGCTAGTTCAGATGAGTTTGTTTACGTTTTCACGGAGTTAGGTTAGCTTTTTTTAGTTCGTATTGGAATTGTATTTGTTTTCAAAACTTTTATACGATATTTAATTTTTAATATTGAATACAATAATACACTAAATAGAATAAATAGAAACAGTCGCTTGCACAAGAAGACCAACAAAACTATAATAATCACAACACAGAACTGTCACTGCTTATAAACGTCAAAACATGTGGATGTCATTTTTAAAACTTCCTGTTGCCATGTGAACCAACGTGCACCTGCGTAAGATAGACTATACGTTCTCCGTGAACTTCTGTGACGTCATTATTTTAGAAAATTTAATTTTTTGAGAAATCTATGCATCACTGAATGATTTCGTGAAATACAATATAGAATATCACTTTTGAAGGCGTTCTTAGTAAAATAAAAAAATTAAAAAAAATGATTCACGATATAAATTTGACTTTTTTCCTGTTCTTTGTTAGATTTAAAGTCTGAAGCATTTAATAAAAACTTAAAAAAATGTTTAGCATACCTATCTTATTTTATAATATACCTACAAAATAAAGGTTTAATAAGGGCGGCAATATTTGTTCGTTTGCGTTAGGCGGAAAAACCTTACATTCGCCATTGCTTATTTCTACAAATTATAGGCCTTTAGATTATATTTTATTTTATTAAATAAATAAAACTTTTCATTAATTACTTTCTCAATTTAAGTTCCTTTAGAAAAGTGAGAAGGCAATAAAAGTAATTAAAAGAACTGAAGCAACTAGATATGTGTGGCTATCTAACAGCTACAACGGCTGAAGTGAGTATAGTAGGAGTGGGAGAAGCGCTCGGGTGATCCATTGACCATGTCACCTCTATTCTATATTACTTTATGGTTCTACATAAGATGCTATCGGAAATTTCCCATATCATACGTGACAAGTAGCGCCATCAATGAATGAGCATATTAGTGTATTAGTGTTCAATTGTCTAAGTCATTCGGTTGGTGTTATTTATATGAATAAAATGTAGCACACTAACTGAATACTTCTCAAAGGAAAGAGAGCTTTCCGATAGCGACTTAAAGCCGGCGTTTATAAAAAAAAAATGCAAAAGTATTCTTACATATTTTGATATTTGCTAGAATCACAGTCATTGTCTAATAATCCATTAGTATTCGCACTTTTAACCATTTGTACTAAAATAGGAGTCAATTCTCCTTCAAGAGCAAGCAGCCCTTTAGCAAAAGCAGCTGCCGTCATCTGCACACGTCCTTCATCCGACGCGTATATTTTCAAATCATGCCGAAACGTAGAATGAAGACGCAATAATCCCAGTCCTTGTGTTCCAGCATATTCCCCTGTTTCAATCAGAGATTTGTTCATTTTTAAAACAAAGTTTTGTTAGTAAATGGTAAATTGTTATTTTCTTTGTCGGAATTTTGTTTATTTTGCGGATACTATTATATGCTTTGCAACAATAAACTAAATATAATAGTGCAGCTGTTAGTTTTCGTGTGAGTTGGTCGTTAAAAAGCGAACGAAATACAATGCAAAACACAACATAGAAAGAAAATACGAGATTTGTCACTGGAATTAATGGTTTTAAAATTACACAAAGAATAATAAATTTTAGAGAAGTTACATTTCTGTTTAAAAGTCTGTAATTTGTGAACCAATCAATCTAAAAATTATTATTAAAATAATTTTATGTAGATTTCAAATTATCAAAGCGCGTTGTTGTATCTTTAACTGTGCCCGAGTATAATAAACAATAATATGAAAAATGAACTGATTGAAAAAAATTAAAGATAATTTCAACAATATTTTTTAATAAATTCTTTCATATTTATTGTACCAATTTGAATATTTTAATGAAAATTTATGTATTATGATTATGACGAATTCAATTCTACAATCGTTGATGTTGTATATCATACCCATTCTAGGGTATATGCAAATATCTCTGTAATTATTGTTTTTTTTTTTTCGTTTATTTTGATTATAACAAAATATTTTGTCTTTTAAACTATTCAGTTTGGTAATTCTTTGAAATTATTTTCAATTTCATAGTTTTGGTTCGAGGGTTGCTTGCGCTTAAGACGAACGAATCATAATTCGCGGTATTAATTTTTTTAAATACATCCCTGAACCCTGTACCCAAGGTCATTTTAAATGCCTCCTAGTATTTCAGTGGTATTCTAGTCTTTTATAACGGAATAAATAAGGATCAGTTTCCTTTAAAATTCAAATCATAAGTCATAAGACAAACTTATGAAAAGAAACCACATCTATACAATAATTGAAATAGCGGAACAGCATGCAGTCATTAATTTTAGATATTTATATTTTAAAATAAAATTATATGTTTATTAATCTCTGTACAATAATAAAAACCATTATATAGTTGTGACTCTTCTTGTAAAGCATATATACACATATATACTCAAAATAAAATAAAGTAAAAAACTTATATTGATAAAACTTTGAAACGTACTCAATACCTTACCATTTTTACACAAGAATTTATCCTTTCTTTCAACCTATCCTAATCAAGAACGTGTTAGAGAGTGCAAAACAACCATTAAGTCACTTACTACAACCAAAGATCATCTAGTATAACAAAACAGTTTGACTTTATTGTCGTGGATGGAAGTGAACTGAACTACTGATATAAAAGCAATGGCCTATAGACTGTTGCTGTCGCGTTGCTGCGGTTGTTGGGCTGTCGGTTAAGTGAGTAATAAAAGTAGTAAAGTGTGAGTACGAACCAGCCAGATGTCTACCTTGTCCGCCGGGGTACATGCATCGGAATATCCTACCCAGTTCTTCGGCTTGGATGCGCCCCGCGGGGGTGAGTTCTCCACCCCATTTCAGGATCAGCACCAGAGAGGGCTCCGCCGGAAGATCCGCTGACAGACATGCAGCGAGAAAAACACACAAAGATAACACACCAACAAATAAGTGATAAAAATTTCACACAAATATTATAGTGTGGCTATAAAGTTTTATGATATAACAGCGCCATCCATGAATTGGCACCCAAACTACAAAAAACCTAACTCGAAATAGGCTATGAACGGAGGCTTTTCAAAGAAGATCACACTTCTATACGAAAGTGTAAAGAGGCCGAGCCAGTGTAAAAATCAAAGCACTTTGGTAGATCATTTCTCTAAACACATCACTGAAGATTGTAACCAGGGAGCCACCAATAGAAGAACTGCCACAGCCCATTGCACCAATCATGCACCACCGGACACACTTTAACTCCCAACCACGCTTGACCACCCTCATTTCACTAGATATAAGACTCGTAGTATTAGAAATTAGTATCATCAGTCACCTGATGACGGCAGCAGATATTTAGCTACCGAAACGTTGTATTATTACTTGTATTTTTAGTTAATAATAGAAGATAATGCAAGTCCAAAATTCAGTTTTATTTAATAACGAGACATCTTATAAAATTAAAATTAAAGAAAACTGACATTTAATTAAATAGTTTCAAATCCCGACATCCCTTTCTCTGTTCATGGCTTACTCCGATTTATTTTTTTAACATACTGGCCGCTAGTATGAAGAGTGCTTAAGGGTGATTAGCGAGCATTTCGCTAGTATTGTTTTATCTCTGTTAATCATTTATAGATTATTTTAGAGCACGAGTGCTCAACCCGTCGATCGCCACGACGATCGGGTCGATCATTGGCGATTGACAACATTTCTAAACTGTTTGATTCAAACCAATCCGAAAAAGAATTTGAAATAATCAACATTCAAAATAATTAGGTCTTAAAAATTACTCGAAAGTTCAGTCAAACAGTATTTATTCTTACTACCAACGTTTCGGTGCACCCTTGCACCTTCTTCAGGGTCTATAACAATTATACAATAAAAATGTAATATATACAATATAACATTATCACATTTACAGTAAGATCTTACAAATTGTTACAAATCATATACACAAATGGATGTGTGTATGAACTTTGAATTTTTTGGTACGATTTTTAATCAATTAAATGAATGTTTTGTACGAATGAATTTTGTGTACATGATTTGTAATAATTTGTAAGATCTTACTGTAAGTGTGATAATGTCCATGTTATATGTATTACATTTTTATTGTATAATTGTTGAAGAAGGTGCAAGGGTCCACCGAAACGTTGGTAGTAAAAATAAATGCTGTTTGACTGAACTTTCGAGTAATTTTTAACACCTAATCCACATCACAGTCGAGAAATTTACCCACAATTCAAAATAATGTTCATTTAAAATCAGTTAATCAAAAAGTAGAAATACACACATGAGAAATTTCCGGTAAGGACGAATTCGCGATGAACGAGGTGAAAACAAAGATGACCCAAGGAGTGACCACCCCGCACCAAGCAGAAATGTCGAAAACATGAAAGCAGTTCGGCAACTGTTGGCTTTCGATTGATGTGTTACGATTCAGATGGTTGTTGTACAAATGAACATCGGCAAAGAAACAGTACGATTGACTATAGTTCTGTGAACACATTTTTTATAAAGTGCACAGTAAGCGTTCGGGAAATCACTTCTGTGCACTCTAGGTCGCACAGATAGTCTTCGGTAAATGCTGTGCTGTATAAATTGTGCATGCACAGTTCGCCCGAGCTCTGGAGGTGTGGCCAGCTGTCCACATTTAAGTTAGTAGTTAGTGTGTACAGTATGAAGCGAGAAGGCTCGTACGAAGATCGAAAGTATAGTAACAATGGTAGAAAATGAAATATTGATTTATATCTGAGAAGTATACAAATTTTCGCTAATTTTGCAAATATATAAGGCTATTGCATTAATTATTATTTACCGGTAGCTTTTTGGGTTTCCTAAATACCAAATTAAAATCATTGCTTCTTTTTCCACGCCATTTTCAGATGTCTTCAAAGTTTTTTTCTCATATTCATGTTGTTTGCGAACAAGATTAATTTTGTATAATACATCTTCAAAAAAATCGGGACACATTTGAAAATTAGTTTTAAACTGACCGACAGACATATATTTGCATTGTTCAGCAAAATTATTTACTTCTTCTTCGTCCGGCTCATCGAAAAATATTTCACGTGCTACCATTGCAACATTTGTAAGAACACGAAATCCATATTCAGCCGACAGTCAAAAATATACGGTTAATATAAAATCGATATTAATGATAATAATCTGAACTTATACCAATTTTCAATTGCTATACAGTGATCACGTGACGCTACTCTTGCACTGAGCAGCTCTCAGACCAAATATATGTTTGGTCTGAGGCGCAGCTCAAACACAGCACAAAATAACCGAACGCACCTAAAGTAAATTCGTACGTCAATATCTACCTGCCAAAAATATCACTAAAATTGAAGCTTAAAGGGAATCGTTATAATATAATACACACTCAAATCAACGTGACGAAGGTAATGGACAGTATCCCAGTTTTAGACATCCCGAACACCTTGAATGGACTTGGGTATTGCACCATGATTTTTATAAAATAACGGCTTTTGTATTTACAAGGCAAGTCTTAAAACTTTATAGCCACACTATGTATATAAAATTTTGGGTTCGATTTACTAATAAAACCTTTATTTAAATTAATAATACAAAAATAGAAAAACTATTATTAAAATGTCCTCTCAAAAACTGATAGTACTCCAGGCATTTCAAAGTAACAAAACAATTCAAAACAAAACATATATATTGTAAACACACCAAAACAATATTTATAATTATGAAATTTGATTCGAAGTCAAATAATTATCAAACAAACACAACAACCAATGAGTCACTGCTAGCATTTTTAATAAACAATCAAAATAATATCAACAATAATAAATGAAAATGCTAGCAGTGGTGCAATAATAAAAAACATATAAAAAAGTGTCGTACTACTGCTTGTTTTACCATCATCCGAACTGCTACCCCGTGGACGGCCCCTAGGTTGGTATTTCATCTGAACTTTTCTGTTTATACCAGAAAAATGACCATACCTAAATAGTAAATCACAAATCAATACATTTCTTGTTACTAGTTGTGTCAACGTACATTTCTAGTACGCTTTTGAGTTGTTCCAATTTTCCTTGTTTTTCTTCTATTTCCGGATCTGCCTCTCGTTGTTGTATTTCGGCTAAGAGAGACCGTGCTATGTCCAAAATTTCTTGAAGTTGCTTAGGACGTTTTAGTTTCACATGGCCGTGTTTGTAGCCATCGTATTTTTCAAATATCTCAAAAAATCTGGACAGCAAAATATTGAAGATTATTGTGGAACTACTGGGAAGACAACATGGTTCATAATTTAAATTTGTACAAAGTAGTTCTTGTCAACAATATTCTTTCCTTCCATTTTCCAAAAGCTCAAATTTTTATTTTGAAAGGAAATATCATAAGTTTTTTATTTATTTTATCGGTCTGTAGCTAATGAACGGTAAAAGATAGATGGACGGGCGTTACGCCATTTGATTCTGTGGAACCAATTTTCGTGTCTAGCTGATACAATATTACTAAGCAATAATCAAAAAATGGTACATTCAAATACTCAGTAGCCCTATAACAAATCGACCACCCTATATTTGAATAAAAAGTACCATATTCCCTTAATTCGCACCCGCTGATTACAGGAAAATAATAAAAAAAATTCCTGGACCTTCAGATTCCAAAATACAAATTTTTATTTTGAACGGAAATCTCACAATTTTTTTTTTACTTTAGTGCCCTACAGCTAATGAACGGTAAAAGATAGGTGGACGGTCGGTGCGCCAATCAATTCTATGGATTTTTCTACATATGTGTACCAATTTTCAATTTTTGTGTCCAGATGGTACAATATTACCAAAGGAAATAGCCAAAAAATGGTACCTGCTTTTTTGCTTTAAAAATCCTGTGAAAAATTTACATTATACACGAACTATAGTTTGATATTCATTTCGACCCATTTTTGGGTGCGGTATAATTTCCATCAACTTTACCAAAAATATTTCATTACAAAATATTACTTAACATAAAAATATTTATTCATGATTTTGACTTACTTTGGATGCCGTACTTCAACTTTCATCTTCTGTTTTGGCGTTCTATCTCCATGTCTGATAACAGCAACCACACATCTGAGTTCCATCATCTTTCCAAAAGTTGTAGGAACTATCGGGGGGTCATCCAGTTGAAAAGGCACTGACCATGGTATGTGCAAAGTTGGCGCAAGTTCTCTTAATATCATATTCCCAAGTATTTTCGCACAATCATCATAATATTTGTTACTGTTTTTCACAAAACTAAAACCGTTTACATCACATACAAATGATTTTCCATTAGCGCGGAGAAGATCAAAACCACACACAGCCTGTTTGAATGCGAGACAAACTTTTCTCGATATTAACTTTTCCGCGTTGCTGAGTATAACAGGATATCGAATTTCTTTTCCTTCACTGTCTCGTTCAACTTTGCCGTCTAACGCTGGAGATTTTCTCGCTTCGGCGTGTGCGTAATCAGGCCCGACTGTATACACTTTAACGTCCGTGCCATCTGTCGGCATGAAGTCTTCGTAGATAAAACTGCCAGTTTTGCGCACGCGCGATTCTGGGGAATATACACTACTACGGCTACCGATTTTACGAAAAAGACGTTGGCTACCACCACCCGCAGAAGTTGGATAATAAATATATATGTTATGGTCTTCGGCGGAAACAGGTTTTTCGACGAATGGTTTGTTGAAAACAACACCGTTTACTTCGACGTGGTCTTCTGATTCTACTAGTTCGTGATCTGTGGGTTTTGATATTTAAAAATAAAATTGATGACGCGCACTATTTTACAAGGGTGGGATTAAAAGTAGTGCGAATTATTACTCAAAAGATGGCATTGTTATAATAATATATAACAAGTTTTATAAATGTTGCTTTAGCCACGAGTGTCTAAAGAGTTTATAAACCACATACTATACTTCAAATTAAGAAGGCAGAAGTACACTTTTTAGGTTTCTTATTTTTTACAGAATGGCACCTGTTAGCTACAGAAGCTAATTTCAACCCATGCTTAATAAATCAACTGTGAGTGGTTTCTAGTTTCGTGCCGTGTCCAATACGATTGAAGCGAAGGGCGCCCGCAGAAATTTTCGTAAAATGAGGCATAATTAAAAGGATATAGTACGGGGGAATGTTTTAATTTCCCGAGTGCTATAATCATGATTATGCCCGTGGTACCAGCGTATATACATCATGATGTATGTACGTTGGTGGTACATACAACTCTTTATTTTATTTTGGTTCTCAAAATTCAAAGATTCACTAGGTAGGTACCTACAGGTATAAAATTATATATTATTATATTTAAAAATTCTACGAGTTATTTGTATTTATATATAGTTAAATATATTATGTATATTATTGTATAAGAAGAGTTATCAGACGGCGTCTCATAAGCACTCAGCTATAGTGGAGAAAATACCACAAGAATTATTTTAAAAACATATAAAACACAATTTGTATGTTATATTATTTTAAATATTCTATGAACCTAGCAGTATAATTTTTTGTTGCATGGTGGCAGCACCAACTTGTTGAAATTCACTATTTTTATAAATATATTCAATAAAATAAAATATTAATAAAATCGTGAAATTATGCTTCTCAGCGAGCGGTAACATTAGGGTGTAGCAGACTTGTATAAACCAAAGATCTATTTTTAGAATATTACTTGTTAACTTTTGAAATTGAAATACCGCGAGTTTATTTTACCAGTAAACATAGGGTATATCATAATATCATTACCATAGTTACAGTTTAAAATGATTGACAGCAATGTATTAAAGTGTTTATTTTATAAGTAAACATAGGGATAATTAACATAGACTAAAATAAATATTAAATTGTGAATTAAAGAAATGAGAAATTATTTATTTATGTTTATACACTTAAAAACTATATGAAACTAGTGAGGAATTTTTATTTTAACAAATACTCAAAATTGGCACCATTAACTTATAAATAATATCCTAAACGATTATTAAAAGAATTAACGGTATTCGTTGGGGTGTAATATTTGTGAGGCTGCACTAATTCTGTTTTTTAATTGTTCAATGTTCATTCTGTCACCATTGTACGCATTTTTTAGGTGTCCCCAAAGAAAAAATCATTTGGTGTAAGCTATAATTATTACAGATTTTTCGAATTGTTGCTGGGCCAGGGTTTGGGTCGATTATTAAATGTAGCAACAGATATATCTAAAACTTATGTTAGGCTTATATTTGAATTAAACTTGTTATAATCTTTTATCTCAAAGTATGCTTTTAATGAACTTAAGTATTTATTTTAAAATAATATATTTACATATTTGTTAATTACTAATGTTTAAACGTTTCTACGCATATTGTATTATATTTTATGTAAATAAATATTTTTTTGTACTTAAATACTTTGTATTATTTTTAAATTATTTGATAAATTAAATTTTAAATATAAAATATGAACACTAGCGCTCTGAAAGGGTTTTGCGGAATCGGAACAAACTACATCAAACCTCGTTGCCATGACGGTCGTGGTATTCTAGCATTGAATGCTCACTCACGCTTCAATACATTGCTGTCATTTTGTAACTATGGTAATGAAACTCCATGTTTACTGATAAAATAAACTCTGTATATAAAACTACTTTTTATAGCTTAGAAAATATATATGAATAAAATATGTACAAAAATTACTACGCGAAACAGAGAGATTTTGCACTATTTACTATCAATTTTTATGAATGAAATGTATATAAATTAATTCAGAAATGAACACAAGATGGTACTAGAAGTTACGATTTTATTTTATATAGAAATTTAATTATTAAATTAAAAATTACGAAATGGGGAAAGAATATGAAAAGATTTTCGAATGGCCGTGTTCAAAAAATATTTTTTTATTAAATTTGTTCTTTTCTATTCTTCAAGGCAGTACATCCGTGACATCCCTACTCAAATAAGTAATATTTAAACTCATTAAAAAATAGTTTTGTTACTTTAAAACATGTGCAAATAGTTTTTTTGTTTTGATTGTTGAAAACCAAATGTATAGTTTACTTTCTTTTAAATTATTGTTTATCATAAGTTCTATATTTGAATTCAGTAGCATCGAAATGAAAAATCTAGCCGAGTGATATGGCAACATTGGTAATAAGTAACTAAAACTTAAATATTTGTAGGGTTATTTTAAACCTAGCATTTTTCATCATTTTTTTACTAAGTAGAGTTTATAGTTTCGAGTAGAAAATTTGCCGTCTGTGAACGCATACTTTGAGAATTTGAATAAAACTATCTTAAGGAGGGCATGGCAAAATCTTGAGCCATAAAAATAAAATTTTGTTGCACTACTGATCATCCCACCCGCATACTTATTTTTTTTCCTTACGTTTAGGATCAGGAGAATCTCGATCTAAAACCGCATATCTCGGAATTTCAATTCCTTCAGATTCTAAAATAGCATACACCCTCCTCCTGTCTTGAATATCATACTGCATGTGTAAGTTATTAATAACATAAGGGTTATGTAACTGAGCATACGATATCGCCTTGTCGAGGGGAAACCCCTTAGAATGAAACGAAATAAGACAATCACAAGCTGGCCACTCATCCACTGGTTTCTGAAATATAGTCAACTCATCAGGTATTAAACTGAGAAAATGGAAACATATCGAAACTAATGAAACAGTGAAAAATTGTTACAAAGTTATTGAAATGTGTATGGATGAAATGAAATGATATGGAATTATTACTACTTTTTGGACGTATCAAACTGTAAAAACTAATACTTATTGTAGATATTGGGAAATGCTATGACGCTACATTCCTTCAGAAAAAAAACCCTATACTTTATTCAAGTTAAGAATGGACAATCCATAACATGAAAGAAAAAGGTCTGAGGAATGTTAAATGTTATCAGAATTTCTGTAAAGCGACACTACGATTAGAAATATTATACTATGACTTGAGCCGTGTTCCTTCGGGCTGTGATTTGCATTCTAAATGATCAAAGTGATTATGATTAAGAACAAGTATGTTTTTCTTTTTCTATTCGTTATCTCCACTTTCTCATTTTGTGATCACTTGACAACCTTTCCCTTCTGAATCATCCTTTTTGAGTGATCACGGGGATTCATTACAGAGCAAATTTAAAAATGCATGACGACAATAGCTTTTCGAGCGTACAAATTTATCAATGTGGGGTTTGTTGCATCAAATAAAATATGATTTTATACTATAGAAAACAAAGAAAATGTCACATAAAAGATTTTTTTAAGTAAACATACTTCCTATTCCTTACCAACAACATTTTTTTTACTTCAATATGATCCATTTTTAATACTGACTATAACACTTGACAATAGATTATTTATAAAATAAAATAAGTTAGTTTGCATTAATATGCATATGACATTTGACGGTAGCTGGTTTTTATATTATTCAAGTTATCTTGGATTAAAAAGGATCACAATTAAACCAATCAGGATTCACAAAATCACAATCACAGCCCGAGGGAACACGGCTTTGTTATACGCAATACATGAACTGCTTTGTGAAACAGAATTAACTACAATATACTAGTGGCATGAACACTATTTCACATTGACGTTATTTCGAGATTACAGTGGCCGAGTGTTCTCCACTTCTCTTGTACAGGTTTCCCAAAATAGTAACTCATCTCAAAATAAATAAATAGAAATACAGTGAAATCGCGGTATACGTCCGCTTTAAAGTAAGTCGAACTTGTTGGTGTACCCGAATTTTATGCAAACCAGTGTATGTCTTGCACCAATTAATAAGTTTTATGTGTTAAACGAGCTAACCCCGAAGCGCCACCAAGTCCATTCCTAACTGGAATATAGTATAATTTATTGTTGTATTTTTTTGCAAATTCTTCCCATTTGAGACGTCCCGGTAAAAATTCCAACTAGGAACATACTTACAGGCCCTCAAATAATAAAATTGGGTGCAACAAAACCTGATCGATCAACAATACAAACATTTCCACTTTATATATAATCAGTTCATGCCACTCACAATTTAACATGTGACACAAGGTTCTATTCGCAATAATTTTACAGGAATTACGAACAACTAAATAACTGAAAACAGTTCATCTGCGCAACAGAGTATTCTATCAGCTGCTTGCAAAATAATATAAAACTTCCCACATTTTAATTTCGATAAATACACCCTAAAAGCGTGGTTGAATTTTGATTAAATGCCTACTTTTTTACGTTGACACTGAAGAAAGAGGTAAAGATTTATTGATACTTGGAGATCATTATTTATGGTCCATAATAACAAATTAGAATATGAGTCATTTATATTAAAACTAGACCTTAAAATTGTAAGATAGTCCCATCAAAGTTTTACAATAGTTATTAGTTTTACAATGACTATAAACGTGTGCGAAAAGGATGGATATAACACGCTTATCTTTCAAAAATTCATATTGTTTCGATTAAGTTTAGGACATTACATTTTAAATCGATGCTCGTTCTTGACAATACTTTCGCTATAACGCAAGTTTATTTATTAATTCAGATATATTACCTTGATTCATAGCCGTACGAATAAAGTTATTTTGTCAGTGTCACTGATACTGTGTCAGTATCTTATTTTTCACATATTTGGTTTTAAATTTGCTAATAAACTTACCATTTGACTAAATTTTGAATGTTAAATGCTTTTACTGTAACAAATATTTTTATAATAATAAAATAACAGTAGTATCTTATGTAATCTCATAAAAAACTAAATAAACGACACTACTCATTTGACAGAATGGGCGGAGCTAAAATCTTAATTCATACAATTCGTAGATGACCTTGATCGGACATATTTAAAAAAGATACAATTATTAGAGTAATATGTCGATTCGTAACCTTTTAGAGGTTGGTAAATACGTCATTCCGAACTACAATGACAATTTCTTGGGTGGGAAATAACAGATTTCACTTCCAACCACCTTCCACAGGTTGGAATGTTTATGTAGGGGTTGCCTAATTGTCATAGAATGTATATGATGATAAGCGATGGATAAATAAATAAGCAGGAATGCAGTCAATATATTTAGTTAAAAGCCGACGTTTCGTTTCCTGTTGAAGCTTCTTCACGACCAACTATGGAAAAACACAGTGTTATACAAGTAATTTTACATATTATATATAATTGTATAAAAACCTACACAGAACAAACGAAAAGATTTTTAAAAATACGAATGTCAGAACACAAAAGAAAAACAATGGAAACTGCGCACTCACACAACACTGCATAGAATCTGGACATACTTTCGACTTTGAAGCAGTAAAAATTCTAGATCAAGAACCTTTCCTTCATAAACCTCTTATACTAGAAATGCGACATATACAAAACAATAAAAACAACGTAAATTTCAGAACCAACATCCAAAATCTTAGTACAATCTACTGCAGAATTTGCAAATTTTTAGACAAACTTCATTCATCAAAAATTGCACCAACGACAGTGCAGTTCCTTATACGTGTGAATTCTAGTCACTTTCTGCAAAGAAAAATTCTTTCAGTAGTCGCCATTGTGATAAGATTGTTGTTACTCTATTTTATTTTGACTTTATAATTTTATCCATGACATGCTTTATTTATTTATTATTCTATTGTTCGACGAAATCTGCATGGTTGATTTTACACTCTGTAATCAAATTATTATAAACTATCAGTCTGTAAGTATGTGTATAATATGTAAAATTACTTGTAAAACACTGTGTTTTGCCATAGTTGGTCCTGAAGAAGCTTCAACAGGAAGCGAAGCATCAACTTTTGACTAAATATATTATAAATTAATTGCATTTCTACTTATTTCTTTATCCATTGTCATAGATCCTTATAAAAAAGTAGTCTACACAAATTTTATAAATAAAATTAAAGTTTATAACTCAATGATTTATTCTGAAAATTGATTTAAAAGGAGGATGATTACGAATAAAATAGTATACATACTCCGGTGGGAATTTCATTACATCCTCGTGCTGTAACTGCACACCCAAATATGGGTAAAAGGTGGTTATATTTATTTATATATTATTTCTGTTATTTTTTCTGAAATTTTCAATCTAATTTCATAAAAAAACTGTCACGGACCATAAATAATGATTTTTCCCCGTGTCGTAATAATTCAAAATCTACCCAGAAATGGGTACGAGTTTTATATATTTTGTTCTCAAAGTCAAAATGATAGTAATCAAAAGCCAATACAGATGAGCAAGAAAATAAAACAACTTCATACTAACAAAAACATCTATACATAAATCTTGTTCCACCCAATATTTAGAGCTAGTGAGACCTTTAAAATAACCTCCTCGGGAAACACGACCATTTTGATGTACTCGAACTCCTGCAGCCGAGTTAAAATCTCCTTCATGGGCTTGCTCTGGGATTTTTTGGCCATGGCACATACCCCCACCACAACCTGCTTGCCTTCGTCTTCCGCATCGGAGGTGGTACTTCCGCTTCCGTCTGTCACGTTGCATATTTCCAAATCTCCCTAGAGAGGAAAGACAATAAATTAAATTTAGAATTTTTGACGACGGAGAATTTTGTCCCAAATTTCGATTTTATATTCATTGCTCGACAATGAGGCCGCAGTTTGGTCCCGACTTTAGTTATAGCTTTTTATTTGTGATAATAATAAAATAACCTAACGTACAAAAGTAACGCTTGAAATACTTGGGCCAAATTTTGTGCGTTAGGTTAGAATATTGTTGTTATATTTAGAGATATATACCAGTTCTATCGTCACAAGTATAACGCCTGATACGCCTCATAAAATCTGTTGCTTAATGCAAAAACAACCAATGTTAATATCTTAAATGGGGACTTCTGATTTTAGAATTTTATGGTTGCCATCTGCTGAGTTCTGAAGCAATATTTTTTTAGACAAAGATAACAAACTCGAGGAGAGAGAGTTATTAGAGTATTATCGCTACTTTTTAGGTTTTTACCTTGCAAAAGGTGGGGTAGCTCTGATTTTAATATGTTGTTTAGGTCGAGATTCTGATGTAAAATTCTCATTTTCGACGTTGGGAGGATCGGCGCGAGCCGCCATCTTTGATTAAAGGAGCAGAAAAAGTGTTTTTCGCCATTTTCACAAAAATAGTGGCCCGTATCAAATTTTACAAAAATACAAAATTAAAGATCGTAATTTTTTGCACAAAAAAGGGTTCTTCCGTTTTTTACCTAGAATGACCTGTCAATGAGTTATGTTAAAAAATATATAACCAGAATAACTATTTATAAAAGAAATTTAAATTACTCAAAAAATAAACAATATTAGGTATTTAATACTTAGGTTAATAGGTTTTGCTATTTATAATAGTTTACATTTTGTCGTGGCATTTAAAAGAAGTAAATTATCGATGATCTTTAAATAATTTTGTCAACACTTTTCTACAAATTTATCCACCACTCTCACCCGGTTAAAGATACGATAACGCGGTTTGAAAATTTGAATTCAGCATGAAATTCTTCTTCATGTCATGTATTGCACGATTTTCTATTTGATGAGTCACTAGTTGATCACAAATTAAACTTACATGAAATTCCTCTAAAATTTTAAACATCTGTAAATCGGCTTAGAACTCAATTTTCATCTGAAATTTCGACACAATTAAAGATAAACAATAATACGTATTTAATATGCGGCGAAATTTTAGATGAAAAAGTTCTAAACCGATTTGCAGATATTATTTTTTTAGACGAATTGTGTAATACATGACATGAAGGAGAATTTCATCTTGAATTCAAATTTTCAAACCGCGTTATCGTATCTTTAACCAGGTCAGAGTGGTGGATGAATTTGTAGGGAAGCGTTGACAAAAATTATTTAAAAATCATTGATAATTTACTTCTTTCGATGCCACGATGGATACGGCCAATGTTTTTTAAAAACACCTTTAATCAAAGATGGCGGCTCGCGCCAACCCTTCCAACGTCGAAAACGTGAATTTTACTTCAGAGTCCCCACCAAAACAACATTATATTAAAACCAGAACTACATCACCTTTTGTAAGGCAAAGGTCTTTTTTGGTCTCCATTGACTGGAGTAGATAGATATTAAAATAGAATTTAAATGGTGTTTGATAATTTTGTTTCGGTAATATATATTTTTTTAAATTTATTATCAGCTAACAAATAATAATAAAACTGATCCCTCATACATACGGCAAATAAAACAGCAAAAATGTGAAATCAGATTAGGATATGACGTTGAACATATAGGCCATGGTAATACTCAACTATCTCTCTCTTCGAGCTTGTTGCCTTCTTCTAAAGTACTGGAGGGGGATGTGTGTTGTGTGACGTCCCCATTTCGAATGTTGTTAAAGAGCAATAAATGTTGAAAATTGGGAACAAAATAAGCTCCGTCCTACCTTTTTTTTTAAATATTTATTTTTTATACACTCCAATTAATAAAATACGTCTCGTTGTATGTTAATGTTACGCAGATAAATGAAGTATAATACACCACAAATAACTGTTAATTTGAGCAACAATTTAGCCATAATATAAAAGAAAACTGAAGCAAAAACAATACAAGATATATTATTTTCCAGAGAAGATATTACGTTAGAAATATGTTCTATTATACAAGTGTTACGAAATATTTCGAATGATCTTAAAACTACATTTGTAGACACTGGTAAATTAGCTACACTATTTATAGGGTGTAAATTAAATTTAGTTCCCATTTTGAATAAATAAAAATAAATTCACCAATAAATTTCGAATGCAACAAAGAAACCGCGAATGTGTTGAATGAATTTTAGCACAGACACAATAAATTTTATCCATTAAACACGAAAAATTTTGAAAGATTCACTGACAATTTTACTCCGACTTTTATTTCAGATAACTTGATATTATTTTAAAACTCAGCACTCACTTTTAAAGGCATGTTTTTATTAAAGGAAAAATGGTAAACTACTAAAATTGTCCATTTCTTATCGGCGAGGTCAGGCAGATAAAGATTTATCTGAATTTTCGACAATTTCTCAAGAACTGAATAGGGCTATTTATTGCAAGAATTTTTATATGCGTACTAAATTTTTAAAAATCAAATTTGAAAATATCACGATATATCCATTAGATATTTTATAATTAATTATTAAATTTTTTGTAATATTTTGAAGAAGTCACTTGATCTGAGACAAAATGTGACGTCAAAGTTTATACAGCTTATGACAAACTATCGCATACTTTTATTTATATAAATAACGTAGGTGATGGACAAACTGTTTTCCTATTGGCTATAAATGACATGCTGTATGTAATTTGGCATGATGGTAGCGCTTCCGGTTTAACCGGAAATTACATTAACTTTCATATTTCAAGTGGGACACCTATATATTTTTACATATTTGGAATCTACGTAAAATTACGAATTCAACGATATACTTGAAGTTTAATTAGGGAAGCAGAAAATTACGAAAGGCTGATTTTACATGTTAAAGTCCTATGTTCGGCTATGCCGGTCACCACCCTGTATAAACTTATACGTATTGAGCATAAATAACATAAATAAAATGCATTTTTACCTAATAAATTATAGAACATTGAAACAGTTTGACCACTGTTTGCCAATATAGTGAAACAAACTATAAAGGCGGGCGGCACTAGTGTTTGTCCATTGTGGTTTCACGGTGGGCGGGAGTAGAGGACGCGCGAGTCTCGCTTTTAAAATCAGACAGCCAATCAAATTGTTTAGGAGATGATACGTCATACTAATTATTAATTGACTTCAATCATTTGTACTTTACGAACTAATTAATATTTACTTGATAAGTTTTTGGGAGGCAGTAGGATCGTTTTTTATTCCAATACATATTTATTAATGGTACAATTAGTTATATTTTGGACGTTTCGACCGCTATGCGAGTCATCATCAGCTACAATACATTGTCAATCAATAATACATTAAACAATATAATTTTGAACAACATAACCAAGATGTCGTAGTGGTACAACAAACTTAAAATGTTCCAAATGTAACTTAGTCAATATTTATTTAAAAAAAATTATATATACATAATGTACAAGTAAACAGGTCAGTATTCAATGTTTATATGTTATGTTGTTCAAAATTATATTGTTTAATGTATTATTGATTGACAATGTATTGTAGCTGATGATGACTCGCATAGCGGTCGAAACGTCCAAAATATAACTAATTGTACCATTAATAAATATGTATTGGAATAAAAAACGATCCTACTGCCTCCCAAAAACTTATCAAATAAAACTTATAAGGATCTAACCTCGAAACCAAGTTAATTAATATTTAAACAAAATTCTTTCACTAATACACATTAATTTCCGTATATTTTCGCATTTTTATCTAAGATAGTTAAAATTTGACTATGGTATCTACCCCATTCATAAGTTTTATGTAACATGGGCTGGACAGGCGCCGTAGCGCCATCAAGTCCATTCTTAATTCAAATAGAGTATAGTTAGTATGAACAATTCCTACTGATTAGGGATGATTAGCGAGCAGTTGACTAGTATTGTTTTTTTCTCTGTTGATCGTTTATTGATTATTTGGAGAAATACACTTGATATAAAAAATACGTACAATTAATTTTTCTGTAACAATTGACAGAGAAAAAAACAATCAGTTGTTCATACAAACGCTTAAATGAAATGGAAAACTTAAAAAAAAAAATTATTATACACGCAACAAAAAACTTTTCTTTTACATTGTTCTGGACTTTCGATCACCCGTAACGCCGGATAAAAGAGTTTCCACTGTATTTACAAAGAAAAAATGTATAAATGATTAAAAAACATGTTATTGAAATAGTGAGATTGTGTTTTGGATGCCAAATGGCACGTTAAATATTATTGTGTGATGAAAGACAGAAAAAAAAGTGCAGAGGCGAAAAATATATATATTTTTAAATAGAAATATAAACCTACATGTAAGCAATCGTCGCAATAACATATATCATCTTCGTTTTCGTCGGAAACCTTATTTCTGCGCCACTTTTTAAGTCTCCACCAATCTTTCAGCCAAGACCACTCCATTTAAAATATTAAACACTAGTTTTTATCACGAAATATATTAGTTGCACACATAAACAGTTCACTCTAAATTAGTACTGCATTTTGGAATTTTTATCATGCATATGACAACAGATAAGCTATCTTGTAATTGTATTTAATGATTTATTTATCTAGCATTGTTCAAGTTGTAAACATAATCAAGAGGAGTGCGTTAGTAGCACAATTGAAGTCATGTGAAGTTAAATTTAATTAGTGGGAATGAGAAAAGCTATCGATACCATTTCTATCGACCACTGGAGTGGCTCTGCGTCGTCTACATCATTCACAATTACAGTTGGAATTTTAATATGATTCGAACCCTTTGAAACATCCATCAATTGATCCCTTTAGATCACAATGAACCGTCAATGTCAACAAATATTTAAGAATAGCTAGTGGTGCACTTTGATCGATCTTATACTTACACTCCCTACGTAAAACTGGGTTGGTCGAGTTGCCTTACGCAGTCCTTGGTATCCATGTTCTAATTCGGTGTAGGACATATTGTCCCCTTTCGAATAAAACTCCCCACATTAGATTGCAAACCACAAAAAACCACAAATAATCCAGTAATCATGAAATCCCCCCAAAAATGTCGCTAAACTATTCCGCCTGAACTAGGTCAAGATTATTGATTTCATAGAAGTCAAAATAGGGTTAAGATTGAAAGATACACAACACAAACTCATGACTCATTTCTACAAATATACACATAATCATTTGAATCTTACTCATAAAAATTCAAGACAAAACAACTTAAAAAACACAAAATTCACAATCACAATAACAGAGAAAGGGTTAACCGCGAGTTTGCACACAAAGCGAAAATAATTGCAGTTTGTTCTTGAACTTGACTGTACTTCTCTGGGAAATTTCTCAAAAGAAAAAGTCTGTATTATTCGAAATATTTATCGTAATAATAATTAATTCATCAAGTTATACTAATTCAAAATAGCATTATTTACTACAAACTATTTTTAGCATTTTAAATTTGGCGATGACGTACTTATACAACTTTTTATAAAATAATTAAATTATACCGGGTGTCCCAAGCAATCTTTGACAAAGGCGTTTAACATGGGAAAACAGTTTTTTGTAAATAAAGTGTGCTGCAGAAAATTAAGCCAAGGTAAAATAGCACCGTGTACGTTATATATTATTAATTACTTTTTTATCGTTGCATAAATTGGGAAATATAAAAATTTATAAATAAATAATTGTTTCAATAGTTTGATGTAATATGTATATTCTAAAATTTTCCGTAGGCCAATGGTTAGCATAGTTGCTTTTGGAATATTAATTGTCAAAGATTTGAGTTTGATTCTCCTACAAGACATTTTTTTTATTTTTCACAAAAAAAAGACTGAACTTTTAAAAATCTACCTTCTATTTCCTGCTACAATCATTTTATTTTTTTAATAAATAAAGAGAAAATAATTAATAATTGCTTACAACAATCAATACACTAATATGTATAATAAAAATCTGGAAGGAGTATTTTCAATCGCTAGTGATACTGTTTCCCCCTCTATAATGTGTCCCATATCATTTTGAAATGGACCTTTTACATTTTTATTGCACCGTGACGTAATTTTTCAATGCACCACGTAGTGAAATTTTTATGAACTAGAGATGGGTAGGTACTATGTTGTCAAGTAAAATGATTAAAAGGACAAGCATTTTCGATAAAAAAATATTTAAACGCAGAGACCTAAATTATTTTGACTTTGATTATAAAGAAATTATTAATAAAGAAAACAATGTATTTGGAAATAAATACGATAGTTTTATTCTTGTTTGTAACTTTCTTAATAACAAACTGGCAACTATGCAATTATCTGTCACTTTATGTGGTGTTTATTTCGAGTCTTTAGAACATATAACCACGTTTCTGATTCCCATTTACCCGTCCTCTTGTCTTGAAATATTCATCATCACAAACGCTTTGTGTGAATTTATTTAATATAGTTAAATTCTTATTTCTGCTATTTCAAATTTTGTTTGAAATATATATGCCCTCCTCAATGCGCAAACAAACTACTGCGCACTACATATATGTCATTTTTCTCTATCTCTCTTTTTTGATGTAAAATGTTTATTACAAGGTTATTGCATGTTTTTCGTGTAGGTGTGTCGGAGAAGTGTTTGCCATTTACGACTTTTTGACATATTTCGTGTTTTATAAAAATATTGGATTTTCTTTAGAGTTTCGCGAATCCCCACTACAGTATCTGCGTTCGTTCCCACCGGATTATATTTCCCTTGCCATTAATTCATGTTTATGCTCTCTCCGTATTATTCCTACCTCCATTACACGTCATATTTTCTTGTGATATTATACTTCATTTCACGTATGAAAATAGATGGCGCTTGAGAGTTGACCGTTTGCATTCTGATCAATCAAAGGGATTTTTTTATCCCTATCAAAACCAACGTGAAATGAAGTATAATAAAAAAATACTGAACATTTGTATGTAAGGACGCGAACAGTCATGTGACTTTGTTTACCTTGAGAAACAAATATGGGGGCCTGTGTCAAAATGATAACTAGTAATTATGTCATAGATGTCAAATATCATAATTTTTCTTTCAAAATTTCAAGATTTTTTTAAGTTTATGTGGTTAATTTGTCACCAGAAGTGTGAAATTTACTGGTCGGGGAAAATAAACTACAAGCAATTGAAGAATCATGAAATTTGAAATGAAAATTTATAATATTTAACACCTATGTACGTAATTACTATAGCTGTCATTCTGACAGGCCCCCATTTGTCAAGGCCAACAAAGGCACATATAGCATAGTTCAGTGGCTATGACGTAGTATGCCGGTAGCCGGGTCAAGTTTGCAATTTTCTGTATTTTTATATTACCAACATTGGAAAAAATTACAACATTAAATGCATATATCAAATAATTTCAAAATCTTTAAAGAAGTTTAACCAAGATCTTTAAACTTAATTTTTTATAGTAATTGTCGCAGTTGGTTCAAAGAAAAATTCATATAGTTGATCAGCATTTCATAAAAGTATGGTTAAAAGTATTTGTGTAACATCTTTCAGACAGATTTGGAAAAAAGCAAGGTTTATATATTTAAATACTTATAAAAGCATAATTTTATAAATGAATTACGTTTGTAGAAATTTTGGAAAATATGATATTGTTATGCCAAGACAAATTTCCAGGAGTAGAACAGTTCCAAAGACAATCATAACACCCAATTATTACGAAGATGGTGCCCCATTAAGTGCTCCTATTATACCTGAAATAAAAAATCAAACACAAATAGATCATATGCGAACCAGTTGTAAATTGGCAAGCATATTACTTTATGAAACCGGTAAACAATTACAGGTTATTTGAGGGCGTTCTATTCTGCAAATTAAAATATTTATTAGTTTTTCTCATAATCAGGTAGGACGTACAACAGATGATATTGATAAATTCGTACATGAATTTTGTATAAATAATAATGCTTACCCTTCACCATTACGGTACCGAGGTTTTCCGAAATCTGTCTGCACATCAGTAAATAATGTAGCGTGTCATGGAATTCCAGACGATAGACCTTTAATAAACGGAGATATCATAAATGTTGATGTTACGGTAAATATTTCAAACAATTTTCACTAACATGAGTAAAAATAATTCAAAACTTTAGGTATTTTTCAATGGTTTCCATGGAGACTGTTCAAGAACTTTTTTGATTGGTAACGTAGATTCCTATGGAATTGAATTAGTAGGAACTACAGAGAAACTTTTACAAGAAGCAATTGAAATATGCAAACCAGGAGTCAAATTTTGTGCTATTGGTAATCACATTGAATACCGAGCTAAAGAACTTGGGTATAATGTTGTACCTTCGTTGGTTGGTCATGGTATTGGAAGTTATTTTCATGGACCACCTGATATTTACCATTGCGGTAAGTTATTTGTATTAAAAGATGCATATTTTTTTACTCGAATAAATAAAATAAATATACCATACGGCATATAACCCATTGCTGGGTGTACCATTCTATTCTTACACAGATTACTCGAAGAGGTAGTTTATCGAGCAAAGGCCTTTAAAAAATCCGAGGCTAAAAATGATTATGCAGTATAATATATTGATTTTTTTCTATTATCGACTACAATTTAATCAAAAATTTGGCTTAAATTTAGTGTTAAAGATCTTCAAGTTTAATTATATGCTTAAAAATTATGGTTACGTGAATGGGGTATTTTAATGTAAAACGTTTATTGTGGATTATACTAAAAAAGCCGAATATTGTTAAAAAAAATAATCAGAATTTAATTTTTTTTAACATGTTTTCTTGTAACTTATTTTGGCGCTACCAAGATATTAACTTGCTCTGTGTCTGATGACATTTCTGATTCTGACGCGTTGTCAACGGACCTATTACCAGGAGAGAAAGAGATATTAATAAAAGTGAGATGTGTATTGACAACTGACAAGCTGCGACATGCCATCTGGTGGGAAAAATATGAACTTTCCGATTTGGTACTATATTGTGACGGTATGCTTGAGTTATATGTGGTTTGATCATTTGATGTAAATAAAAATGGGAAAAAGTCGTACAAATTGTTGTATATTCTGACGTCACTCTCAAGATCTGGTCGAGACACAGGCATTGGGTTTTATAATTTTCCGAAACATGGCCAAAATAAAGTTAAAATTACGACAAGAAAAATGTTGAAATGGATATGGATCGACGAAAAGCATGGGAATATGCAATTCGTAGTGCAAAACAAATAACAAAACATATGAAAGTTTGTTCTCGTCATTTTAAATCGGATCTAGCTTTACACGTGCATTATGCACTAATAATTTTTAAATTTTCTCTAAATGTATTTTGATTTCATGTGGTTTTGCAGAAATTGCACTGGTTCGCAGACAAAGTGCAAATATTACCCACATTATACCGTCATTTTTTAATACTCCACATAATATTATGTGATTAGCGTTTATAATTCGCTCACCTGCGATCATCAATTTCGATTGATTAAATATATATAAAATTATAAATACATTTTAACATATCTTCTATAATACATTTAGAAGTAGCTGTTGCTTCAAGAAATCTAAAATGTTCTGTGGTACCAAACCCCATTTTAAGTGAAAAAAATTGCTTTTGTTGTTTGTTTTCATATGTCACAACACTGCGAGTACCAATTCAGAAGCAGCTGATCGGCCCGATGGCGCTGCCGCCATCGGACATGTCAGTTCTCAATAGTAGGCAGTTGACTTTTAGCACATGTGGGTGATATGATGGAGAACATTTAAATTTAAAATATGGCCACAAAAATATGTACAATTTTTTAAAAAAATGAGTAAATTTAGTATATGCAATGAATGCTTTAAAAAGAAAAGAAAAACAGATGAAAAATCATAAAAAAGGTCCTGCATATTTGCACTTGTCTGTTGACCTCGTATGATTTTATCTGTTCTTCCTTTCTTTTTAAAGCATTCAATTGCAAATACTATACCTAAATTTACTAAAATTTTAAAAAAATTGATGTACATGTTTTGTTGCCATATTTAAAATTTAAATGTTCTCCATCGTATCATCCACCTGCGCACTATACACATCTCACTTTTAATAATATCTCTCTCTTTTAATATAATAAGTCCATTGACATGTATTAAAGTCCCTAGATAACTAAAGTAAAATTTGGGTTCAACTCTGGTTCAGGTTCATTTTCAATTCGAAACGTAAGCATAATCGTAATACAACCGATAATTGATGCAATCGGCGTCTGCCTGTGTTCATTTTTGAAAATTGTGTTTCTTTAAATTATTTCTGTTTGAACCAGAACCGCACCCGAACCCACATCCCAAAAAACAAATGAACCTGAACCGAGCCCAGTTTTTGGTGGGTTCGATGCCCTGCTATGTATATGAATGTATTAAACGTTTATACGGATTTTTAATTAATGAAATTAAAATTTATGATGTGCATTCATACTCCGACTAAATATGCATTACATAAAAAGTATAACATTAGAAATTAATGTTTCCAAATAACTGCACGATTGGCTAAAACCCGTCCATTTATAAAATTCAACTAATTTTTTTTTCTGTTTTTCGGCTGGGATAGTAAGTAAGCCAACGCCGTTTTCAAACGATCTGACACAATGTCCGGGTATTTTTGTGTCAAACGAATATACTTTTAGTTTAATAGGTATATTGTCAAATGTCAGACCACCATTTTGGCTCCAACGTCTTCATAACAGGCCCATCGACCTTCCAAACTAGCTTGGAAGGTCGATGTATAGGCCAAATGAATCGTGCTACATTAGTAATCTAGGGATTTTAACATGTTTATATTTACATTACTGTTTTGTCGGCTACATACCTTGTACGTATTATTTAAATGTTGCTCGAGTAGCAATAATCACGAAGTCGATAGTAGAAAAACCATTTGTTTTCAAAACAATGACATTTTAGACCACTTACCATTTATAATATAGGTAACAATTACCCAGGAGTTATGAAAACAGGGATGACGTTTACCATTGAGCCAGCACTGACCCAGGGCTGTGAGGAAATCGTCATCATGGATGACGGCTGGACAGCGTTGACAGCCGACAACGCGAGATCAGCACAGAGCGAACACACTATTCTTATCACTGAAGATGGCGTTGAAGTACTTACATTACCCCCTGATATATAGTTTTTAGTGAAAATAAATTTGTTCCTACTGAATTTTCTGTTATCTTGCACAAAATCACAAAAATCTTTTCTTTTTTTTTAAGAATCTTGTTTTACAAACGATATTTACAAGAGTGTTGCACATAACTATAAAGGGACTTCTCTATACAATATCCTACATTATATAGCATTCCGATCCACAGCTTAGATCAGTTTTATTTAAAAGTACGCAATTTAGTACAAAAATATGTACAGTTATATTCGAGTGGATCAGATATAGGGCTTGGGTGCATAGTGAAACAGTTTACTATGTGGAATGTGTAATGTACAGTATAAAATTCACTGGTAAAATGTTTCACTAAGCAGCTGCCAATTCAATCTCTCCGTTCGGGTTTCTCCTCAACTTAAAACTAGCTCCAGTATGTACAAAGCGGAGTTCAATGCTGACATATCTTCTATTCATCGATGGCTGCGCAACTTCACTTCTTTATTCGCCTACTTTTTTAAGTTTTCTTTTTTATTATAAAAATATACTTTATAGCTTGTTTAATTTTGAGAAATATCAATTTTGACTTTCGCCTGAGTTAGTTATGCAGTATTGCCACGATGAGAAACATACAATCAGTCAAAGTCACTGGCACGTTTTGTTCCATTTTCGTTTCGTTCGTATTTCCGGAGTCGATGAAACAGATTCAAACTGATTCTCGTTTTAAATATAGTATCTACATAAATAATGATATGTCAACATTTTAAAATCAAATAATATATAAATATTAAAAAATATCTCGACAAATCATAGGCCGCTTATAACAGATAAATAACAATTTAGTCTGTATGTAAAAAATAAACAAAAGAAGAAAAAGGTAATAATTTAAGAGGACGAACAATTTAAGATTTCAAATATGTACAAAACAATTAACGCACATACAAAACTGTAACTTATAAGAATCGTTTGTACTTTTGACCGTATTTAAATGTAAAGTCGGTTTCATTTCGCACAAGTGAACCTCCAGTCGACTGCGATTATCGATTATATATCTGCTGCTTTGCTTACGTTCACGAGCGAGTGCGAAGATCATACGAATACGAGAGAATATTGCACAAGTTTAAAAACGGGACAGAAATAAAAATAATAAATATAATTCTCACGGCTCACTTGCACCAAACAAGAACCCACAAAAATACATATAAACGTTCTCTCAATAAAAATATACACAACAAAATAAACGTTCTTAACACCTAACAGTTTTGTTCTTAGATTAAATTAAAACTTGTTGCGTGCGATGCACTGTCACTGTCACGAACGAACGAGTTTACAATCACGTGGTGTTTGCGGAGACTGGCACTGCGGTCGGGGCTGCGTTACTGTCTAGGTACTCCACCCTGTAGCGGTTGTAGGGGGTATAAGGCGAGCGCTTCACGTCGTTGTTGGTGAGCACCCGCGTACGGTTGGCTACCACTCCGTCGCAGCGCCCCATCAGCCAGTCTGTGCACGTTTTGTGTTGCGACTCGTTGATGTGGGCTCCACACCACGCTTTGTGCCACGTGCGGAATTTGCTGTTCTTTCGTTTTGTCACTTGAGGATGGCACTAGAGAAATAAGTCAGTATATAACTCACTGTCTTCTGAATCAAATCTTCACAAATTTTCAAATTGACACACAAAATTCGTCCTTCATAAATGCAGAATTTGAAATCAAATGGATCCATATTATAATCCGTATTATAATACACACTGAAAAACGGGTCACTCAAAATAACTTTTTTATTTATAATTATTTTTTTAATTCTCTTTACATATTTGTAAACTAGGCGCTTAGGGGCTCACAAATCATGGTATTTGGCATAATGGTAGCGTTTCCGGTTTAACAGGAAAAAACATCAACTTTCATATTTCAAATGGGACACCTATATATTTATATATATGTTTGGAATCTACGTAAAATTACGAATTCAACGACATGCTTCAAGTGCATTTTTATTGAAGAAACAAATTACAAAAACACATGCAAAAATTATGAATAATTAATTAGATATCCATATCAGGTAGGCTGTGATAACAAATTGATCATTTTTTTTTTTGTAACAAAATATGGAATCTTACAATATGGTGGAAATTATTGGACAGAGGACTCACGTCATCAACCTGAAAAAAACCTTATAAAAAGAAATATAACTTGTAGTAATTATTAGTTATTTATTTTTAAAAAAAGAAAAAAAATACTAGTATTACAGAAACGTATATATTAATTAATTTACAATTATTTCTAAGTCAGTCCTTATTCCTTTTACGGAATATAAAATTATTTGACACAACATGATCATTCTCAGTAGTGCCAACGTATGGTACGAAAATAAACTACAATTATTTCAAATAATTTTATACTCCGTAAAAGGAATAACGATTCACTGGGAAATATTTGTAAGTATCATTAATATATATATTACTTAATACAAGTACTTTTTTTCCTTCTTCTTTTACAAATAAATAACACCCAATAATTTCCACAAGTTATATTTCATTTTATAAGGTTTTTTTCCGGTCGATGTCGTGAATCCTTTGTTAATCATTTTCTCTATAGTATTTTATGTATCTAGGACGAAAAGAGAATCTTGAAACACACTTTTCGTCTGAGGTACATACATAATTTTACGTCATACGGGTTTCTAGTTATTAATTTATTAATCCTAGCAAAATTTTGACAGATTGAAATTGATTTTTTTCTGGCTTCATTAACATTCTTATTCGCTATAATTAATGAAAAATACATTCCTCGAGATATTCTAGGATGAAGCTACTGAGGCGAAGAACAATTTAATGCCGCATAAATAAAAAAATTCAGTACGAAGGTAAAATTTTAAAGTCTTAGAACTTTAAAATGATATTTTAAAGTTCTAGGACTTTAATGTTTCACTTTTTGTTTTACAAAACGTTCAAAAAACATTGCTTTAGAAACTAGTATGACAAAAAATATTATTTAATATTACCTCAACTGTTTTCACAACTTGCCTGATAGCAAATTCATTATTCATTTTACGTAGATTTCAAATATATAACAATATAGTGTCCCATTTGAAATATGTAAGTTAATGTCACTTCCGTTCAAACAGGAAGCACTATCATTATGCCAAATGCCATGATTTGTGAGCCCCCGTAAGCCTAATTTACAAATATTTAAAGAGAATTAATAAATAATTATAGATAAAAGTTATTTTGAGCGGCCCGTTTTTCAGTGTCACTCGAATATTTAAAATTATGCAAAAAATAGTGTTTTAACACAAAATAATGATAGTTGCAACTTCTATTATTATTATTATTTTTATCTATTTTGTTTAAATACTTGCAACATTCATATTATATACATTTTCGGCTTTAAATTTCTGTAATTGTATGACACTTATACCATTTCTAAAACATTGTTCCAAGATTTCATGTTATTTTTTTGTACTTAGATCTTTCTGAATTTAAATGCTTCATTTATGGGAGTAAACATCACAATTTTTCAGCTTTAACCTTTGTGACATTGGATAAGATTTTAATAATTCACTGTTACAAATTTATGAAAATTTTCACTGATATTACAGTTGAAAATTCACTTTAATTTGATATTGATTTCGCACTATTTTTTTCCACAACAATACAAAAATTGTTGTAGTTTATATCATAGTGCTTAAAAATATAGAATCCATAACATTTACATGTGGATTAAGAGATGAACATTCACCTATTTCTTCAAATTTTAAAAGTCTATACAAGTGACCAGGGATAGAAAACGTACCGTAACGATACCCGATAACATTATAATAACGTCTCATTTATTATTTTTTCAATAACGGTTCAATTACAAAATAACGTTATCTAAATTTACAAATTTTATAAGAATTTTACCGTTTGAAAGTATAATTTCGTGTTTTTTAATGAACAATGTCCCTAGTGGTCAAATTCAAATGTTGAACACTTTATTTCACTTCTAGAAGAAGATAAATCTGTACGTTGTTTTAATTTTAAATTTTAATGAATTTTTATTACAAACTTGAGAAAAATACGGTTATTGTAACGTTATAATAACGAAACAAAAGATAGTTTTTGCATAGCGTCAGCGTTTTTAGAAAGACGCGATAACGTCTAGGTTGCTTAGCAATATAGTGTTACTTGTCGTACGTGAAATTTACAGACGTGAAGAAGCCCAATTGACGTACGTCTATTACTGCGACCTAGTAGGCACAGAATTTATTTTACGTCACAACTTTTTTGTTTTCCAGTTAGAGCTGTCATAAAAATTCGACAATTTCCTATTTATTCTTTAAATTGAGTAAAATGGTTTAAAATTGAGAGAATTTACCATCGACGATAATTTATGGTGAGTAACCTGAATGGGGCCACAAGATTTTTTTCTTTCAGAGTTGCCAGTGAACATGTAGAACACCTTTTATAGCAATTTAACAAACATTAAATAGTTCTTCCATTATAATAAATATTACAAAGTTTCATCATGTTTCACCAGTTTACAACTTCTGAGTCAACTTCAATGAAGCCAGCGTTAAAAGCCGGCCAGCAGAACAAGTAACCATAGACGCTTTTCAAACTGATGAGCACCAAATAGTATGAAAGGCATCTGTGGTTACTTGTGCTGGCCGGCTTCTGACGATGGCTTCATTGAAGTTGACTCAAGTTGTAAACTGGTGAAACATGACCAAACTTTATAATATTTATTATGTTTGTTTCACTGAGAAATTCGAAAATTGCTTTTGCAGTTTGCATTTTATTAGTTCTTCTATTAGTTTTTGATTTTTTTTTACCAAAATACAATGAAAATGACAGATATTTAAATAACTGTCATTTGACTGTCAAAATTAACGTACGTGTGAATAAAACGTAATGCAAAACTTTTGAAAACTCGTTATTTTGTACGTTCTATATTAAAGACGTACCGTTAACGTTGACGGAATATTCACGTACGCTATGCAAAAACTCCCTAACAATAACGTTAATATGTAACGAATTATTTTTTTTAACGTTATGAAAAAAATGACGTTAATATGTAACGAATTTTTTTTTATAACGTTATGAAATAACGAAACGATTCGTTAACGTTATCCCATCCCTGCAAGTGAAATAATTTTAATTAAGAAGGGTTAGTATAAACACAAACATATTGATTTGTTTTTCATTTTATTGAATCGATATCACTTAGTGGTAATTAGAAGTTTAAATCTCCTACCTGTTTGGCTCTTGTTAAAGCAGAACGTTTATAGAGGTAGTTCTCCTTGTTGACGACGAAGAGCATCTTGGAGGTTGTGGAGTTGAGCTTGCACTGCGTGTGGTCGGCGGCCACGAGCCCGGTGTTGTTGTGGGGCGCGGAGTTGACGCGTTGCGGAGCGCCCTTCTCCGCCAGCTTGCGCTCGAGGACATCCATGGGGTCTGCCGCTGCTGCTGCCGCTACTGCATCTGCTACCTCGTCCGCCCTGCTGCTGCTGCTGTTAGCTTTGCTTGTTGCTCCTGCTCCGCTCCGGGAAGAGGACGCTCCATGCTCGGGGAACATGCGCAGGTTTCTGGAAAGGAATACTGCCTTACCGCCTGTACACGATCTCACATCCTGAAAATTAAACATAACAAAAATAAATCACGATAACAAAAAAAACCGTTGTGATACTTCCAAATGAAACATCCACGCACACTTGGAAGTACAACCACTCAACTCAATATCGCGTCCTGAAAATCATATTGTGGGACAAAAGAGAGCATCATCAGAGGTAGATCTGTCTTCGTTTGTACAGGTATCTCGTTTTCGTTGTATTTTTAACGTATTTCGAGTAACATTAACGATGGAGCAAAATTGTTTGCACATTACTGGAAACCTATATTGAAAATAGTTTCATCTTTTTATTTTATAAGCTTTTCAATAGTTAAACAATAAGAGGCTCGAAAATAATAATGATTTTCAAAGCTAGGATTGTACATGTTGACTATACAATAAATATCTTTAAAAATATATACGAAATGTCAAAAAATATTATATAGTAAAAATGAAAGACGCACATCATCAACCTGAAAAAATCTTATAAAATGAAATATAACTTGTAGAAATTATTGGGTATTTATTTTTAAAAAAAGAAACAAAAAAAACTATTACGAAACGTATATATTAATGAATTTAGAACTATTTCTAAGTCCTTATTCCTTTCACGAAATATAAAATTAATTGACATATACCGTGTTCCACCTTACCAATTCAGTATTGTAGAAAATAGAACACAGTTTTGAACTCTCTGATTGGCTGAAATGGGGTAGTTTCGCCTTTTTTGATGTTTTTATTAGAAACAAGTATTTTTAAATTTAAATTTTCCACATTTTTTTATTTTGCACAATTTTTGTTTTTAAATGAGAAAAAAATTACTAAAAATACCGGACATATCTATTCCCGCCACTGTGACGTTACTCTTGCGGTTTCCGTTGCTACTTAGTTCCGACGTGCTGCTCTAAGTATGACAAAGATAGTTTGCGCCGTATGTCTTGCGGGGTAAGGGGAACTTGTTTGTTAGGTTAGATTGCTGTTAAGTTAGCACTTATTTATTTTTGTTTGAGCAAGTTTGTAACGACGTTTTGTATTACAGTTGATAAATAGAAACAAGGTTATGTCCACGGCGTCAGTGGTCAGTATCACCATCAAATGTCACTTTGACATGTCACATCCCATCGCTGCAAAACGACACTAGCGACATATGCGGCTTTCAATATGTAAGCATGACATCACAGAGAAGAGGTCGATTTGAATTATTAATATTTTAAATAACTTTTTTGAAATATTTACATAATAAATGGCAAATTTTATTGCAGTATATATCTTATTAGGAGTCATATATTGTAAACAAATAAAAATTTCATTAAATTTTAACATATAGTAACTACCCCATTGGAGCCAAGTTTACGCAATGTAATTTCAGACTAGTGTCAGTGTACATGATATGTGACATCTCGTGTAATTTTTATGTACACTGTCATGTATCCTCTTTATCCGATTTGGAAAGGGGGTAGATAATATTTTATATTTCACATTTACTAACCAGAACATACAAAGTTTCAATGGTATTATGATACCTTTTTAAATATTTTAATAAAATGTCAGATGACAGCAGTTGAATACTGCATTTTTTTAATTTCGTCGGGGCACCGATGTGAGCGCCATCTACTAAATTGGTTAGGTTGAACAGAGTATATCATGATCATTCCCAGTAATGCCAACGTATTGCACTGAAATCCACGATTATTTCATATAATTTTATATTCCGTAAAAGGAAGAACGATGTCCTCATGATGGCAGCATTATTCTGAGAAATATATGGCTACCACTCTTATGCACAATTTTATATTAATCAACAAAAATAGGTGCATATTTGTTAGTTTCTTACACATTTACAGATTTGTAAGATTGTTTTGTACAGAATACGGCCATTAGTTAAATGTTGTTTTAGAGTTGTTGTTATAAAAATTTAATTGAAGAGAGAAACGGTTTAATACGAATCTTTGTATGACGAAATAATAAAATAATTGAAGATGTTATTTTCGCCGGTTTTCCAAAATTTAATTTTAGTTTAATTCCCAATTAAAATATTGATGTAGCACGCTATTAAGAAGTTAATCGACAGAAACTTACCTGGACATTGAGCATATTTTAGAGAAACAATAATGATTTGTTATTAATCTCACCACCACCCTGTTAAGGCCCGTTTTCACGCATTGACTTGTGCACTCCAAGTAATAGTAAATAGCGATTTTTTATTTATTAATAGTATAACTAAATCTAATAAATGTCGGTAAGCTGCTTCGTCCATTTAATTAATATGAGAGTAAATGGCTCTCTTTTCAATCAATTATTTCTGCGATCATCTTGGTCTTATATTTTAGTATTTTTAATTAAACAAACACCAATTAATGCTAATAATTCGTCTTCGTAGTGAATCGTCGAGTTTTGCTTACACAATGACAAACTCAACTGTACTGGTGGACAAATTTGTGCAAATTAGACTGACCGTTAAATTAAAAATATTCAATTTTATTTAATCAAATTGGGAAGCACGTCAATTTGCGCAAATTGCATGAGCGTGGAAACGGGCCTTTAACCGCAAGTAACCCGATTAGCCGAATAGAAAATGCATTGAATAAAAAAAATGCACTCAAAGACGTATAATGAAAAATCTCAAATGTATTAATTGTGTTGATATATAATGGGGTAGTTTCGCCTTTTTGATTTTTTTATTAGAAGCAAGTATTTTTAAATTTAAATTTTCCATATTTTTTATTTTGCACAATTTTTGTTATTAAATGAGAAAAAAAAATACTGAAAATACCGGACATATCTATTCCCGCCACTGTAAGGTTACTCTTGCCGTTTCCGTTGCAACTTAGTTCCGACGTGCTGCTCGAAGTATGGCAAAGATATTCTGCGACGTAAGTCTTGCGAGGTAAGGAGAACTTATTTGTTAATTAGATTGCTGTCAAGATAGCACATATTTTTACTTATTTATTTTTGTTTGAGCAACTTTGTAACGACGTTTTGTATTGCAGTTGATAAATAGAAACAAGGTTATGTCAACTGTCACTTTGACGTCACATCCCATTGCTGTAAAACGACACTAGCGACAGTTGCGGCTTTAAATATGTAAGCATGACGTCACAGAGAAGGGGTCGATTCGAATCATGTAATATTTTACATAACTTTTTTGAAATATTTACATAATAAATGGCGAATTTTATTGCAGCATATATCTTATTATGAGTCATATATTGTTAACAAATAAGAATTTCATTAAATTTTAACATATGGTAATTACCCCATTGACTTGGGGTGAAATTAATCGATGGATCGACGCCTACTTTATTCTGTACAAACAACGCACAAACTATGTAATAGGGCCATATTTATTTCTTATAGTGCGTAAAAGGCAAAACTATCTCTTAGATACTATCTCTCACGTCCCGGTTTGTAGGGCTATACAGGGTGATTCACCGGTTTGTTCTAGATAATTCGATTACTTTAAATATTGTACAAAAAAAATTCAAATAAAGTTTATTTTATATTAAAATGTCTGTAAATCTGCAGTGTAAGTCTCTCTACAGGTTGCCCATTTTTACGCAATAGTATGTGACTTTATATTTTCAAATGGAATACCCTATATATTTATTCAAATTTGAAAAGTACATGAAATTTCCCATCCGACAGTATAAAAACACTCATGTTATATTATTAAAAAAATGCAATGGCGAATGATTAAAATATTACATTTTTATTAAATACAGAAAGCTTTGCAATACTATTTTTTGAATTAAACTTATATTTAATTAATTCATTTTGCAAAGCATTCTGTATTTAATAAAAATGTAATATAATCAGTCGCCATTGTATTTTTTAATGATGTAACATATGAATGTTTTTATACTATTGGATAGCAAATTCCATGTATTTTTCGAATTACATACCAGTTCGTAAAAATGGAACATCTATAGCAAAACCTATACTGCATATTTATGGACATTTAAATATAAAATAAACTTGGTTTGAAAATATTTTCTATAATATTTAAAATAATCGAGTTATTAAAAAAGAACAAACCGATGAATCACCCTGTACATAGGAATGTAGCTTCATAGCACATTCCATTATATTATTGAGTTCAGTGAGTATCACGTATAGACAAAATGAAGATGGAAACGTAAATAAAAACACGAGTCGTTGATAAAATAAACTAAATGAAAATATAAAGTATTCGGATGATGGTAGTGGTAGTTGTGATTTTACCCCATCTTTGTCATCGTCAGAGTGATCTCCTGAATGGACGGCGTTGGGTTTACTGGAGACAGAGGGATCGGTGTAGCGCTCCACGTACGTGGCCCACTTCTCCGCGTCCGCCACTGTCTCGGCGCCGCCTTCCTCGTTTTCTGTGTCTAGCAGTTCTATCGTCATGCGACAATCCTTCTTGTACTGTACAAACCAGAACCATCACTAGATTAGAAATACGCTCACGTCACTTCTAACGCTACATTTCACACACGACAAATATCATTCGCCTTCAACAAATTCAAACAAATTAATGTTAGTGACAGTAAAAGTCTATACTTCGTTCGCTGAAACGAGAAAACTAATTTTTGAACAGAGACAAGAGGGAAATTTTGCAGCTGAACCAATAAAATGACATCATGCACGACTTTTCATTTATAACTTTAATCGATAGAGTAATGAAAAATAATAGACCCGTATTTTTTTATTTTTCCTCAAATCGATCTTTAATAATGAGAAAATTGCAATTAAAAATGACATTGTTCAAAAAGCGGCTTATTTTCCCCGCCTCACCCCTTGCCAAGTGACGTCACATTTCAATATCAACAGCCATTTTGATTTTCACGCTAGGTTCTAAACATCAAAGTGACATTTAAAGATAACCTGAAATTTACGAAAGTAAACATATCGGTAAAACGTTGTTTTGTGCCAAAATACTAGCGAAAATATATTCAATTCAATGCCTCGCGTGCGTTTCTAAAGCTAAACAAACTTCTAGCGTCTAATCTCAAATCTTTACAAAGAAGCACAGCTGATGTGAGGCGTGGATAACTTCAGACCAAATGAAAATTATATTTATAAAAATGAAATGAATGATGTTATATTAATATATTATAGCATATTTAGATATGTAATTTTCAATTTATAGTCTATATATTTTTTTTTCTTTTAGAAATTCTGTGTTCATATAATAAGTCTTTATGAAATGAGTCTGAACTTGCAGTTCTGAAACGTGACATCACAACATAGATGGTTTTTGCAACTTTTTAAAAATATCATATTTTGAAACAATTTTACACAACAAAAAATGTAAATAAAAAATAATTTAATAATACAGTACGATAAATTAGACTGCTTATTCGATTTAAAAGAAAAAAAAAATATTTTTGCATGACCTCATTAGTTCTACATTCTCTCATTTCAGCGAACGAAGTATAGTAGAAGAGTAAGACAAAATTTCTTCATAGAATCAATTTAAAATTTAAAAATCTAAATACAAAGAATAGGTATAAGTAAAATTTTTGGTGTAGAGTGTAGGTATACAAGAAATGTTAATTATAATAATTATGTAACCAAAAATGGAATGGCAAAAGATTTTTTAATATTAATTTCGAACAAAAGGAATTTTTTAGTTAGTATTTATTGATTCCCATCTTCTCGTTTAATTATGAAAACGCATTAACCAATGAGCTGTAATTCAATAATGCGACCTTTAAATTCTAGTTTCTAAAGAACTATATACAATTATATTCACATTCTTCTGGTTTGAATCGGTATCAATTAACATAATAGTTACTGGGTAACTTTATAATCAAAATGTCATTGAAAATAATAAAAATTTGAACTTACAATATACACTTTGAAGCAGTTTTCTTCTCTTAACGCCTGCTCCGCCTTCCTCTGGTACGCTAACTCCGCATGAAGTCGTCTATGCGCCGTGTTGCATGGCCCACCAGCAGCACCGCGTCGTTGTTCCCTCTGAAAGAGCTCCAAACAAGAGACAGCGCCCCTTTCTGTCACACAATGCTGTAGCTGTCGAACTGCGTACGAAACTACTTTGTCCAAAGTGAACGCGACGTATGCATGGATGCCAAACATTTCCCGAAGGGTGTCTTCGAAGCTATTGGAGTCCATGTTGCCGTCGAGGACATTTTTCACCATATCCAGAAAAGCGGGGTAGTAGTCTTCAATTTCATATTCGTCTACGGAGAGAATACGCGTTTAGTATTCGGTTTTCTATAATTCATTTGGTCATCTTTTTCTGTACTTAAAACGGAACTGCTCCATTAGAAAATAATAGTGGAATTATTTCCTCTTTTGGATGTCAACAATATAAAATATGCTTATAAAAATGTTGTTTTCAGTTTAAAATAGTACTATTAAGTTACTGATAGGTAATATTTTATTATTTTTATGCAGTTACCATTAATTTTAGAGGAAAGTTTTAAATGCAAAACTGATCACAATTTTTACCTCCCGCCAGACCGTAGGTAAAGGAGGTAATATTTTCGGTCAAAAAAATCGATAGTGAGTTTTCAGTGAATAAGCACGAATTAGGGTCCCTATAATACATTTTTACTATTTTTACAATCACTTATTAGCGATTGGCGTGAAGATGTATTGTAAATTTTGTACATTTGGTAAGATTCAGAGACGGGGAATTATTAAATTCTCAATTTCTGGCGGGGTGCAGTTCTCCTCATCAATCACAGTATCTATTTTAACGTAACGTTTTCAAAACGATAGAAATCGATTTGAAAACGTAAACACAAAAATATAATGACGAGTGACAGTGCCAATTACAAAACTGTCAACCAAGATATCAAATCCTAACCAAAACCGGGACCAAACCGTAACATTTTCGTTGAATTTTAAACCTGAACCCAGAACCCAACCTCAGATATATATTTTTAATTGAATCGAAGTCGGAACCGCGGAGTCATGGTTCAGCTCCGGTTCATTTCTAGTTCGAGAGGTAAACGTAATCGTAATTCATCGACGCCTTTTACGTCTGTGTTGCTACCTGTGTTGAGTATGCGTGAAAATTGTCGAACCCATTTCTCAAAAAACAAATTAATCTGAACCTGAACCGAACCCAGTTTTCGACGGGTTCGATGCCCTGCAGAATTAAAATGAACAGGAATAATTGATTTCTGATTCTGTGATTGACCGAGAAGAGTGAATTATGAATCCATAATTCATCAAAAAAAATGAAATATAAGAGAAAAACATAAGTATAATTTTGTACCTAATAAATACTTGTAGCAATTTAATTTTTCCTGTAAATAAATACAAACATTATGTATCGGTCCGTGCAATTATCTAGCTCTTATAAAAAAAAACCACTTTTATCACCTCTCCCCTGAATAGAACTCTTCAAATATAACAATTTCACATGAATCGTAGTTATGCATGTTTTAAATTTCTATTTTTCTTGCATCATTTCATTAATTATTACATATTTTCTAGGTTTCCGATAAATGCACAAATAAGAAAGCAAATAGCTGTAATATTTTATTAAATAAAAAGACACGTTTCAATGAAAT